>BSBK01003097.1:1320000-1635328 GCA_027943335.1 Chamaecyparis obtusa | reverse complement strand
ACATATATACATACACATACACATACACATACACATACACATACACATACACATACACACAGATATATATGTGTGTGTGTGTGTGTGTGTGTACATATATGTGTATACATACATACATACATACATACATATATACACATATATACACATATGTATATATGTATATATATATACATATATATATAGACACACACACACACACACACCCAGATATATATATATATATATATATATGTATGTATGTATGTATGTATGTATGTATGTATGTATATGTACATATGTATGTATGTATATGTACATATATATGTATGTATATGTACATATATATGTATGTATATGTACATATATATGTGTGTATATGTACATATATGTGTGTGTATATATGTACATGTATATATGTACATGTGTGTGTGTGTGTGTGTGTGTATTGTATAAATATATGTATGTATGTATTTATGTGTGTGTGTGTGTGTGTGTGTATCATCTTCCTCTATCTCACCCCTCTTCCTTCTCTTACTTTCCTCTCACCACCCCCCCCCCCCCCCTCCCCATCTTTATGCCTTCCCTCTATCTCCATCACCCTCTTTCAAATATATCTACCCTCTTTTCATTTTTTCCACTCAGTTCCCCATTGTGAGCTTTTCTCCTCTCTCTATTTTCCTATTCCATTTACCCATTTCCCCCCTCTCTCTTTGGCCCTCTCTAAGCCTTAAACTATAAGCCCTAAATTTTTCCTTCCCTTTTCCCTCTATACCCCTCACACTATGTCCATATTTCCCTTCTCTTTGTCTTATTGCATATCTTCCCATCTCTATCCCCCTTCTCTCTTTCTCCAAACCCTAAACCCTAAATGATAATATTTAATCCCTCCTTTCCTATATTCATCTCATATTATCTCCATCTTCTCTTCTTCATCTTTCCCATATTTCTATTCCTCTCACTCATCTCTCTCCACCTCTTGACCTCTATCCCTCTCTCTCCCTATCTCATTCTATCCCTCTTTCTAATATTAAATACCTAAACTCTAATCTATAAGTCCTAATCCCTAAACCATATTTTCCATCTCCCTACCCTTCTCTTCATCTAGCATACTCTCTCCATATTTCCCCTCTCCATTTCCACATATATCTTCCCCCCTCTCACCCCTCTCTCTCTTTATCCAAACCCAAAAGCCTAAACCATACTTTCCCTAAACCTTATCTCCATTTCTACTTCTATCCCCCTCTCACTCTTTTCCTCTTTCTCTTCTCTTCATCTTCCCCATCTCTCCCCACTTCTCTATACCCATGTCTATTTCTCCAAACCAAAAACCCTAAATGATAAACCATAAAACCTCACCTTTTTTATCCCTCTGTCACTATATCCCTCTTTTCCTTCTATATATTTCCCACATTTCTCTCCCTCTCTCCAAATTACATCCATCTTCCCCACCTCTCTCACTCTCTCACACATTGTCACTCTATCTACCTCTTTAGTCACAAAGTGATAAACCCTAAACTAAAATGCCTAATCCCTAAAAAAATTCTCCCTCTCCCCCCTCTCTCGCCCTCCTTACTTCCCATTTTCAACTGTCTCCTCTCCAACTTTCCCTTTTTTCATCTCTACTTCCCCCTCTCTCACTTTTTCCCTCTCTACCTCTCCCTAAACCCTAATCAATAAGTCATAAAAACTATAGTAGTCCCTTAACGCTAAACACTATATCCCTCCGCAAAAGGGATTAGGGCTTTGGATATAGGGATTAGGCACTATTATGGGGTTTAGGGTATAGGATTTAGGGTTAGGGATTAGGATTTAGGACTTAGGAACCAATGTTTAGCATTTAAGGCTTAGGGTTTAGGGTTTTAAGTAGAGAGAAATGGGCTTAAGGGTTAGGGTTGATTTACTATGTAAGGCTTAAGAAAGGATTCATTATCAAGGTAAATTTGATAATTTTAGGAATAATGTATCAAGGGGAGAATGTTATCATAATTATTAACTATTTTCCATTTGTTGTTATATTTTGTTTGTGAATTTCAAGAACTACGTAACATTTTCTCCTACTATTTGTATATGTTCTTGTAGTAATTGAATAATCACAAAAACATTTTATTCTCATTCACAAATACTTTTCAATGATATTTTTACATCAATGAAGTTTTCATTATTAAAATATTTATAGATTTATTTAGGATTGATTTTTATTTATAGTATTATTATGAATAAATCAAAACCATCCTCTGCCGCCATAAAATTATCCCTCTTTATTGAAAAAATAATATTAACCTAGTAAAGAGTGGAATCAACAAAACTTCTTACAAACCCTTCCTAAATTTAAGTCTTCAACCAGTCCTAAAATTCACTTCCATCTCTTAAAATAAAATATGATAAACATGATCTTCACATGTTGATAAGATTCTTAATAAAATTGAAGTCATAAATATCTACTAACTAGCTCTACAAATATCTTTTTAATCCTTCAAAGCACACTCCAAATTTATTATTTTATAAATTAAAAGATTATCATCATATCAATAAAGTTGTGAGAAATCTTATGCCAAAAACTATATTTTTCCAATATGGAGAAGGAAAAAATGGAAAAAGAAACAATTAGATCCATTAGCTTGAGAACTAAGGCACCATTAATAGAAGTACCCATGTTTTCCAATATATTTTGGTAGGAAAAAAAATAAAAACAATAATGTTTACTATGGGTAGTGCACATTGTAATTATGGGTTATACCAATATTTCCTACATTTTTATATATTTTGAGTTTTTCCTTAAGAGGATATAAAACTATTTTTGTTAACTTTTTAGAAAAAGGGGAAAATCTCTTATTGGGATATAAAGGTAAAATGTTATGCAAATAATTGACTAATGAGACCTCTTGGTTAACCTTTTACTATCATATTCCCTTAAATATGAGAAATAATGTAGAAGTTAAGTCTATCACCTCCATGATAAAGAATTATGTATATGCCAAGCTAACCTTTTTATTTCAAGTTGAATCGACACATGTTTAGTCTCATGTAATATGTTGGGCTCTAAAATAGTTACTCCAAAATTGAATAGCATAATTTCACATTTTTAGATAGGGGTTGTCTTAGAGAAGGTAAAAATGAGCTTATTATATACATTAAGGAGGACTAAAGGATAATGAACAAGAGTTGATAAGTTCTATGATTTAGGTTCAATTTAAAAATAGGTGTTGTTCCTAAATGTACCCTAATATAGTTTTGGTTGTTGAAATATAAGATAATATAATGGTCAATTATTTGCATCCACTATATGTTTAACCCAAAATACAGTAATTATGTTAAAATATAGTTAATCACATAAATGACCCCTTATATATATAATAATGATATCAATCCAAAAATTGAGATGAATTCATGTACATGCATGATTAATATAAAACTCATAAAACAAGGCTCACAAATAGTGTTATCCCTCTTTAAACTATTAAATGATGAAGTACAAATATACCCAAAATGCATATAACTAGTGATCAAGGATTTGTTGATTTTTAGAATATGCTATTAGATCAATTATTTTCTTGACAAGTATCTCTTCAAGGGTTTATAGAATCACAATTTATAAGGGATAAATAGCACACAAAAAATATAGCAAAATCAATATAAAGATAATATACATAAAAACCAATGTCAATTATAGAATACTCATTGAGTTATTCTATTATATAAGTCAACATATAAGAATGAAATGAACATTAAAAAATTTATCATGATTTATTTTTTACATTTTTCAAAATTACATTACATTCATACCAAAAAGTATGATAAGAGAAAATTTTAATAGAATGATATAAATTTTTCCAATAGTGTAAAAATAGAATGTTATAAGATTTTGAACAGCCTCCTCCCACATATATGAACTCTAAAGCACTGTATACATACGAACATATTGGTAAAAATAGAAAGAGGAGAATCCATGGATCTGAAATCTGCAAGATTATTGTGATGAAGGATTAGAGTTATAATCTAAAAGTCGGTTAAAAGTAATTAATATAGTTGTCGCTATAGAAATATAGGAAATTATTTGCACAGACTCTAGAAAGACGTTGCTTCCTGATACACAGAAACTTTTAATCAATATAAAAAACAAATTAGCAAATCAGAAAAACTTGTACCGATATCGTGGACAATAAAATGACCATGTTTCTTCTCATTGAAAAGAATGTTAATTAATCAATATACAAAACTCGAAATTTTAAATTTGAGGGGTGAAACTACCTGGGGAAATACTGATAGCCCGGTCACCATGCATAAAGTTGGTACTAAGCCATAGCAGACTAAAGGTAAGGAAGATGGAGCCCAGAGAAAGTAGAAAGTGTAACACATGTTCTGGGCTAGTTTCATATGGCGAATCCCATAAGTGACCGGACAAAATTTGCTGGCAAAAATCTCCAGTAAACCTGTTGCCCATCTTTTATTTTGGATGAGAGTATCATTCAGATTAACAGGCACACAACCCACGAAAGCGTGTCTTTTGGGAGACCAGTAAACAGATCTCCATCCTCTGCAGTGTATAGAAAACCCCGTCAATACATCTACTGCACAATCGTAGAGCAGGCCGACCTGTAAGAAACATACAATGTTAGAAATTGTTTGCCAAAAAGTGATCCAGATGATAAAAATTATCGAGATTTTGACTTGTATTTGCCTTTTTTCCCCCATTCGGTGTTTTCCTCGTAGCCGCACTTGGCAAGCTCTTTTGCCTCTTTCAATCTCTTGGATGGAGCTGTTTTCTCCAAGCATAAAATTGATGAAATGATAAGTTCTTTCATTAACTTTGAAGAGCTGTTTTGAGGCTCTCTTCCACATAAGACATCCCTGCGGAGAACGCATCCCGTCCCAATGTATGGCGTGCCTTGAATTCCATCTATTTCCTGATAAAGTATCTGCATAAAACGATATATACAACAAGTACAGGTCAGTCGATTGCATGTGTTTTAGGGCAGCAGTTAGGTTACAAATACTCACATCGAAAAACTTCCTGAGGTAATTGGCGTACAGATCGTTTTTGGTAATGCCATAAAACCTTTTTGGAAACTGGACAAAGGCAAACTGGTGTCCAGTTCGAGAGTCCATGAAAAAGCACATGGCTTCTCGAAGGGCTTCACAGTTGTTGGCGTACATGTCACAGTCCAGAGTAAGAATGAAAGGAGCATTGCTCATTACAGAAGAGACTCTAATCTGTAGACACAAGATAAACAAATCAATCATAGCTGGCAAAGAACTTAAATCTAGGGTGTGATAATCTAAACAGGAAAATGAGGCTTTCAATATTACCAGAACGTTAACCGGCCTTGAAATTGTGGGGGTGTCCAGGTCGCTTTTCACGGGAAACATATACAAGACTGGGCAAATCATGGCCCTCATCGTTAATGTCTTTACCCCATTCTAGTAAAACCTGTACGAAGGCTTCAACAAAGTTACACAGCAATATGTAGTAATCTGGAAACCTTATCCAAAATATTATATATTCAAAACTATTTAATAATATATAACATATGTAACTGAATTCATAAAAGTATTCCACCTTTTGTGGAATATTGTATTAACCTTTCAAATAGTCAAAACAATATACTTTTCTCTAAGAAATATATTATTTCAACAGTGATTTTTGTGACCTGCACTATACTCGGGTGGTCTCGTGAAGTCATCTCCCGTTTCCAATCTTTAAAGCCATTGTGTTCTTTGCATTTCTCTTCCGGAACAGTACCTCCCTCCATAATGCTATTTATATAATATTTCATCTTCTCGTACCTTTTCTACACAGATTTTTCAATATCACCATTAGCCTCTGAATCTCGTGGACTGTAAAGATTTATAATCTTAAAAGATCACAACCTATTAACTAAAGTTGGAAGGAAATAATAACTTATGGTGAAGAGTACTAATATTCATCTAAGCTTAGATTTAATCTACACACCTGTTGGATTTTCAAATCAAATCCAATTGTCTTAGTCTTTATATTTGACTTTTTTGATAAAGGTTATTTCAGATATTTTTTTGAATTAACTTTTGGGAGATAAGTTCAAATCAGATTTGGGGAAATCAAATTTCTTCCTTGAACTTCTTCTCTCTTTTTTTGGACAGTAAATTTTGTATAAAGCAAAGAATGTTGTTATTCTTTCAACAAGAGATACATGTTTGTAATCTCTATTATGTATGCAGCAGCAAGAGTCTTTGTAATACTCTATTTTTTTTTACAGAGATGTGAATGATCTTTCTGTTAAGCAGTGATTGCTTTAGATGATCTTGTAAGAGCTTTGTGAAGCTCATATAAGTTTGTATGCAACTCCAGTAGTTGCAAGTTTAATTTTTTATTGTAGAAGTGTTTTTACTTTGAATATAAGCAAGAAGAATCTTGCATATTTCTACAGCTCTTGTGCCTGCCCTGTTTTGGGGTTTTTGAATTCTTCCATTGTTGAAATAGAGCTTCTTCTTGTGTGTTTCCAGAATTTAGTGTTCTTCTAAATTCTTTACACGGTATCAGAGCTGATTGACTTTCAATCCTTGTGAGTTTGGGCATTTATTTTTTCTGGATATTTGTTTATTTTACACAGAAGACATGGTTGGAGATGTAGGAAAGAGCTTGCAGCAACCACCATCCTTCAATTAACAAAATTATGATATTTGAGCAAAGAAGATGAGGATTGTTATGACAACAAATGATCTATGGGAGCTTGTGGTCAATGGATTTACGGATCTAACTGACCCAGTTTGTTGGCCTCACAAACAATCAAAAGACTCAGTTGAAGGAGACAAGAAGGAAAGATGCAAAATATTTAAGCTTGATAGAAACTGTCTTGATAGAGACAATCTTTCCCAGAATAATAGAAGCTAATTATTCCAAAGAAGCTTGGGATATTCTTCACACAAGTTTTAAAGGGACTGAGAAAGTTCATTTGGTAAAGCTCCAAATGCTTTGAAAAGAGTTTGAGACTCTTCTTATGAAGGACAATGAGTTCATCTCAAATTTTAGCTCAAGACTCTTTGGTTTCATAAACCAGTTCAAAACCAATGGAGAAACCATGGAAGAGAAAAGAATAGTAGAAAAAGTTTTGAGAAGTCTGCCCTCAAAATTTGATAATCTAGTAATTGCCATTGAAGAGGCAAAGGATCTCTCTGTTATGACTATTGATGAGTTAATGGGTTCTTTCCAAACCCATGAACATCGCATTAATAGGTCTGTAAATTCTTCTCAAGAGCAAGATTTTAGAGCTCAAGCCAATGCAAAAGGCAGGGAAGAGGAAGAAATAATTCTGGAAGAGGTTCAAGAGGTAGAGGTAGTGGTAACTCCAGACAACAAAATGCCGGAGGAGAAATCTCAGAACGAGTAGCCTCAAATGAGGGAGCTAACAGCTCTCAGAATAATTCCAAAGGAGGTAAGAAAAAATATACCTCTGACATGAGTAATGTTGAATGTTATTATTGTCATAAATTTGGGCATTATACTAGTGAATGCTGAAAAAAAATAAGGTAATCAGTCAAAGCCAAGTGCAAATGTTGCTGATATGAAAGTGGGTGATGGAAACAATCCCACAGCCTTCATCATGTGCAACATTGGTGTAGAAGGCAGCCTCAAAGTCTGGTATTTAGACAGCGGTTGTAGTAACCACATGAGTGGTAATAAAAGTCTTTTTTCTTTCATTGATAAAAATGTGAAATATGAAATTAGAATGGAGAACAATGGAATTGTTCCAGTTGTGGGAAAAAGATCTATTATGATCCACACCAAGCAAGGTGAAAAACAAAAAATTCAGAATGTTTACTTTGCCCCAAGAATAAAGAACAATTTGATGAGTGTTGGACAACTCACTCAAAATGGTTACAAGGTGCTGATGGAGAATGACAAATGTTTCATTTATGAGAAGGATGGGAGTAAGAAAATTGTTGTAGCAGTTCAAATGATAAATAATCAAATATTTCTATTGAAGGTAGAGATGTGTTTCTCTTCACAATCATCAACTCCACCTCCCAAGAAAGAATGTACAATAGTACAACAATTAGCCTTCAAGAGCGTGATTGAAGACCCCTCCAAGCTATGACATTTAAGGTATGGACATCTTCGCTATGCTAGTTTGAATTTATTGTCCAAGAAAATAATGGTAGATGATTTGCCATGTATTAAAGAGTTAAGTAGCAACTGTGAGGCTTTTATTTTGGGTAAGCAACATAGGCTGCCCTTTAATTCTAGAAACTCTAGAAGGGAAAGAGCATCATTACAGCTAGTGCATACTAATTTAGTTAGCCCTATGCAAATCACTTCCATTAGGGGGAGTAATTATTTTATGACTTTCATAGATAATTTTAGTCATAGAATATGGATTTATTTTATGAAAAATAAATCTGAAGCTTTTGATAAGTTTTTAGAATTTAAAGCCTAAACTGAAAAATAAAAGTGGACACACTCTTAAAGTCCTAAGATCAGATAGAGGGGGAGAATATACATCTAATATTTTAATAATTTTTTGTAGGCAGAATGGTATAAAGAAGGAGCTAAGAGCTAGTTATGCTCTGTAGCAAAATGGAGTGGCTGAAAGAAAAAATAGAACCATCATTGAGATGGCAAGAAGCATGATGAAATAAAAAGGACTCTCAAATGAATATTGGGGAGAGGTTGTAGCAACAACAATATACTTAATAAATAGAAGTCCTACAAAAGTAGTCTGTGACAAGACTCCAATGGAAGCATAGACAAAGCATAGATGGATAGTTGAACACTTGAGAGTGTTTAGGTGTATAGCATATGCACACGTGCCAAAGGAGCAAAGGCAAAAGTTGGATGACAAAGGAGTGAATTGTGTCTTTACTGGTTATAGTCCAGAATCTAAAGTATACCGATTGTATGATCTAGTTGGTAAGAAGATGATTACTTCAAGAGATGTGGAGTTCATTGAGAATGAGTCAAGGGATGGCTCGGTGGACACATCTTCAAGCACTTCAAGCAAAGTGCTTATTATTGATGAAGATGGTGAAGTTAATGATCAAAAAAATGATATAACAGCAGATATAGAAGGCTACAAATTGGCCCCACAAAGAGCAGCAGCAGCCATACGATAGTTATGATCCCACTCTCACCTCCCTAGTGCCAAGAAAGACAAAGAGTTTAAGGGAGATATACCAAAATGAAAGGTATGAAAATGAATTTGATGAAAATATTAATTTTGCATTATTTTCTCATAGTGATCCAATTTATTTTGAGGATGCTGAAAAGGAATAAAAATGGTGTAAGGTCATGGATGAGGAAATGGATGCAATAAAAAGAAATAAAATTTGGGAGCTCACTAATTTACCTCCAAACAAGAAAACTATTGGAGTTAAATGGGCTTACAAGACCAAGAGCAATGCTGAAGGAAAAATAGATAGGCATAAGGCTCAATTGGTGGTCAAGGGGTACAAATAGTACTTTGATAGAGATTATGATGAGACCTATGCCCTGGTTGCTAGAATGAAAACCGTGCATGTTGTCATAGAAATTACAGCCCAGCACAAATGGAAGGTATATAAAATGGATGTGAAATCCACCTTCTTGAATGGAGTATTGAAAAAAGATGTTTATGTGGAGCAGCCACCTAGTTATGAAGTTTCAGGTCATGAAAGTAAAGTGTATAGGTTGAAAAAGGCTCTTTATGGGCTTAAGCAAGTTCCACGAGCATGGTATAGCAAAATTGACTTATATTTGATGAGCAATGGCTTTTGCAAAAGTGATGATGAGCCCACTCTTTACATCAAGGTAGCTAAGGGTAGTATTTTGATTGTTTTCTTGTATGTTGATGATTTAATCTTTACTAGGGATAATGATTTTCTCATTGTTGATATTAAAGAGGCCATGAAAAGTGAGTTTGAAAAGTCAAACTTAGGTCTCTTGAGATATTTTATAGGCATAGAAGTAAAAAAAATGCATGATGGTATTTTTATTTCTCAAGAAATATATGCAAACATGATTTTAGAGAGATTTAGAATGCAAAGTAGCAAGCCTACTCCAACACCAACTTCAGTAGGTTTGAAGTTAAGCAAGTAAAATTGCAGTAGTAATGTGGATGCAACTTTATATAAAAATTTAGTTGGAAGTTTGATGTATTTAACAGCTACTAGGCCAGACATTATGCATGCAGTAATTTTGATTTCCAAATTTATGGAAACTCCGAAGGACTCCCATTGGCAAGTGGAAAAGAGAATCCTAATGTATGTGAAAGGAACCAAGGGATATGGTATTTTGTATACTGCAGAAAATGTTTTTGATCTTATTGGCTACACAAATAGTGATTGGGCAGAAAGTTTGGATGATAGGAAGAGCACTTCTAGATATGTCTTTCACATGGGTTCAAGTGTAATCTCATGGGCTTCTAAGAAGAAATTGATAGTTGCTAAATTTATAGAAGAGGTTGAATATATATAATAGCAAATGCAACAGCACGTCAAGCTATTTGGCTAAGAAGAATCTTGGCAGATTTGAAGCAAGAACAAAAAGATGGAACCACAATATTTTGTGACAATAATTCTTCAATAGCTTTGTCAAAGAATCCAGTGTTTCATGGAAGAAGCAAGCACATTGAAATTAGATATCATTTTATTAGAGAATTTGATGAGAAAGGTGAAATTAAAATGGAGTTTTGCAAGTCAGAGCAGCAGCTAGTAGACATTTTAACTAAGCCATTGGGCATTGCATGTTTTGAGCACCTAAGGAGAAATCTAGGCGTAGTCAGTTTGGATCAAGCATGATCTTTTTTGTCAGCTCGACAATGGGGGAGTGTTGGATTTTCAAATCAAATCCGATTGTCTTAGCCTCCATAATTGACTTTTTTGATAAAGTTTATTTCATATATATTTTTGAATGAACTTTTGGGAGATAAGTTCAAATCAGATTTGGGAAAATTTGATTTCTTCCTTGAACTTCTGCTCTCTTCTTTTGAACAGTAAATTTTGTATAAAGAAAAGAATGTTTTTATTCTTTCAACAAGAGCTACATGTTTGTAATCTCTCTTATGTATGCAGCAACAAGATTCTTTGTAATACTCTTTTTTTTTCATAGAGATCTAAATGATCTTTCTATTAAGCAGTGATTTCTTTAGATGATCTTGTAAGAGATTTGTGAAGCTCATAAAATTTTGTATGCGGCTCCAGTAGTTGCAAGTTTAATTTCTAATTGTAGAAGTGTTTTTAGTTTGAATAGAAGCAAGAAGAATCTTGCATATTTCTCCAGCTCTTGTGTCTGCCCTATTTTGGAGATTTTGAATTCTTCCATTGCTGAAATAAAGCTTCTTCCTATGTGTTTCCAAAATTTAGTGTTCTTCTAAATTCTTTACATGGTATCAGAGATGATTGGCCTTCAATCCTTGTGAGTTTGGGCATTTATTTTTTCTTGGTATTTGTTTATCTTGCACAAGAGTCATGGATGGAGATGTAGGAAAGAGCTAGCAGCAGCCACCATCCTTCAATGGTCAAAATTATGATGTTTGGGCAAAAAAGATGAGGATTGTTATGACAGCAAATGATTTATGGGAGCTTGTGGTCAATGAATTTACAGATGTAACTGACCCAACTCAGTTTTCTATCCTCACAAATAATCAAAAGAATCAGTTGAAGGAGTCAAGAAGGAAAGATGAAAAATCTTTGAGCTTTATAGAAACTACCTTGACAGAGGCAATCTTCCACAAAATAGCAACAACTAGTTATTCCAAAGAAGCTTGGGATATTCTTTACGCAAGTTTCAAAGGGACCAAGAAAGTTCATTTGGTGAAGCTACAAATGCTTCAAAGAGAGTTTGAGACTCTTCTTATGAAGGACAATGAGTCCATCTTAGATTTTAGCTCAAGACTCTCTAGTTTGATAAACCAGCTGAGAACCAATGGGGAAACCATGGAAGAGCAAAGCATAGTAGAAAAAGTTTTGAGAAGTCTTCCCTCAAAATTTGATAATCTAGTAATTGTCATTGAAGAGGAAAAGGATCTCTCCATTATGACTATTGATAAGTTAATGGGTTCTTTCCAAACCCATGAGCATCGCATTAATAGGTCTATAAATTCTTCTCAAGATTAAGCTTTTAAAGCTGAAGGTAATGCAAGAGGCAAGGGAAGAGGAAGAAAGAATTCTTGAAGAGGTTCAAGAGGTAGAGGTAGTGGTAACTCCAGACAAAAAGATGTTGGAGGAGAAAGCTCAGAATGAGCAACCACAAATGAGTGAGCTAGTAGCTCCCAAAATAATTCCAAAGGAGGTAAGAAAAAATATACCTCTGGCAAGAGTAATGTTCAATGTTATTATTGTCATAAATTTGGGCATTATGCTAGTGAATGCTTGAAAAAGTAAGGTAATCAGTCAAAGCCAAGTGCAAATGTTGCTGATATGAAAGTGGGAGATGGAAACAATCCCACAGCCTTCATCATGTGCAACATTGGTGAAGAAGGTAGCCCCAAAGTCTTGTATTTAGATAGTAATTGTAGTAACCACATGAGTGGTAATGAAAGTCTTTTTTTTTTTCATTGATAAAAATGTGAAATCTGAAATTAGAATGGGGAACAATGGAATTGTTCTAGTTGTGGGCAAAGGATCTATTATGATTCGTACCAAGCAAGGTGAGAAACAAGAAATTCAGAATATTTACTTTTCCCTAGGAATAAAGCACAATTTGATGAGTGTTGGACAACTCACTCAAAATGGTTACAAAGTGTTGATGGACAATGACCAATGTGTCATTTATGAGAAGGATGGGAGTAAGAAAATTATTGCAGTGGTTCAAATGATAAAGAATTGAATGTTTCCATTGAAGGTAGAGATGTGTTTCTCTTCACAATCAACAACTCCACCTCCCAAGAAAGAATGTACAGTAGTACAACAATCAGCCTTCAAGAGCGTGATTGAAGACCCCTCCAAGCTATGGCATTTAAAGTATGGACATCTTGGTTATGTTGGTTTGAATTTTTTGTCCAAGAAAAGAATGGTAGATGATTTGTCATGTATTAAAGAGTTCAGTAGCAAGTGTGAGGCTTGTATTTTGGGTAAGCAACATAGGCTGCCCTTTAATTATGAAAACTCTAGAAGGGCAAAAGCACCATTACAGCTGGTGCATATTAATTTAGTTGGCCCTATGAAAATCAGTTACAATGGGGGGAGTACTTTTTTTTATGACTTTCATAGATGATTTCAGTCGTAGAACATGGGTTTATTTTATGAAAAATAAATCTGAAGATTTTGATAAGTTTTTATAATTTAAAGCACAGACTGAAAATGAAAGTGGACACACTCTTAAAATCCTAAGATCAGATAGAGGGGGGGAATATACCTCTAATATTTTTGTAATTTTTTGTAGACAGAATGGCATAAAGAAGGAGCTAACAACCAATTATACTCTGCGGCAAAATGGAGTGGCTGAAAGAAAAATAGAACCATCGTTGAGATGGCAAGAAGCATGATGAAAGAAAAATGACTCTCAATTGAATATTGGGGAGAGGCTGTAGCAGTAGTAGTATACGTAATAAATAGAAGTCCTACAAAAGTAGTCAGTGACAAGATTCCAATGGAAGCATGGACAAAGCATAGATGGATGGTTGAACACTTGAGAGTGTTTGGGTGTGTAGCATATGCACACACGCCAAAGGAGCAAAGGAAAAAGTTGGATGACAAAGGAGTGAAGTGTGTCTTTACTGGTTATAGTCCAAAATCCAAAGCATACCAATTGTATGATCTAGTTGGTAAGAAGATGATTACTTCAAGAGACGTGGAGCTCATTGAGAATGAGTCATGGGATGGCTTGGTGGACACATCTTCAAGCACTTCAAGCAAAGTGCCTATTATTGATGAAGATGGTGAAGTTAATGATCAACAAAATGATATAATAGCAGATATAGAAGGCTCCAAAAGGTTGCGAATTGGCCCCACAGAGAGCAGCAGCAGTAGCAGCAATACTGATAGTTATGATCCTACTCTCACCTCCCTAGTGCCAAGAAAGACCAAGATTTTAAAGGGGATATACCAAGATGAAAGGTATGAAAATAAATTTGATGAAAATATTAATTTTGTAATATTTTCTCATAGTGATCCAATTTATTTTGAGGATCCTGAAAAGGAAGAAAAATGGTGTAAGGACATGGATGAGGAAATGGATGCAATAAAAAGAAATGAAACTTGGGAGCTCACTAATTTACCTCCAAACAAGAAAACTATTGGAGTTAAATAGGTTTACAAGACCAAGGGCAATCATGAAGGAAAGATAGATAGGCATTAGGGTCGATTGGTGGTCAAGGAGTATAAATAGCAGTTTGGTAGAGATTATGATGAGACTTATGCCCTGGTTACTAAAATGGAAACCGTGCATGCCGTCATAGCAATTGCAACCCAACACAAATGGAAGTTATATCAAATGAATGTGACGACCACCTTCTTGAATGGAGTATTGAAAGAAGAGGTTTATGTGGAGCAGCCACCTGGTTATGAAGTTTTAGGTCATGAAAGTAAAGTGTATAAGTTGAAGAAGGCTCTTTATGGTCTTAAGCAAGCTCCACGGGCATGGTATAATAGAATTGACTCATATTTGATGAGTAATGGCTTTTGCAAAAGTGATGGTGAGCCCACTCTTTACATCAAGGTAGCTAATGGTAATATTTTGATTATTGTCTTGTATGTTGATGATTTAATCTTTACTGGGGATAATGATTTCCTCATTGTTGATTTTAAAGAGGCCATGAAAAGTGAGATTGAAATGTAAGACTTAGGTCTCTTGAGATATTTTCTAGGCATAGAAGTAAAACAAATGCATGATGGTATTTTTATTTCTCAAGAAACATATGCAAACTAGATTTTAGAGAGATTTAGAATGCAAAGTAGCAAGCCTACTCCAACACCAACTTCAGTAGGCTTGAAGTTAAGCAAGAAAGATTGTAGCAGCAATGTGGATCCAACTTTATATAAAATTTTAGTTGGAAGTTTGATGTATTTAACAGCTACTAGGCTAGACATTATGCATATAGTAAGTTTGATTTCTAGATTTATGGAAACTTCGAAGGACTCCCATTGGCAAGCGGGAAAGAGAATCCTAAGGTATGTGAAAGGAACCAATGGATATGGTATTTTGTATACTACAACAAATGTTTTTGATCTTATTGGCCACACAAATAGTGATTGGGTAGGGAGTTTGGATGATAGGAAGAACACTTTCAGATATGTCTTTCACATGGGTTTAGGTGTAATCTCATGGGCTTCTAAGAAGCAACCCATAGTTGCTAAATCTATAGCAGAGGCTAAATATATAGCAGCAAATGCAGCAACATGTCAAGCCATTTGGCTAAGAAGAATCTTGTGAGATTTGAAGCAAGAACAAGAGGATGGAACCACAATATTTTGTGACAATATTTCCTCAATAGCTTTGTCAAAGAATCTAGTGTTTCATAAAAGAAGCAAGCACATTGAAATTAGATATCATTTTATTAGAGAATTAGTTGGGAATGGTGAAATAAAAATGGATTTTTGCAAGTCAAGATAGCAGCTAGCAGACATTTTCACCAAGCCATTGAGCATTGCAAGTTTTGAGCACCTAAGGAGAAATTTAGGTGTAGTCAGTTTGGATCAAGCATGCTCTTGTTTGTCGGGTCAAGACAATGGGGGAGTGTTGGATTTTCAAATCAAATTCGATTGTCTTAGCCTCTATATTTGAATTTTTTGATAAAGTTTATTTTAGATTTTTTTTTCAATGAACTTTTGGGAGATAAGTTCAAATTAGATTTGGGGAAATCTGATTTCTTCCTTGAACTTCTTCTCTCTTCTTTTGGATAGTAAATTTTTTATAATGAAAATAATGTTTTTATTCTTTCAACAAGAGATACATGTTTGTAATCTCTCTTAGGTATGCAGCAGCAAGAGTCTTTGTAATACACTATTTTTTTTTATAGAGATGTGAATGATCTTTCTATTAAGCAGTGATTGCTTTAGATGATCTTGTAAGAGCTTTGTGAAGCTCATAGAAGTTTGTATGTTGCTCGAGTAGTTGCAAGTTTAATTTCTAATTGTAGAAGTGTTTTTAGTTTGAATAGAAGCAAGAAGAATCTTGCATATTTCTCTAGCTCTTGTGTCTGCCCTGTTTTGGGGATTTCAAATTCTTCCATTGCTGAAATAGAGCTTCTTCCTGTGTGTTTCCAGAATTTATCATTCTTCTAAATTCTTTACAATACCTTCACATTTTCCCTTTCTATAGTGAAGGACAAGTCATCAGCTTCATTCACATAACATTGAGAAAAGTACGCTTCTGGGCATCTCTATTGAATGGAATACTTGTGGAAAAAAGGAACCCAAGTCTTTGCAAAATGGTAAGCTTGAAAGAGAGCAGAAAAGGTGAGTGGGGATCCTCCATCATCTAATACATAACATGTCAATTTTTCTACTGGATAATTGAAAGCCATAGTAGACAATACAATGTTTGAAACATCGAGTGGAGGTTCTTTAGTAGGGTCAGCCATGCATATAAATATGTCAATGGGAGGTAGCTCCCTCTCAAACTTGGTCATTAACAAGAATAGTCCATATTACTCCTAGGGAAACATGTTTCTCAATCTTATAAGCTGGAAAACAATCTTTATATTTTCTCATTTCCCTCTTATTTTGAGATGAATTATAGAATTCATTAATTATGTACATTTTAGAAAGTCTTTCTGGGAAGATAAATTGATCCATAGACGACCATCTGAAGGCCATTTCTAATGCCCATTGGAAGGCCAAGCCTAGCTCCGCGTAAAATACCAACAACCATGATGTATATCCTTCACTTGGGATATACTGAATTTGATAACATATAAGCCCCAAAATTGCACAAAAATATATGCATCCATAGGCTCTGTTTATCTTTTCTACTAGCCTTGGTAGTGTGGTGTAAAGTGGGGGATCTATGAATTCCATCTTCTTAGTTGGTTGAATTCAATTGCCGAAACAATCTGAAATAATTTATAACAGTTGGGCATTGCCATCCAGCTTAGTTCAACATCACATCTTTCTCTAAAATCTAGTAGTAACCTTTGTTTGTAAATATTTCAGTTACCGTAATTGTAGTCTGAAGTGTTTATTGCATCTATCATAACAGGACCCAAAATTTGAATGGTATAAATGTGTATTTAATTCCACACAATCTTCTCTTCCCACGTGATTTGACTACTCTTCCCTTGTTATGTGGCGTGGAGTTTTCCCATGCTGTATCACTCCACAAGGTCGGATATGTGTGTTGAAGCCTCGCCACACAAACAACATTTAAGTAGGATAACAAAAGCAACAGATGATATTAATGTGAGACTTACTTCAAAATGTTTTGGAGTGTTATTAAGGAATGTAGATTGAGATTTTTAATTTTATTTCATTTAAAGATGAGGTATAAAATTAATATTGGTTATTTGATCATTGAAAAGTGTTACTTGAGAAGACTTTGTTTTGTTTTTTTTATGAATAGTGCATTTTCTATTAATAAAATATTAAAGTTACATATTCACAAAAAAGGGGTCGGGGGACATAAAAATCACCCCATAGAGTTCACATGGCAAAGCCAAAAACAACTAACAACTATTCATTAAAAAAAATAGGCATAAAGCCTTTAAGCAATAAGAGCATAGCCAGAAGGAGGAGGATCTTTATGATCAGAACCCCACACATCATTGGGGTTAACAGGAGGTTTAGGGAACGACCAACCATCATCTTTAGCTTCTTTTTTCTCTTTCTCTTCCATCCTAGGTGGAGAAATGGCCAGCACCAGGTGGGGAAACTTGGAGGAGGTGGCAGGATACCAATCAAAGCCATAGCAGGTGCCAGGAGCATTAGGAGGGGCAGAATGAGCTGGAGTTGGAGACCACCCAAAAGCACAGCGAGGCAGGGAAGTCGAGCAGTGCCGCCAGCCATCGTTGCCACCTCTAGGAGAGTGGAGAAGACTTCATTTTTAGTATTGTTTTATGCTTGATTTTTTAATCTTAGAGTTTCTATTTTATTAGGTTTAAAGAGATTGAAATCTTTATTCAATTATGACAATAATAGATTTTTTAATTTAGTATACAAAGAAAAGTCTAGAATGATTGATTATGTCATATAATATAAATGTTCTAAAATTGTTGATTAAGAATTATTGATCATATCGTGCAAACTCAAATCTTCTAAAATGGTTGGAATGCTTTAATATTCCTTTTTATCTAATGTTTGACCTTTTTGTCTAGGGATTTGTATTATACTAAGATAGGTTATTGTGGGGAAACCCAACAAAATCAAATGTTCTAAAATGGTTGGAATTCTTTGATATTCCTTTTCATCCAATGCTCTACTTTTTTGTCTTGAGATTTGTATTATACTTAGATGGGTTATTTTGGGGAAATCCAGTCTCAGTGAGATAGATCCTACTGAGTGGTTAGACAATGATAGAAAGAGTTGTTATAAGAATAAGAAGGATTTACTTGACCTTTATACAAATAGAAGGGTATGAATTATGAATCATAGGATGAAAAATATTTGTTTTTTTCTCAAATCTATAGAGTAGTTTGATAGACTATATTGTCCTATGTAAGTGGTTCTTGTATACCAATGTATTGGTTAACTTACACTTGTTCACACCATTTTTGTGAGACATTCTAAAGTTCTTATTGCTTTATTCACTCTTACTCTTACCTATTGGCTATCAACCACTATTATAAAAGTGGGAAGGATATATTTGATTCCTATATAAAGTGAATTTTAAGAATGATTAATTATATCATATAAATTTAGATTACTTAAAATGTTTGGAATGCTATTCAATAAATGTAGATAGATATTTATCATTTTTTTGGTAATATGAGGTATAAAATTGATAATGGTTAATTTGATCATTGAAAAGTGTGTCATTTGAGAGACTATGTTTTTAGTATTGTTTTATATTTTATTGTTGTCTTAATGTTTCTATTTTATTAGTTAGAAAGAGATTGAATTTTTTATCCAATTATGACAACATGATATATTTTTTTTGACTTATATACAAAGATAACTCTAAGAATCATTGATCATATTATGCAATACAAACGTTCCAAAATTGTTGACTATGAATTAATGATCATATCATGCAAACTCAAATATTTGAAAATGGTTGGAGTTCTTTGATATTCTTTATCATCTAATGCTTGTCTATTTTACCTTGATATTTGCATCATATTAAGATAGATTATTGTGGGGAAACCCAACCCCATATTGAGTGCTTAGATGATGATAGAAAGAGTTGTTATAACAATAAGAAGTATTTACTTGACCTTTATACAAATAGAAGGTTATGAGTTATTAATCATAGGATGAAATTTTTCTCAAATCCATAGAGTAGTTTGATAGACTATATTGTCCCATGTTAGTGTTTTTTTGTATACCAAGGTATTGGTTACCTTACACTTGTTCATACCATTTTTGTAAGACATTAAAATGTTCCCATTACTTAATTCACTCTTACTCTTACCTTTTGGGTCTTTTACACATCTTTGATGTAGACCAAGGTATGGTGAATCCAATTAAGGAAAGACCAACCTTGCAGCTTAGAACAACACAATAGAATTACACAACACAACAATGGTTTCAAAAATATTTTCATTAACATGACCAGTTGTAAGGCCTTTCAGGTTAGGGCCAATTACAATTAGAAGTAATTCTACAAGATCACATGATCCAATACAAGTCTTGCTACTTTAGTCCTTAATATGTAATCAGAAACTAATGGAAACCCTAAGGAAGATCTAAACTTGTGCTTGCAAGCCACCAAGAAATCTCCTTGTCTCCAAGCCTCAACCACTAACTCTGCTAATACAAACTATCAAAAATCAGTCTGATCTACAAGATCTTGCAAGATCTTTTCCACAACTTCACTTATTATCCACCTCTACTGGTGATTCCCAAACAACTACCCAAACACCCCTTTAAATACTAATCATCAACCACATGTCGAAAGAATGAAACAATTAACTCCTACCAAACAAATATTAAATGCCATACAAGTCAGCTCTCAAATCTCCTTACAAACATTTAATTCAACATGTCAGCCTCCAGATCCACATAGGAGAATCCAACAAAAGATACAAACAATAAATACACCAAGTCGGCCCAACAAATCATCAAGTACTCCTGTTAGTAAGTCGCAATTATCGAGCACCAATGAAACAACTGAGCACAAGGCTAAGCAACACCGAGCAACATAGGCATTACCGAGCACCAATTCCACCGAGCACTAAAAGCTTCATCGAGTTCTTTCATCGACCAAGCTCCCTTCCTTAACCTACACCATTAGTTAAATCTGCAACTGAGTTCCACAGAACCAAAACAATACACCTCCATGTAGTTTCACTGAGTACCCTAGAATACCCCTGCATAAGACACCCCAGGTTTGAAAATATGTTCATTTTTTGGAAGAACATCTTCTGGGATTCAACACATAAACCCCAAACTAGTTCTTCACATACAAGTCCTCCACCTTTTCACTTTGCATACTCTGCCACTTTAGTTTCCTCTATCTTTTCAAGTCTTTTCTTGACAACACACCAGCTTGTTCTTCACACTAATCATCCATACCTTCAGGATCTACCAACTCAACTTGGCTACTAATAATCAGGCTTCTCCTACCGACTGTTGTATCCATGAAAGGCATCAGGGAAAACTTCCTGTCATCCTTCTCAATAGTAAACACATTCTTAACACATTCATGCATAGCTTTGAAATCATATTGCCAAGGTCTACCAAGCAATATATCACAACGATTCATCTTCACAATATCACATAACACAATATCCAAGTATACTGGCCAATCTGAAAATCAACAAAGCATTGTTCTCTTACTTCTAGAGCATGATCATCTTGCAACCATCCAATCCTATAAGGATGTGGATGTCTCATTCTATTCAAACCAAGTTTCTGAACCATGTCCTTAGCAACAAGGTTATCAATACTACCACTATCAACAATAACATCATAGAGTTTACCTCCTGACTTGCATCGAGTCCTAAACAAGTTACTCCTCTAACAAGGTTCCTCCTTTGTACCGAGCAATGTTTTCCGCAACAACAAGTTCTCAGATTCAGGTTCATTCTAAATGTTCTCATTCATCATAACAGTCCATCAGTCACCAAGCTTCTTCTATGAGCACTCAAAAGAATGGTTTCCTTCCTCTCCACAATTATAGAAAGTACCCTTAAATATAACTCTTCATGTCTTCTTCTTCTATTCTACAGGTTTCTGTTCATCTTCTACATCTGTTGGTTTATCCTTCACCGAGTGATCAATCTTTTCCTTCCCTTGGAGATTACTATGTTGTTTCCTCTTCAACTTATCTTCTTCCTTTAGAGCATACTGATAAGCATCTTCAATAGAATCAATCTTCAACATACCAAGCCCATCTTGAATATTGAATCTCAAACCATTCACATACCAAGCTACCTTTTCCTTACCAAGTTCTCTATGTCTAGATCGAATAGTAAGTTTGTAGAGCTCCTTGGTATAATCTTCAACATTCAAATCCTTTTGTTTTAGATTCTGCAACTTCTTAAACAAGTCAAGCTCATAGTCAGTGGGTATGAACTTATCTTTCAACTTAGTCACCATCAATCTCCACTGATTGATCTTCATTTCACCTTCATATTCTCTATCTCTTTGCAATTCTTTCCACCAAAGAGCAACATGTCCTTTCAACTTTGTCTATGCCAATCTTACCCGAAGAGGATCTTCAATTTCTTCCAGCTCAAACAAATCTTCAAGTTCACTAATCAAATCAATCGAGTTTTTGGGTTTCAAAGTACTAGAGAAAGTAGAAACTTCCATTCGATAACTATTACTTAACTGAGCTCCAGATCTATGCAACTGAGTAGTTCTGTCTTCACCAGATCTATGAGTGTTCCTACAATAGTGTGTCCCACTTTTTGGCCAACTTTGACACAGATTTCAACATTCTAAGAAAAAACTTCACTTTCAAACACCTGTTGCCACAAAACTATTAGGAATTTGAAGATGATGTAAACTAGAGTCTTTTAGAATTTTATTTCTAGTTTATATATATATATATATATATATATATATATATATATATATATATATATATATATATATATATATATATATATATATATATATATATATATATATATATATATAATCATTTAAATTCATTTTTCCTTCTCTTTCGAAAAGTGGTTTGCGTGAAAAAACTATGTTTTTAAGGAGTTACTGTCACTTGGATCAGCATAACTTTTTTTTTAATATGATAATGATGTAATTATTTCAAGATTATATTTGTAACTTCAATATTTAAAGGATGCAATTAGTTTTATTCATTTTGGATCAATATTTCATAGTTTATTAAGTTTTAAAGTGATAGTAACTGTAATTTAGACATAACGTCACTTGGATCGCTCTAACTTGATATGTGTATATCAAAATTCATTTTTTCTTTTTTTCATAGAAAGGTAACACAAATACACTTTTCCTACACATTTTAATAATTTTATTTTAATAATTTACTATTTTTCCCAAATTCTTGAAGAGACAAGTTGTTGAATGACCAAACAACCTATGTTTAGTTAAAGTAATATTTAAAAGTGATAATGAACTCAATATGTATTAAAATTATATTCATTAGAAAGCTTGTTTCAAATAGAATCATTTGACATCATTTGTTTGAAAAAATCATCTTGTTTAGTCCTTGTTTGAGGCCTCCAAAGACCATTTTTTTGAAGTTTGATTGTTTTATGAGGGCAAAATTTTAGTTTTGGGGTCTTCATGTGAAGAGCCCCTTCACACAAAGACACTTGGGGGTCTTCGTGCAAAGACCCCTATCCCTCTAGTCATCACCACTAGATCTAGAAGCTTCCTCATAACCATCCTCAATACCAACATTCTGAGGTACACCAGCAACAGCTCTAATAATCTCAATGACCATGTCATTCTTCATCAACTCTATCTCAGATCTGACTTTTTCAAAAATCTTTGATTCCACAACATCACAAAGATCTACAATTTCTCTAGGGTCCAATCTTCTTGGGCGCATCCTTAAAGATAAGAAAACCCTCTGCAAGAAACCCTACACCAACCACCTTGTGACAATCTCCAAGTTGTATACAAGTTAGATCGCAACCTACCACCTTGCGAACAACTAGGGCAAGATTCCACAAGTTCAGTGCCACGGATATGTAACTTAGATCATACAATCTCTTTTCCAACAAGATCAACTTCGCAAGATCAGCCTTGCTAGGTCAACCTTCACTCCACAAGATCAACTCTTGCTCTTATACCACCCGACGTAGACCAAAGTATGGAAAATCCAATTATGGATAGGCCAACCTTGTAGCTTCAGAACAACATAGTGGAATTACACAAAACAATAATGGTTTCAACAGTATTTTCATTAACATGCCTAGCTATAAGGCCTTCTGGGTTAGGGCCAATTACAATCAGATGTAATTCTACAAGATCACAGGATCCAATACAACTCTAGCTAGTTCAGTCATGAATACAATGAGAAACTGATGGAAACCCTAAGGTAGATCTAAACTTGTGCTCGCAAGCCACCAAGAAATCTCCTTGTCTCCAAGCCTCAACCACTAGCTCTACTAATACAAACTATTAGAAATCAATCTGATCTGCAAGATTTCGTAGGATCTTTTCCACAAATTCACTTATTCTCCACCTCTACTAGTGATCCCCAAACACCCCTTTAAATACTAATCATCAGCCACACGTTGGCTGGATGAAACAATCAAATCCTACCAAACAAATATTAAATGCCATACAAGTCAACTCTCAAATCACCTTACAAATATTTAATTTAACATGTCGGCCTCTAGATCCACATAGGAGAATCCAACAAAAGATACAAACAATAAATGCACCAAGTCATCCCAACAAATCATCAAGAACTCCAGCTAGTAAGCCGCAATTACCGAGCACTAGTGAAACAACCAAGCACAAGGCTAAGCAGCACCGAGAAACACATGTATTACCAAACACCAATTCCATCGAGTGCTAGAAGCTTCACTGAGTTCTTTTAGTGATTGAGCTGCCTTCCTTAACTGAGACTACCGGTTAAAGCTGCAACCGAGTTCCACATAACCAAAACAACACACCTCCATGCAGATTCACCGAGTACCCTATAATTCCCCCTCATCAATCTTATAATAGCCTCAATCACTATTTTATTAAGAAAAATAGTTGGCTCCTAAAAAATTTCTAAAATGTTTGTGATAAGCTTTATCTTTATATCAAATATTACTAGAATTGGTGATGTAATAGATTTTAGTCTTCAATATTGTGAGATCTATTTAGTCTTGTTACTTATTTTATTTGTCATATCTTATCAAATAAAACTTGATAGATTAGATTTGTAATCACCAAAAATTTTATTAGTAGAACCTAAGCTCCTAATTTTGATCAAATATGCCTCAAGCAAAAATTCTAAATCTCAAATGCGTAATTTACTAGACATAATTATGTAAGCAACCTAGATAATCCCTATTACTTAATTAAATCAAATAATTTATAATATTAAAACATGAAAAATTATTTAATTGTCAAAACTTCCTTTTAACATTAAGTCCTAGAACTTTTATTAAGACCACATTGTGCAACTTAATCTTGATTAAATGACAATTAATAGGGGATTTTCTATTTTTTCTTTGTCTCCAATCAAGCTTAACCAATCAAAATTTTTGGATCCTTTCATAAGGATTGATCTCTATCACCACTCATCTCTACCTAACATATTTTGCCTCTTAATCTCTACCCTTCATTCTTGAGGAAATCTCTTTAAAAGGAAGCTCTTTCTTGGCTCAAGGTGTTCCAAGATTCTAAGTTCAAGGTGCCATTCTTGCATTCTAGAGTACTCTCACTATTTTGAGTTCTTAAGTTCATAGTCTCTTAGCTCCTCACTATTTTTCATTATTAGCTCATTTTCTAGTGTAATCTTGCATTGTTATCTAGTTTTCTTTCGTAATAGCATCCTTGTTAACTTAATTTTGTATTACAGCTTCAATCTAAATTTACATTGCATGTTCAAGATCATCTTGGAGTGGTGAATGCAATTTTTGCATCTCTTCCAAATTTGAAATCATCTATTTTGGAGTATTCAAGTCACGAATCCTTCATACCAATTTGATGAGCAATTGTAAAAGGATTAAAATTGCTTCAACTAGGAAGCAATATGCCACTTTTGAGGGTTTGGTTGTTCGCTTGGTTTTAATTATTATGGATAAATTCTTGAGATAATAGCTTACTGAGTGTTGGTTGCATTTTAATTAAATACCAATTTTCAACCACACGTATTTGATGTCCACCGTGGGTCTTGAATCTTATTTTTGTACCATTTCTAGGAGGTTCTTCTTATTCATTTTTGAAAACTATGACAATTATCACACCCAACAGTCCATATTATCATATGACACCCTTTTCATCGCATGTGTTAGCCCATTTTCCTGTCATAGCCAAAAATCCAAAGAAAATGGTTCATCCCCTACAAAACCCTAGAAATTTGTTTAGCCCTGTTGCAGACTTGTTTTGGTGTGAAAACAAAATCTATAAGGTTTCATGGCTTGTGCCCTTAGTCTTGGAGTTCATAATGATATCAAGCTCCAATTCAGGGTGCATGTTCTAAAATGTTAAAACTATGGAGAAATTCAAGTTTTAAGGTCTAAGAAATAGGTTAATTTCATATCCTAGGGTTCCCAAAATGTCTAAGTATGAAAAAACCCTAGCTCTGTTCTATTTATTCATTACTTTTTTGGCCACTTAAGTCTGACATAAACCCATGTGATTAAATTTCAAGTCATGTCTTCGACCTATGTGTTCTGGTAGTTAGAAAATGGTTGGGTCCCTTTTTGGCACAATAATTTATCAAAAACTTAGGTTTTCTCCCAATTATTTCTTGGTCGTTAGATCTGTTTGTATCATGTGGTTATTGCATTTCCACAAAGCCTTCCTGATGTCACCTTGTCCTCTTCATGATGTTGTGACTAATTGCCACCTCTCCTAAAGTATCAGTGGGGCCTAGCTTTTAGTCTTCCTTTAATCTAATGGTTGTCATATGACTGTAAGGCAAGATTTTCCCCTTTGCGATCATGCAAGGACTGTCTGATCTTCCAACTTGTCAAGACTAAGATCAAGGTGGGCCCGATGCTAGCAGTTGCTGAGGTGCTTGAATTTTATTGGTCAAGATGGTAGTGATGTGGATGATGTCAGTGGGGCTAGCATTTTCAGCATGTTTAAAGATCTGACTACTTGCAAAAGATCCTACGACTGTCGTATCTTTGCGATGGAGAAGTTCTTGAAAGGTAGATTTTAACGAAGTTGTGATATTCATCCAATTAAAAGACTTATGAAAGGTGGTTCCTCTGCTAGATGGATTTATTGTGTCCTCTTTTCATTGGTTGAGGTGGTGGTGATGTGGAGTTTGTTAATGGGACTGAGGACTCAGCGGGATTTAAAGGGATGCCAAATGTTAGAGGATCTGACGACTGTCATGATGTCACAAGGAAAAGTTGAATGAGGACTAATCTTCATGATTATGCGACAGTCATCTGATGGAAGAAATGATAAGGATAGTGGGTCTGATGCCAGGTACTGCTGATATATTCAATTTTCATTGGTCACGAGGATTGGTGACTTGGAGGTTTGTCAGGTGCGGTTGAGATCCTATAAGTTTTAGTACACCGTAGATCTTCCAGGATCTGATGATTTTCATGACTTCGCATAGTAGAGATGTGCGAGGTTTTATTCTTCATGATCTTGTGATAAATGTTGATCTTTTCCTTTAGTGAAGATTGACAATCATGTTTTAAAGGGTTGATGAAGACTTTTTGACCATTATGTGATTAAATAAGAACCACCCGATATGCCTTGAAAGAAATGAATCAACGGCCATATTTTAAACATATCTGATTGACTATTGCCATCAAAAATTTGAATTATTTACGTGTTCTTTGCAAGTAAAGTACTAGTTATTCAATGTTTGGGTGGCCAACCTGCTTGATTTAATCTTGTTCACTGTTACAGTTTGGTTCAGAGGTGATGATCGACTATAGAAGATGTCTATGCCATGGAAAATGGGTGAAATGATCATTCAAATTATGTTGCAGGTGAAGTGAACAAAGGTTTAACCTGATGAATTTCTAATTTTTTGTGTACCAACCAGAGTTTTGGCCATAAATGAATATCAGTTTTGGATTTGACTATTCTGGATTGCTTGGTTTTTCTTCCCTACAATAAATTCTTGATTAAATCTGGTTGGTGAAGTGGATGCAACCCTAACCCTATCCTATTCATCTATAGCTTGTTACATCCTAATTATTAGGGATCTCAAGATGATTAGTGACTATATATTACAGTCTAGTGTATTTTTTAAAGGTTGTTCATGGTCAATTTGGAAACTGAATAGAGAGAGCTCAGATTTAGGGTTTATTTTCCTAGCATTTTGTTATTTTGCAAGGTATTGATTCTGCAAATTTTAATGAGAATACAGTTGAATTCCAATCTCAGATTTGTGTATGTCTTCTTGTTTTGATCCTGAATTATTATATGTTAATGTTACAAAGTAAGTTAATGTATGGTATATAAGGTGTATTGTAAAATTATCTTTGAGTTCTTCCCAAAGTCATGATTAAATCCTTAAAGATAGTTTCAGAGAATTCATGGCGGAATGAGAATTTGATGTCCAGATGTGAGAGTGAGAGGAATAATATGGAAAGCACTTATTCTGGATTTGGGTGTATTTGAATTAGGATTTCAGTTGATGTATGTTGTTTTTGACTCTGTGTCCAATGGATAAGACACTAATCTATTCTCTGGAAGTAGTTCATCATCATCAATAAAGCATATAAATGATAAAATCTTTAAATCAGTATGTCAAGGATATAAATGTATAATATTTTATGATTCCTTTAAGAAGTGAATCAAAGGTATACCCTCTTGAGCACTAAGCTGAAAGTGTAGGAGGATCATATAGTTGATCCTTGTTAATTGGCCCTTTTCCTTGCAGAGTTTGGAGTGGTGGTAGAGTCAGTGACATTAGTTTGTCAATCATAGTGTAAATTTTCAAGTAGAAAGAGAAGGAGACCAAGAAAATGGTGACTCTACTGAGGAATGCCATAATATAGAGTTAAGACTCAAAAAAAATTAATCATGTCACCTAGTTTTGAGTGGTGACTCCGAGTTCTCTATTTGATCAATGCAGTCTCTGATAAATACTGTGTAAATCTTGGTGAATTTTTGGTTGGCTAGAAGGAGATACAAATTAAGTGCAACATATTCCTCTTTAGGGAGGTGGCGAATCTAAAAAGAGAAGAACTTGGTGGAGATACAAAGAGAGCTCTAGGTCTACCCTGCTTCCTAGTCAACAATCTAAGGTTCAATTGTTGTTCCCAGGTATTTTGATTTTCATATGCAAATTCTTTTATGAAAATCAGTAGTGAAAAATGTTTCCCTATCAAGTGTTCAGCACTACTATAAAGGGATGAGCGTTAGTGGGTAGTTCCTTACTGAGGAATATAGGCCCTTTTATTTTGATGGCATTGAAGGTGCCCCTAATGAGTTTTCTACTGAGGATGGGGATGGCTTGCCAAGATTCATAGCTAATGGATCAGTTTTGGCAAGCCAACATGTATATTCTCTCATGGGTATTTTTGGTGAAATGGATATTGGGCATGAAGATGTTTCCATGAGGTTTCTTATGTAGACATTTATTGAAAGTGCAAGGGATTGGTTCTTATCCCTTCCTTCATGTTTAATCCCTTCTTGGGATGTACTAAGAGAAACATTTATTGAACACTTTGATGAAGGATTTAATATGGATGGGTATGAAGAAAAGAATGAAGATTAGATGCAAGACATTAATGTGTCTGTTGATCCCATCATGAGAAATTCTAACTATGAAAAGCTTCTCATCAAAATTGCTACTCTCAAGAAGAAAATTGTAGAGAGAAATACTGAGATCTAGCAGTTAGAGGAGGACAAGAGATTGTGTGCACTGACAACTCTTTATGTTGGTCATGAAGAGGCTAGTTTTTTTGATGTTGATTCTCATCATGCAAAGAGTGTTGACTATGATGCTGACTTTGAGGTCAGTGCATATGAGGATACTGAAGATGAATCTGAGATTGATAATATTTCTAATTTGTCTGCAGATTTTTCTTCTTATTAGCATGAGAAGGTAGCCTTCTTATCCCGGTTTGAGGATGTTTTGTGTGAGGAGAAAGAAAGAAAATATGATGTAGATGATGATTCCTGTAGTGTTTTCTTTTCACATAATGATTTGAGGCCAGAGATTTCTATCCTCATTTCAAATAGGGATTATGTGTGCAACATTAGGGGTGAGGCCAATGAAGAGGAGAATAAGGTTCAAAGTCCATTGAGTAGTAAAAAGATCTCAACACTCTTGGCTGAAGAGTTCTAAAGGCACACCTGGTATGGACTTTGATTTGTAGCTCCCCTTTGACATATTCTTTAATAGTGATAATGAGGTAGGTGTGCAAAGTGATGAAGATGGTCCATGTTTACCAAAGTTCCCCTCATGTAGTGACTATTACCCTAATTTTCATATCCATGCAAATTTGGCTAAAATCTATTCTAAAATCTTTATTTTATCCCTGTCGAGCATCTCTGAAAGTTTCATGGCCTCATGTTTTGTTTCCTGGCCTCTGCGATTATTTCAAGTCCCTAGTCTGTAGGTCAAAATATTCATAAAAGTAGCCATTGTGTTGAAAACCTTTTAAAATCCTCAAAAAAACCCTAAACCCTATTATAATTTGTCGTTACTTTATTGGTAACTTAAAAGATCCCAATACCCACATGCCTTTTAATTCTTTTCAGTCGCCAGTTCTCTTATTTCTTCTGACGGTTCCCTTTCCTTTTAGTGACTTAGCGAATGCAGTGTTTTCTCATATTCGCTAAGTATTTCCTAGTCACCACATAATTTCTTGTGACCTAGTGAACGTTAACTTCTCTTTAGTCGCATAATCGCTAAATCTTCTAGCGGTCTAAATTTGTGGGTCCCGGTTATGAGGATCTAACAATTGGCGTATCTTCAGATAGGCTGGTGTCAAAGCTTGAGATCTTAAGATGACCGTTAGATCTTCCATGTCTGCAGTACTTCAATGTGTCAGTGGGACCGATGCCACCTCATCCAATTCAGTAGCTTCTGATTGGTCCACATGTATCAAGTCATCTTTTTGTCAGTGCGACCAAGTTCTTTCGGTTGTCAGATGATCAATGGCTGTCTTAACTTTGCGAGTGTTTTGTCAGAGCTATAAGGGGATAAGACTAGCCATCAATCTTTCTTTTTGTCAGAGCAGACCCAGCAAACTTCCCAGCTTTTAATCTAACAGTCGTCATATGATCGCATGGAATATTCCTCCCCCATGCGATCATACGCCCACCGTTGATTTTATTCCATTGTTAGGGGTTTACAGGTGAGTCCTCATATGGTGACATGCTCACTTCTCATTGGTCCACATAATGATGACTTGGATGTTGTAGTGGAGCCGTGTCAGAATGTCTGTAGGGATGTCAGAAGGACAAAGATCAACAACTGGCATATCTTTGTGAAGGGCTTTTCTAACACATGAGATTATGTGCCAACCATTGATTTTTCCAAGTGTTCAAGATTTTTTCAGTGGGTCCAGTGCCAGGTCAGGGTGATTTTCTGACTTCTTATTGGTCATAGTGAAAGGAAAATCTGTGGGACCACATTGCCAAGTGTGTTCAGGTGTTCGGACGTGATTGGTTGACACATGCTGATGAGGATTTCTAGGTGGACTGATGTGTCGGTGGAGTCTCAGAAAGGAAAGGATCTAGTAGCTGGCATAAAAGCATAAGGAATATTCTAGGGCTATAAGATTATGCACCTGCCATTAGATCAGTATCTCAAGCAGTGGGTCTGATGTCGGAAGGTCACAACATGTATCTGAAATGGCACAGTTTGATTGGTTGTTGACTGCTGCGGTAGTGGTTGACTTGTCAGAAGGGATTTTTAAGCCATTTTCAGATGCATCATAGCCATTCATTTGCCAGGAAGGGTCTTTCATCAACGGTTGCATTTTTATTTGAGGCCCCACTAGCTGTTAACATTCAAATTTGAATTTTTGCGCTGGTTTTCTGCTAGGGTTTTGCATTTTTACAGCCATGCATGGCAGTTTGGTAGCTGGAATTGATTTCTTCAGGAAAGGGATAGTTGGAAGGATAGTGAGGAATGATTTGATCATCGGCACCATGGATTTTGTAGGGTACCATGTTGTGTTGAAATTCTTAATGGGTTGTCGCCACCTCTTACAAGGTGATTATTGAAAATAAAAATATCTATGGGATCAGATTTGAAGCCTTCATGACTTGGTGGAGTTGTAGGTGGGTAGATGGATTGAGGTTGTCATGTTTGCAGGTGAGCTCAGTATAGGATCAATACACAAAAGAAATGATATGACCTATTTGCCAGATATTTTTAGGAAAGTTGATATTTTGTGTACCTTTAGGGTTTGTTTAATGCATTGTAAAATTTTTAACCCTAGTTAGGTTAATTTTGGACTCCTACCTACATGCAATTGGGAAGGTATTTATTGTTTTTTTAGAGCTTTGGTGCTCGGGAGGTTCATTTTTGTAAAGGAGAGAAGCCCACTTTTTCAAGGAAAGTCATCTTTTCTTAGAATGCCACCTGTGGTATTTGTTCTACCCTCTGGTTCTTCTACTCTTTGTAATCTCCCATTGATGATCAAGGCATTCTTGAGGTACTTGAGATATTTATTCTATCCCTATCTTCACTGTCTTGATTATCTCTTATTGGATTGAAGTTTATGAATGTTGTTAATGGAAATTGGGGTTCCTAGTCCCTCTCATTTTCTATGATTTTTTGTGTCACTATGTCTGATCTGATTGAGATGTTTTGTGGGTATACTACAACCCCTAGCAGTCTTGTCTCATTCTTACACCTAGTTGCAGAAGAGGATGTTTGTTTGTAGGTCATAGGTTGAGTCTTTTGTTCAGGCCCTCCTATGAAACACTTATGCAAGCCTATCCAATGAGTTTTGACTTATTAGACCTAATTTCTCCATTAGTCTCATTCCTCCATACTAAGATCCAAACCCCAGTATCGGTGCATCACCTAGTAGGTAGTTTGCTTTCAAGTCATTTCCCTTACAAGCATTCCTTCTATCCCTTTCCCTCCAAAAGTTTTACTTTTATGTTAAAAAATAAAATTAAGGTGATTATCCAAGAGGAACCAGCCTAGAACCTAGAGGTCTCATCCCAATTAGAAAAGGTCCCATAACCTAGAGATGATTCCAAGTTATACTAAGTTATCAAGACTACGAGAGCTTGAACTAAGGGTGCAAACTTATTGTATAACAATGACTCTACAAAAGAAGAGGTTGAAGGCCATGACAGTGTGTTTTCCTATCATAAAGATTCTAGTGATGAGCAAGTTTATTGTTCATATCCTTTTCCTTCTTTTTCCAAATATGATAGTGAAGGTGACAGTATTGAGGACTTTGTCTTCAATGATTGGGACATAAATTCTTTTGATAGAGATGATGATGCAGATCAATTATCCCACTATCATAATATTTATGTAAGAGACCTTCACTTGGTTCATGATCTCGTTCATGAAGACATCAGGGAGGAACTAAGTTACTCAATGGTTGAGGCAATGTATGAAGGTGAATCTGAGGATCCAAGTCCTTTTTAGCCAGGTATTTATGTGGTAATGCATGATGACCACTATGTTTTATTTTCGGATGCATTACTAGATAAGTTTTTTATTTCTTGTCCACAACAAGAGGCAAATGATACTCCATACTTCCTAGAGTATGAATATTATGGTTGTGACTAGAAGAGCATGGGCAGTGATAATTGCAGTTTTATTTTTCAGCCCATGAGTATTCACATATGTTGGCAACAAGATGATCATGACACTTTCAAGTCGCAAGTTGCATATGTGGATGAAAATCAAACCTTTGATTCAGGAGCATTTTTTATTTTCTTTTGGTGGCCCAAGGCCACCAAGTAAAGTTCTAATATTGTAAATTTTGTACATATTTTCTTTCAGTTGTGTGTTTCCCTTCCTGTTTTCCTAGTTCGTTTGTCATTTTTTAAGAGGGTTCCCTTTCAGTTTTGTCTTGTGGGTGGTATACTTCTTCTAGAAATTTTGAATCCTTGTCATGCCTACAAGAGGCATACATCCCCAGACAGTGCCACTATTAGCCCATTTTCCTGTCATAGCCAAAAATCCAAAGAAAATGGTCCATCCCCTGCAAAACCCTAGAAATTTGTTTAGCCCTGTTATAGACTTATTTTGATGTGTGAAGAAAATCTATAAGGTGTCATGGCTTGCACCCTTAGCCTTGGTTAGTTCATAATGTTATCAAGCTCTAGTTCAAGACGCATGTTCTAAAATGTTAAAACTAGGGAGAAATTCAAGTTTTAAGGTCTGAGAAATAGTTTATTTTCATGTCCTAGGGTTCCCAAAATGTCTAAGTATGAAAAAACCCTAGCTCCATTCTATTTCTTCATTACCTTTTTGGCCACTTCAGTCTGACATAAACCCATATGCTTAAATTTCAAGTCATGTCTTTGACCTATGTGTTCTGGCGGTTAGGAAATGGTCGGGTCCCCTTTTGGCAAAATAATTTATCAAAAACTTAGGCTTTCTCTCAATTATTTCCTAGCATTAGATCTATTTGCATCGTGTGGTTGTCACATTTCTGCAAAGCCTTCTTGATGTCATCTTGTCCTTTTTGTGATGTTGTGACCAATTGCCACCTATCCTAAATTGTCAGTGAAGCTCGACTTTTAGTCTTCCTTTAATCTAACAGTTGTCGTATGACCGCAAGGCAAGATTTTCCCCTTTGTGATCATACGAAAACTGTCTGATCTTCCATCTTGTGAGGACTAAGGTTAGGGTGGGCCCGATGCTAGCAGTTGCTGAGGTACTTGAATTTTATTGGTCAAGATGGCAGTGATGTGGATGATGTCAGTGGGGCCAAATCTTTCAGTGTGTATAAAGATCTGACAACTTGTAGAAGATCCTATGATTGTTGTATCTTCACGATGGAGAAGTGCTCGAAAGGTAGATTTTCATGAAGTTATGATAGTCATCCGATTAAAAGGCTTATGAAAGGTGGGTCTTGTTCCAGATGGATCTTTTGTGTCTTCTTTTCATTGGTTGAGGTGGTGGTGATGTGGATTTTTTCAGTGGGATCGAGGACTCAACAAGATTTAAAGGGATGCCAGATGTTAGAGGATCTGATGCTTGTTGTGATGTCATAAGGAAAAGTTGCATGAGGGCTAATCTTCATGATTATGCGACATTCATCTGATGGAAGGACTGATAAGGATGGTGGGTCTGATGCTAGGTATTGTTGATGTATTCAATTTTCATTGGTCATGAGGATTAGTGACTTGGAGGTTTGTCAGGTGTGGCCAAGATCCTGCATGTTTAAGTGCACCGTAGATCTTCTAGGATCTAATAGTTGTCATGACTTCGCATAGAAGAGATGCACAAGGTTTTATTCTTCATGATCTTGTGACAGTCATTGATCTTTTCCTTTAGTGAATATTGATGGTCATATTTTAAGGGGTTGATGAAGACTTGTTGACTATTATGTGATTAAATAAGAGCTACCCGATCTACCCAGAAATCAATGAATCGGCGTCCATATTTTAATTATATTTGATTGACCATTGCCATCAGAAATTTAAATTATTTATGGGTTCTCTATGATTAATGTACTAATTATTCAATGTTTGGGCAACCAACCTACCTTATTTGATCTTGTTCACTATTACAGTTTGGTCCAGAGGTGATGATTGACTGTGGAAGATGTCTATGCCGTGGAAAATGGATGAAATAGTCATTCAAATTATGTTGCAAGTGAAGTGAACAAAGGTTTAACCTGATGAATTTCCAATTTTCGGTGCACTAGTCAGATTTTTGGCCATAAATGAAGATCAGTTTTGGTCTGACTATTCCAGATTGCTAGGTTTTTCTTCCTTGTGGTAAATTCTTGATTAAATCTGGTTGGTGAAGTGGTTGCAAACCCTAACCCTATCCTAGTAATATGTATCTTGTTCCATCCATATTCTTAGGCATCTCAAGATGACTAGTGACTATATATTATAGTCTAGCATATTTTCCAAAGGTTGTTGATGGTCAATTTGGAAACTGAATAGAGAGAGCTCAGATTTAGGGTTTGTTTTCCTAGCATTTTGTTATTTTGCAAGGTATTGATTCTACAAATTTTGATGAGAATACACTCGAATTCCAATCTCAAATTTGTGTATGTCTTCTTGTTTTGATCCTGAATTCTGATATGTTAATGTTACAAAGTAAGTTAATGTATGGTATATAAGGTGTATTGTGAAATTGTCTTTGAGTTCTTGCCAAAGTCAGGATTAAATCCTTAAAGATAGTTTTAGAGAATTTATGGTGGAATGAGAATTTGATGTCTAGATGTGAGAGTGAGAGGAATAATAGGCAAAGCACTTATTCTAGATTTGGGTGTGTTTGAATTTGGATTTTAGTTGATGTATGTTGTTTGTGACTCTATGCCCAATGGATAAGACATTGATTTGTTCTCTAGAAGCAATTCATCATCATCAATCAAGCATATAAATGATAAAATCTTTAAATCAGTATGTCAAGGATATAAATTTATAATATTTTCTAATTCCCTTAAGAAGTGAATCAAATGTATACCTGCCTGAGCACTAAGCTCAAAGTGTAGGAGGATCATATAGTTGATCCTTGTTAATTATCCCTTTTCCTTGTAGAGTTTGGAGTTGTGATAGATTCGATGACATCAGTTTGTCAATCATAGTGTAAATCTGCAAGTAGAAAGAGAAGGAGACCAACAACATGCAATGGTGAGTTTTATCATATGATAATATGGAATAAGGTGATTCATCACACGTGGTGTTGGTTTCATCATACAACACTAAAAATATAGCTTTCATCGCATGGCTCTTTGAGTTTCACCTTATGATAATATTGTACTAACTGTATTTTATCACACCAAAAATAGAGAGTGTTTTTGAGGATCTAGTTGCTTGAATTTTTGGATTTTCTGACCTGATTTAGATTTTTCTTGGCCTTACCATTCTATTTTTCAAGAAATAAATGGTTTTTGTAGGTCATTAAGGGGGTAATTCACTTGGAAAATTCATCTACATTGCATCACTGTGAGGCTACCAACATTTTTTTATTGTAGGATGCTTGTCAAAGTCATATCCTGGGAGTACTAAAGCCATTTATTTTGAAAGTTTCCTTGGAGCTTTAAGAAAATGTTGTGTCTTCCTTAATTTGATCTTTCTAGGCATCTAGCTTAACTAGGGAGGCTTATTTTATTGTGACTAGTTGGGTAGTAGGAGAGTATGATCTTTACCTCTTAGAGGCTAAATTAGAAATCTTGACCTATTTGATTTGTCACTTGCAAAATAATCTTGGGTAAATGAATATGTGCTTGATATTCTTGGGAGAAGCTATGGATTAGGAGAATATGTGCTTCCCTTGTAGAGAATCATAAATCTAGACGTCCATTAGCCTATCCATTTTTATTTTCTCATTTACCTTTAGAAGGCCTTCCGTTGAGGTGAAACTCTCGTGGGGAAAACCCAAGTGGGAAAAATAAAATCCATCTCATCTAACCCATTATAAAATTTATGCCTTGTTAGCCAAAAACCATAAGGACATAGTTTTTAACTATGTTGGGTCACTCATTTGATTTTAAGAAAACATGTGAGAGTAATGTGTATGGCCGAGAGGTCTCAATCTTTCTCACAAGACAACCTTAATTGAAGTGCTTGTAAGGCTATAGGACTCAATTCCGTTAAGAGAAACTACAAGGGATAGTTGTGAATGGATGCCCTTACTAAAAACACTTGGTTAGAAGCTACTCAAATTACCTCCAAAAGTGTCCTAATCTTTGTACAAGGATTGATCCAAGTGTACTTACACAGATCACCTACAGATTACTCAACATATGTATTCCCTTGGATGCTTTAAAATTTGAATGTGACATTTGGAGAACCATTGCGATGTGATCATTGAATCTCTTCTTTTGATTCACAGTGTGCATAATCCTTAGAAAAGACAACATCACTTTGTGTGAGGCGAAGGAATACCAACTTGTGGGAAAAGATTTTGATACTCAAATTTGACCATAGGTAGTTTCTTCTTGATGTGTTTTTTAGTTTATTGAGACCCATGGAAATCATTGTGAAATATACACTTGGCCCTTTTGACATATTACAATAACCATTAGACTTCATAAGTGCTTGTATCCCCAAAGATTCTTTGTCCTTTGGTGGATTGTTTGGAGACTCTTTCTTGGTCACATCATCGATTTCCTACAAGCACTCATACTAGATTTAGGAACACTCAATTTTACTATGGTTCCAAAATCAAAATAGTCCAAATTGGTCAAAAATAGTGGGAATTTTTTTTTTTCCTGTATTCTATCATTTTCCTCAGCATTTTATCGTATGACACAAGTTCTTTATCTCACCTAGTGTTGAGTTCTATCATACAATAAGATCCATGCTCACCATATTATCGCATGTAATTTAGAGTTCCATCATACCCAATGTTGGAGTTTATCATACGGTACTATACCCGACTGGTCATCATACTCGTATTGAATCCTCAAATCTTGATATTCTTTTACTGTCTGGGTTCCTCTAGGATTTTTTTTTATCTTGATCAAAAATCACACATCTAAATGTGTTATTCTCAACTAATTGACTCTTTTATAGTAACTTAGTTCATCTTCTCTCTTGTTATAAGATCTTCAAAAATTCTCTAGCTCTTATCTCAAATATCTTATCTCATTTGAAATTAAACCTTGCCCAAATTTTTTAGAAGTGCCACTCAACATGCATTCAAGCCTCATTCTTGGTATCTTGTACTTCATTCTCTTAGCTATATCAACTTGGTTACAAGTATTACTTAGTAGTTATTCAAGCCTCACTCTCAATACCTTGCACCTTGTTTTAGCTTCTTTATTATCTATTACATATCCTTAAGACATAGCTATCATTACCTGAGTCTTTTGATGCTAGATTGGTATCCTTGTTGCTATCATATTTTCAATCTTATCTTCCATGATAGTCACAAAAAGGTTACCAAATGGTTTCCAAAAGGATACAACAGATCTAAAAGGGAAAGCTATTCACAATATCATGGGAGCATTCTTTCATGAATCTTTTCCTTAGGTACCTATCTACCAAACAATCCCCTTTACCTACAAAGTGTATCACGATCAAACCAACATGTCATCCTATGATTGGAGAAACTGAAACAAACATGATTCTGAATCTTCTTTGGTTGAAGTACCCACAAAAGAGGAAATTCAAAAGTGTCAAGAGGAAAATCATCTCCATAAAACTAACATGTCATCCTATGATTGGAGCAACCAAAACAAACATGATTCTAAATCTTCTTTAGGTGAAGTACACATAGAAGAGGAAATTCAAAAGTGTCAAGAGGAAAATCATCTCCATAAAGTAATGTAGGCTATCATGAATTGGGATAAAGATCAATATTTTTGTCATCTTGCCTCTTTTGGTGTTAAGCTTCCTCCTTAGTTTGATGTGGATTAATTTCTATAAAAAGAGGAAGAATATCTTATCACAATCCTTAACAAACAACTCCAATATTTTCTATGTGAGCTCTCCCAACTTAGAAAGGAAAAGGACTAATCATTGAATGAGTACTCATGTAAAACTATGTGCTTTCCCCTTTCAAAAATGCCTCTATATGCCACACTTCCCACCCAAGGTGGAGATCCCTAAATAAGATAAATACGATGGAAATAGAGATCCCTAAGACTATGTGAGATAATTCTATGTATTTAGTATGGATTTAATGCATGAACAAAGCTATTTCATGAGACTCTTTCCTCAGAGTCTTGGTGGCCAAGCTATGAGCTGGTTCACCTTTCTTGCTCCTAGCATCAATAAATTTGATGAGATTGTTCAAAATTTTATCCACCAATATACTTATAACATCTCTCACATAGTTACCATGCTTGATCTATACAATAAAAAGTAACGTGTTGGAGAGCCTTTGTTATATTACTTCAACAGTGGTGAATGATATTTGCTAGATACCCTCATCGAATTCATGAGACTGAAAATATCGATATAATTCTAAATACTCCAGTCCCCGAAATGAATTATGCATTACAAATGAAAACTGACACCTCATTTGAAAAACTAGTTGAGATTTTTATTCACATGGAAGATGTACTTGTTTGAAAAGGAGATATTACCTAGCAACATGATGCAGGAGCATCCTAGGATTCTTGGCAATCTTGTATCAACAAAAAACAAATGTTTTTCTTTGAAGGTAGATTGTTAGTTTTGATCTTGGTTGGTGGAGTTCTTGCTCGGTTTGGTAGACTGGTTGCTCAGTTTATGTGGTTACTGGGGTGCTCGGTCTCTAAAAAATGCTTGGTAACTGAAGGCATCAGCTCACTGGTGCTTGGCAATAACTGTGTTCCTCAGTCATGCTTGGCATGGTCGGTCGACTGGTGCTCAGTTGTTTCTTCTATTTCTCAGTGTTCTTGCTTACCAACTGGATTTTTTTTTAGATCGGCTTGGCCAACTAGTGCATTTAATTTGGATTGCACTCCTCAAGTTATGGATTGACCATTGGACATGTGGGGACATAGATATGGTGTGTTGCATTCTTCTATGTGGATCTGATGACCATTGGGGTCATCTTTGAGAGTTTATTTATTTTGTAAGGCTATGAGAGAGTCAACTAATGTTTTAACATTTAATATTTGTTTGTAAGATTTATTGTTTCATCGGCCAACTTGTGGCTAGCAATCAGTATTTATAGGATGCTTGGGTAGTTGTTTTAGGGCATTAGTTTTTTGGGGAAGAAGGTTAGTAGCCTATGAGCTTAGGAGAAGGAAGATTTCTTGGAAGTTTGAGTACAAGTTTAGATCTTTCTTGGGTTCCTACTAGCATGATGCCTGTTGCAGACCTAGACTAACTGGATACTGATGTTGGGGAAAAGATTCAGATCTAGCGGGATCTTGTATACTGTTACTTGCATTGTAATTGGTCGTAACCAGGAAGGCCTTATAGCCCAGCACATTGCATGTAATCGGTGTTTTCATGAATAAAGACTTCTATTTCATATTAGATCTTCTGGTTGTATTGTGTATTTCCACTATATATTGGTTTGGCGGCAAGGTCGGTCAGTCCTTAATTGGATCCACCCACCTTGACTACATTAAGTGGTATCAGAGCAAAGTTTATTCCTGTTTGAGAGAATTTTGTTCCTATTGGAGCTGACTGGATCTTGTGTATCTATATCTTGATTTGAAGATTCCTCCAAGGATAAATTGTGAGATCCCTGACAAAGAAGAAGCTACTGGAGAATTTTGTCTTGATGATTTTAGAGCTTTGCAGAAACAAGTCCAAGACCTACAAGAGGAATTAAGAAAGAAGAAGCCTACCTTGAAAGAGGATAGTGATGATGAATCTGAGGAAGACCATTTTGAAGAAGCTAGAGATTCTGAGGAGAATCAAATTTTGAAAGCTATGTCTAAGATTGGAAAGAGACCAAAGATAGAAGTTTTTGCATTTTCTAGAAGCCTTAGGCTTGAAGAATTGATTGATTGGATCAATGAGATTGATGAATACTTTGAGTATGAAGAAATAGAGGATCTTGATAGGGTTAGATTTGCAAAGACTAAGTTGAAAGGTCATGCAAATAACTTATGTAGAGAAGTTCAGTTGGAAAGAGGTAGAAGAGGGAAAGAAAAGATCACTAAGTGGAACCGAATGGTTGACAAGTTGAAGAAGCAATTCATTCTGATGGATTATGAATTGGACATGTTTAAGAAGATGCAAGCTTTGAAGTAGACTAACAAATTGGTACAGGAGTATACTGAGGAGTTTTATAGAATCCTGATTAGGACTGGTCATTCTAAAGCTGATAAAGAGAAGATTGTTAGGTATGTCTATGGTTTGAGACCTAGTATTCAAGAAGAGTTACTTACTGTGTGGATGAAAACAATTGGTGATGCTTATCAAATGGCATTAAAGATTGAAGAGAAGCTAAATAGGAAGTATGAAGTAAAATAGAACAATAGGAACTGAGGTGATAAAACTGGTGAGACAGTTGATAAGAGTAATGTGACAGAGAATCCTAAGTCTGATGTTGGATTTGGCAGTGGTCAAGTCACTAAGAATGTTGGACAGAGAGGAAGGTGGAAGAATGAGTTCACCGACACTTGTTATAACTATGGTGAAGCTAGTCATAGAAGTTGGTAGTGCCCTAAGAAAAGAGTTGCATTAGCTGCTGAAGAAGACATTGAGAATGTTCCAGAGAAAGGTGAGACACTTATCACTAGGAGATTAGCTACATGTGTTCATGAACCAGTGCAAAGGAGGAATTTGTTCAGAACCAGATGTAAGTGCAAGGATAAGGTATGTAATGTCATTATTGATGGTGGCAGTTTTGAGAATTTTGTTTCAGATGAAATGGTTAGTAAGTTGAATTTGGAAAGAAGGAAGCATCCTAATCCTTATTAGATTAGCTAGATACAAGATGTTTCTAAGGTTAGAGTTGAAGAAAAATTCTTGGTTAAGTTTTAGATTAGATCCTACCATGATGAGATATTGTGTGATATATTGCCTATGGATGCTTGTCATTTGTTGCTTAGTAGACCCTAGTAGTTTAACAGAAATGTTTTGTTTGATGGTCATTCTAACACCTATGTGGTTAGGCATGAAGGAGCTCGGCATAAGCTAAAACCTTTATAGGAGACAGAGGTTAAGAGATGTGGAGTTATTATGTGTTGTCCTTATGATAAACCTCCAAAGAAGAGGAGTGATGAGCCTATTCCTATTAAGTCTAGTTTGAAGGAGAAGGAGAATGATATCTCTAAAGAGTTTGTTGAGAATTAGAGACAAATGGTTTTTCTAGCAGACATGGTTTAGTAGATGGTTTCATTTGTGACATAGAGAGATGCAGATAATACTGAGTTGATTGAGGAGTCTAGGGAGCATGAACCTTACTGAGGCACTGAGGTGATCGGTAGTGGTTAGAATCTATTGCTATCAGCTGCCAACTGAAGGGATAAGCATAGTGAAAAGTAGAAGGATTTTCTACGTGAGGTAGTGAATGAAGTGAAGACTACTTGGGATGAAGGACCAGAAGAGATATGGGTGAAGAATAGATTCAATATATCTATTCTGATTCCCTTGAGACGTTCCTAATTTCCTTATGAGAAAATCTTTCTTACCTAGAGTGTCTGATGTAGGAGCATCCTAGGATTCTTGGCAATCATGTATCAACCAAAAAAAATATGTTTGTCTTTGAAGGCAGATTGTTAGTTTTGATCTTGGTTGGTGGAGTTCTTTCTTAGTTTAGGAGACTCAGTGCTTGGTTTATGTGGTTATTGGGGTGCTCAGTCTCTAAAGAACTCTTGGTAACTAAAGGCATCGGTTCACTAGCGCTCAGTAATAAATGTGTTCCTCGATCATGCCTAGCATGGTCGGTTGACTGGTGCTCAGTTATTTTTTCTATTGCTTGGTGTTCTTGCTTATCGACTGGATTGTTTTGTTAGATCATCTTGGCCAACTGGTGTATTTAATTTTAGTCGTGCTCTTCAAGTTATGGATTGACCATTGGACATGTGGAGACCTAGATCTGGCATGTTGCATTCTTCTATTCAGATCTAATGACCATTGGGGCCATCTTTCAAAGTTTATTTATTTTTTAAGGCTACAAGAGAGCCAACTAATGTTTTAGAATTTAATATTTTTTTGTAAGATTTATTGTTTCATCAACTGACTTGTGGTTGGAAATTAGTATTTATAGGATGCTTGGGTAGTTGTTTTAGGGCATCAATATTTTGGGGAAGAAGGTTAGTAACCTGGGAGCTTAGGAGCAGGAAGATTTCTTGGAAGTTTGAGTGCAAGTTTATATCTTTCTTGGGTGCCTACTATTGTGATGCCTATTTTAGAACTAGACTAACTAGATGTTGATGTTGGGGAAAAGATTTAGATCTAGTGGGATCTTGTAGACTATTACTTGCATTGTAATTGGCCATAATTGGGAAGGCCTTACAGCCTGGCACATTGCATGTAATTAGTGTTTTCATGAATAAAGACTTTTGTTTCATATCAAATATGCTAGTTGTATTTTGTATTTATGTTGTATATTGGTTTGGCTACAAGGTCAATTAGTCCTTAATTGGATCCACCCACCTTGACTACATTACAACATAAAGAACATAAGTCTTCTTCTAATAATTATCATAACAAGGATAATTATAAGTTCTAGACCAAGACCAAAGATGTTGTCAATGATGGAATTTTGGATACAACTTCCACATCTTCCTCCAAAAAACCCAAGGAGCCAGCTTTCAACCTCTTCACTAGAATTCAAGAAGCAAAAACTAACAAGAGAACTAAACCAAGCTGTAAACCTCAAGGTAATCGAGATAAACTAGATCCCTCAACCTAAGCGATATTTCACTCCCTAGGAGACTCACTTGAGAATGCCCTGAAGACAAACTAATTAACAATATCATTATATTGCCTAGTAATTTAAAGCCCTATGATCCTGAGATTAAGCCTAAATGGTAGAATGATAACCACTATTATGTTTACCATCACAATAAAGGTCATAAAACTAATGACTACATGAAGCTCAAATATTTGATCTAGGATCTGATTGATAATGAGACCACTGTGATTGATCCCCCTCAGACAATTATTGATCATAAGGATTTTAAATAGCCTCTTTGTAAATATCCAAAGGATAATAAGGTGGGTAACACTTACTTTGACAATGACAATGTGATCCACATGCTTGATTCCTCTAACCATACTATTAATGTCATCAAGATCAAGAGAAAGAATTAGGTTGAATCTTCTAAAGTTGTAACTCTCTCTCAGGGTAAGGTCTCTTTGGGAGGAGAAGGTTATTTCTCCTCCTCTTCTAAATAATCAATTACCCAAGGGTCCAAAACAACTACATCATCTACAGAACATGACTATAATCTGGTCAATTAGCTTCAATGCATGTTACCTTAGATAGAAATTATTGAATTTATTAAAATCTCTCCTACACAAAAGGAGATTATTGATCAATCCCTCTTAGTGGCTAATGTTCCTAAGGACCTAGATGTAGACAAGTTCTAGTACATGGTAAATCATCTTTCTTTCCCCACATTATCTATCCTTTTCAGAAGAAGATGATAAATCTTTTAGTCACCCTCGCAAGCAACCTCTCCATATCAAAGTCCTCATACATAAGCATAGATTAAAACATGTTTTGATAGATGGAGGCACATGTTTGAATATTTTCAAGTTCATATTGCTTAAGGCTCTTGGTTTCTCAAAGCATGATATTGATCCTAGATGAAAGATCACAATGAAAGCATATGATGAAGAGGAATGTTCTTCTAAAGGTATGGTAGTCTTACTCATCTGAGTGGGTCTTGCTCAATGGGATGTTATTTATCAATTCCTATATTGTCCACTTGCATATAATATAATTCTTGGTCACTTGTGGATCCATGAAATGTAGACAGTACCATCGACATACTATTAACATATCAAATTTCCTCACAATGGCATCAAGGTTACAATTCATGCAAATTCAGCCTATATTTACAACAATGTGAAATAAATTGAAAGCATAATTCTACACAATAAGGAATCCCTACTAAATCAAAAAACTCAGGATGCTAAACAAGTAACACTAGATTCTTTTGAAAAGAAACTAAGTATAAAAGAAAACAAAAAGGGAGAATATACATCGGATACTTCATGCTCTATGATCAACCTTCCTATTTCACCTAGATCTTATGAGAAACCATCCGTCTCTTTTCAACCTGCTAGTACCTCTATGCTAATGATTTGTGAAGGACTAGGTATGGTAAAATCAAGTTTCCCTCTTAAAAAATAAAATGAGGAGAAAGTTATCTTACAATGGCTTTATAATGGTGAAGAAGCTAAACAAGAAGTGAAATATGCTAACATATCTCCTGAAAAGTATGGTGTAGGCTATCAACTCATGCAGAAAATGAGATATAATGGAAAAATTCCACTTGGAAAAGGAAAAGGCCTTATTGAACCCCTACATGCTAAGTTCTATAACCCTAGGGAAAAAACTAGAGTATGATACCATGAACATAATTTTTTACCATCATTTGTAAGTGGCCCTATGTTTGATAAACTTGGAGACTCTGACGATGAGGATGAGGAAGTTGTCTCTAGGAATTATAAAAGGGTACTATATATAGATCAACCTATCGAAGAAGATAATGAATTGATTAGTGAGAATGAGTTGGTTATATCACAAGTAACTAGACAACGTCATAAAGGCTCTATGATGAAAAGACACCCTAATTGGGGGCAACATGTTAGGATTGCACACACCCTTTGTTTACCTCAATTCATAGATTCATCTAGAGAGTTAAGAGAACCTAGGTCATCATAGTTACCTATGTTGGATTATGGGGAATTCTCTCAAGCTTTGAACAACCAAGTGTCCAATCAAGAAGCTGACAGTCAAGACAACCAATCTAATATGACTGGCCTCAATCTTGATAGAATCAAGAGCCAAGATTCCAATCAAGAGAGCCATACTGAATAAGATCATACATGACCATAGCTCAGTATTTGGAATTCTCTACTATTATTCAAAATGATTCACATGAGTATGGTGACCATATATCTAATACTATAATAGATATATAGCTTGATGATATTCAAAAATATGATCCTTCCACTTTTGAGGTTGGTGAAAGCTCTAACATGCAACATGATCCATAGGGTCATCTAGATCATCTAGCCATAGGACCTATTATCATACCTCCTACTCAAGTTGCATATGAAGAAGAAGAGTCTCCTAGTAACAGTCATCATATAGTTCTCCCTTAGAACACCAATTGGAACTTTGGTTGAAGATCTAGGATTATGATGGTCCCTCTATAGATATTTCTTTACCAAAGGGAAGAAGTTGAATGAAATATTAGTCTTCATTTCAGGACTAGATTGAGATAGTTAGGTTTGTAGAACCCTTCTCGTAACTCCTCTAGAAATCCTTCAACAAGTAGTGTTCAAAATAACTCTAGAGAAGACAAATTTATCAACTTATCTTTAGAAGCCATGAATGAGGATGATGATATCAGAGTATTTTCCCTTGATCCCATTGATTCCTTACCTCTCATCTACACTGGGTTGATTGATTGGAACACCTTTGCATCCATAAAATTATTATCCTTCTCTAACGATCATGACCTTTCACACTATCTCCACATTGTTTAACCTCTTCCTACTTCTATTAGTGTAACAAGTGGTATCTTTTTAGTGGAAGATATCAAGTATCACAGTCACACACATAAAAATAAAAAGAACAAGAGATCTGATGGTGAAAACCACTCTTTGACAGTGTCAGATCCAAAAATAGTAAAAAAAAAAGAATGTATCCCACAGTGAAAACCACACTCAAGTGCCTGAGGATGAGATACTTGATATCTTCCCTGAGAATTTTTAGGAATGATCATTAGTGCTTATAGAACCTACACAATAAGTAAAATTGGGTATAACAGAGAATCCACAAATCATGCATCTTACACAATCTCTATCCAAAGATGAAAATCAATGGTTTAATCAGTTCTTTATAGAAAAGAAAATCAATTTTGCATGGTCTTATTATGATATGCCAGGATTGGGCATAAATATCATTATGAACCACTTATCTATTGTACGAGGCATAAAACTAGTAAAACAAAAGTTGAGAAAAATGTATCCTCACATAACACTACTGGTTAAGGTAGAGCTCTAAAAGTTACTCAAAGTTACATTTATACAAGCCATTGACTATGCTGATTGGATCTCCAAATTCAAAAGCTGACAAATCAATATGCATATGCACATACTTCAGAGATTTGAATAAAGCTTGTCCTAAAGATGACTTTTCGCTACCTAACATAGATATGATTGTGGATCTTATTGTTATTTTTCAAATGTATTTCCTTATGGATAGATTCTCTGGCTATAATCAAATATGCATCGTGCCTAAAGACCAGGAAAATATAGAATTCACTTGTGCTTGGGGTGCTTTCTATTGGAAAGTCATGTCCTTTGGATTAAAATATGCTAGCACAATATATCAACAAGCAATGATGACCATCATTCATGATGTGATGCATAGGAACATGGAAAAATATGTTGATGAAAAATTACATAAATTTGTTACTAGAAACATCCATCTTGTTGATTTGGATAAGATTTTCATGAGAATGGAACAATTAAAGCTATGGCTCAATCTAAAGAAGTTCTCTTTTGGAGTTACCTCAGACAAAATTATAGGATAAATTGTCTCAACATGAGGAATCAAGGTAGATCTAGGTAAGGTGAAAGCTATAAGTTAGAAATGCAACCACCATGAAATATCAGTCAAATGAGGACATTGCAAGGAAAGCTACAATCCATAAGGAGATTTATCTCACAACTAATGGATAGAGCACAACCGTTCACTAGGACTCTATATAAGGGTATAACATTCCAATAGAAAAGTCTTTTTACTCTACATATCAGCTACTACTTAGATTCCTTGGGATCATTTCTTTCATAATATGATGATCAAGGACGTGAAATAGCAATCTACTACATAAGAAAAAATTCATTTCTTATGAGCTAAACTACACAATTATTGATGAATATCAAACTAATGATGAAAAAATTGTACCAGAAAAATGCTTGATTGATGATTTAAAGTACTTTATATTCATCACCTTCTAGTAGATACCACATGAAAAAAATAGAGCATCAAATTCTAAGGATACTTTAGACTCAATACTATAATTATAAGAACATCAATTCCACTATGAATTCCTAGAGGAAGAACTCCCTTTCTCTACGTATAATACACTTGAATCCTAAATTATCTACACCATCATTCCTCCCAACACTTCCCACTACAACCAGATCTATTCCTACCTCAAAGACCAAACTATCTCAGACTCTCTTTTCTAGAACAAAAAATAAAATCTCATTGTAAATGCCTCTTGGTATCTCATCATCACCAATGACTTTTCTAGGAGAGGTCTTGATGGTATAGTTCTTAGGTATTTAGAGCACAAGGAATCTGAGAGAGTGCTTAGGGAAGTTCATGAGGGTATCTATGGATTACACTGAAATGGTCTTTCCTTGCCAAATAAGATTTTTAAAGCATGCTACTACTAGCCTACCATGGAGAAAGATGATGCCTAATTTGCCAAAACTTGTCAAAAATGTCAATTTCAAGGAATTTTGATTCACGCCCCTTCCTGATATTTATTGCCTTTTATTACTCACTGGTCATTTCAACAATGGGCCTTAGATCTTGTGGGTCTGATATATCCTTCATCATCTAATGGAAACAAGTTCATTATTATAGCCACCAAATAATTCATGAAATTCATTGAGGTTGTACCTCATATCAAGGCAACGGGGAAATAGGTGGCTATGTTCATACTCAACTAAATCATCTATAGATGCGACATCCCCTCCTCAATTGTCATAGATAATAGAGGATAGTTCTATTGGCATGTGATGTTTTGGAGTACTAGAAATATTATAAGGGTTGTCATTTATGGAAATGCTTATCATAGTATGATTGCATGTTGTGGAGATTACCACTGGATTCATAGTCATGAAAATGACTAAGTCCATAATCAAAAAAATAGGGTACAATGCCATAGTTTTGGATAGTGATGAAGAAATACATAGTATTATGGCTTGAAAAGTTAACTAGAGGTATTCTAGGATATTTACATTCTTCAATTAAGATCGCATGAGTTTTGGATAGCTGGTGTGCAAGATACAGTGTTCGGAAGGTATGCGAAGATAACAAAACTGTATATCAAGGTACATGAACAGTTGTGAAGATTAAGGAGAGCATGATGGATATGTTAGCATGCTAAGACATGTAAATAAAGTATAGTACCAACTCTTTGGTAATATAAGAGCACCGACTCCATATATATCATTTGCACAAGTTTCTATTATGTTTTGGATGGCAATTGGGAAGCCGACTAAGAGGCTAATTCTGTATAAGTATAGATTCTTTTTTTGAAAGTAGAAAGAATATGGAATGATGATAAGATAAGTTTGAGAACATCAGAGCAGAGATCAGATGTGAGATCAGTAAGAATTAGAGCTACAACTAGAACCATCTAAGCAAGAGAAGTGCTTGTATTGTTCCCCTTTTGAGAACTATTTTGGGACAGTTTTTATTGTAAGAGTAGTGTGATCACCACCTTTAACCAGGTGTTTTGTATGCCCCTAGTAGGGTTTATGTAATCCTCTAACAAGGAAATGTACTATGTAATAATCAACTCCTAATGGGGCTAGATCTCCTGATAGGGACATCATACTTTAGTGCATATTTGTGGGTACCATCCCCACCGGGGTTTTCCCTTTAATCGGGGTTTCCTCGAGAACAAATCATGGTATTATGAGTAATGTGTTATGCTTATATGTTCTTTTCATTTCTACATGACTTTGGATTATTTATAATTGTTTAAAGTTGAAATCAAAGTTCTATAATACTGATTCACCCCCCCCTCTCAGTATTACCTAATCCTAACAATTGGTATCAAAGTAAGTGGCCCTTTGAGAGAAAGCTTAATAGCTTAAGGGAGATCAGAATGGATTTAGAAAATTTACAAGTAAACTTTGATGCTGCACTTGAGGATCTAGATAAGTTGAAAGCTGAAAATGGAAAACTAAAATTCAAATTAAGAAGAGCAGAAGATTTCATGAGGAAACTTAAAGAACAACTTGTGATTGTAAAATATTAGAGACAAGACCTTATGGAAAAAATCAAAGGAAAATTTGACAATGACATATCAGACAAAGTAAAGAAGCTAGAGCAAGAAAAAGAACAAATCAATCTCTTGATGATCAAGGAGATTCAACATGAGAAGGATGAAAGAAACAAAGTTGAAGAGTCACTAAAACAAGCCAACCTTCAGATAGAAAATATGAAGACTGAACTTGACCATTACAAAGATAAATATCAGGAATTGGATAATTACAATCAGATCATTAAAGGTGAACTCACTCAAGCTAGACTACTCATTGAGGAGTTACACATAAGAAATGACAAAAATAATGAGCAAAAATCTAAAATTGACATGAGTGGACCCAATGAAGCTTGAAGTTTAAAAACTCAAGAAGAACCAAATGAAGCCAATAATGAGGAAAGATCTATTCCAAATGAAAGACCTACAAATGAAGATTCTAGAGAATAATCCAGACCTTTCAGAGGTAGATGCTTTAGATGCAACAAAATAGGTCACATGAAAAGAGACTGTAGAAGTAATGGTAATCCTAAACCCTTTACCATCTACTATTTTAATTACTATGAATATGGACACAAAAAGGCAGATTGCAAAAGACTTGATCAATCCAGGTATAAACAAGACTATATTAGAGAAGAAATTGCAGCCAAGATTACATGTCAGAAATGAAATAACTTTGGACACACTGCAAGGTAATGTAAGCTACAGACCAATCAAGATAGAAGAAGACCACCCATCTGTTACAAATGTAATAGTCTAGGTCACATTGCAAAGTTTTGTAGATATAATGGAGATATCTTTAGAAGAGGATCAAGAAGATCAAATGAACTATAAACACCACCACCTATAGTCATAAGGAAGAATATTGATGATAGTGGTAAGAGCCTAAATGATTACATAAGTGAAAGCAAGAAGGCAGAGAATGCAAAGATATGGCAAGTAAAGGTTCTAAATAAGGCAGTGGTTTAGGGAGAGATAGCTTGTGATGCTATGTCTTTGCATGATGAATTTTTTGAGGCATCAGCCTAGAAGGCCTCATGGCCTTATGGGGAGTAGTGGATTAAAATAACATAACTTATCTAGCCCATGTATAAGTAGAGTAAGCTCATGTGAGCTTGAGTATGATAAGTACAAATGTTTTCAAATATGTGGATGGAATCGCAACACTTGGAGATCCATCTTTTGTGTTTGTGAGTTCTGCATTGATTGGAAGACATGTGAAGTTGAGCTACCTGTATTTAATGCACACACTCAGCTTGCAAAGGATAAAAGACTTGAGAGATTTTTTTTACACACCATTTCTTGATCAGCAATCAAGAAGAGAAGAAGTGTGAAAGTAGAGCAGTAATCGAACCAAGTAACTTTGCGTTCATGTGAGATCAAATATCAAATTTGGGTTTTTAAGGTATTTAGACCTAATCTTTCATAGTAATCATGGATGCACTGGTAATAAATGATGTTGTAGATAGACCTAGGTATAAATTCAAGTGGCATCCATACAAATCCTATGAGGATTATCCAGAAGGGGCATTTTCTCAAACCCCCGTAGGTGTGTTTCACATAGAAGATATTAGGGTATACATACACTCCAAGTATGAGATTATTGGGGAGGTCAACATCTTCTATGAGTTGAATAGTATGAGGGTAAAAGCACAATCAAGTGTCACCTTTTTGGCTAACTTATCAGCACAACTGAATTTTAGTATTTCTAACTAAAATTAATTTTGGTCAAACATATGGTCTAGCAAGATTCATTGTAGCTAAGTTAGATAAGTTCTTTAACTTTTCCAATTGGAAATATATATTAATTGCATGTTTTATACCACTTTGGGTCCAATTACCATAAAAATAAAATTATTTCAGAAAAGTTGCGTTTCAATAACTCCTAATATTTTTAATGACATTTTAAAAAAAATTTAAAAATACCCTTTTGTAGAGATCAAAGTCAAGAATATCCTCATATAGATTTTATAGTGTTTTAATAAGACATAGTTTATTGTAATTAAAAAATATTACAAGTAGGTATTTTAACAGTTAAGGAGATGTTGATTCGGAGAAAGAAAAAAATAGTAAATTATATTAAATAAATTTTAAAAACACATGGTGCACTAGAGGAGAGAGTCCTCTTCAAGAATATATATTTCTTTTTTTGATTGGGATAGATTTGTTATGAAAAAAATGTTGCGAGATGAAAACTGTCGATTTCAGTGATTTGGAATTTGAATTGTTATAAAAGAGAAAATATAGGTCACAAACCTATTTTTATTTCTTTATGCACTAGATATATATGTCATCTATGACATATTTTGAAATTAGGGGAAAATATGTTTATTTACATATAATTTTTTGGTGGGAACTAGACCCCTAATTTTCAGCATTTTTCAGCAGCTAAAAAATTGTCTTTAAAAATTAAAAAAACATATCAATTCTTATTCAAAAAAAATATTAAAAATATTAATCATAAACTTCATCCATTTTATCACATTTAATTAGTTTACACCATCTTCAAATTCTAAACATAAATATCATTTTTATACTATTGAAGTTGAACAGCTTTGATTTTGTTAGCCTCTTCCTTTGTAAAAGGGTGACAGCTTATTGTGCTTTTACCCATGATAGATGTAAATGGGTCTTTAATAGAAGAATTCAAACATTTGAAAGACCTGTCAATACTCAAGTTAACTCGACTCATGGAATTCATGGAAGTTGAATGGTTCAAGATCATTCTAAGTAGAATTCATGATCAGTTTCTATGGATAAGTGATCAACTAGTAAATATATGTGCTCATTTGATCCATGATATCAGAGGGCTTGACAATGAAGGAGCCCTACCTGTTAGTGAGAAAAATCTAAGAAAAGATGTTGAAACCCTCACACACTCCAAATGGGACAAGAGGGCTATGACTGTAAATGATATATACCTACAAGATGTCATATGGGTAGCAATGTTGATTAGCTACAAGTTATTTTCCAGCTCCAGACTTAATTTTGTATTAGCTGGAGTTGTCATGATAGCCTATAGAATGGTTAAAGAAAACAAATGTTATAACCTTTGCAAAGTTTTGGCACAATAGTATTTGGACTTGAAAAATAAGATGGAGCCATCTTCCAATGTTGCCACTGATTCACCCATCTCATTGGAAATAGAGAAGATAGGTACCACTCATAACTTCATTGATTTATCAGTTCCCCAAAAGGAAGAAACACATGAAACTGATACTACAGAGGTTCTTAGAAGATCATCTAGGAATGTCGGTCCAAAAGAAAAAGAAACAAAGGTGAAGAGGAAGAAAAAGGAAGAAAAGGTTATAAAAAAGGAGGAAGAGAAAATAGTTCAAAAGAATCCACAAACCTTGTGGAAACCTGATATGAAATCAGTACAGAAGAGGGTTATCAAAGATGGAAATTTAGTATCTATAAAAAGATACTGTGAGAGATATATCCCTGAGGATCAAGAAATCATTGAGCATTTGTTAGTTTTCAAAAACAATTTGTTAGAAGTTGAATCTAGTGTTCCCAAAGAACTATACAACAAGCTAGAAATTAGAAAAAAGTTAGCACATTCAGAGGATGAGAACATAAGAAACAAAACAATTGATGATATGTTTCCTATTGTGTCTATTCAGGAAAGAGAAAGAATCATAAAAGCACTAAAACCTCTTTTAAGAACAAATAATAGACTAGTCAAAATCATGGCTAGAAGATATGATGAAGTAATTGAAGATACCCAAAAGGCATTAGATGAAGTTTTAATGAAAAACATGCCTAAAAGGGAGTCATCTCCTAAGGCTGCTAAACCTATATCCTTGGGATTAGGAGAGAGCTCATAGTTAATTTATGAGAATGCTCAAGTTAACTTGCAACCAGATTTCTTTGTCTCTGGTGTGCTTGTTAGCCTTGACACTTCACAGGATATAAATGATCCATTTATGGACAAAATGGACAATGCGATGGAAATTGAAGATCAAGGATAGAGAGAAGAAATCAAATCAAAAGATAAACTAGAAGAAAAAGTACAAGAGAATGAATTATAGCAAGAAAGACAACCTAAAATAGAGAAGGTTACTGAAGACAGTTTGGATTCATCTCTATTATTGGCAAATATGGCCAAACCAATAAGTTCTGATGTAGATAGCATGGATGAAGATGAACTAATGAGACTCTCATTCATGGCCTTTGCTAAAGCTAAGGAGAGATCAGTTCAAAAAGGAGATAAAAGAGCTAAGATAATGTTTAGGGCCATAGAGATAGTGAACAAACTACTCCCCTCACTTGTTATCCTAAAAGACAAAGATGAGGTTGAGAATCTTAGTATAGTATTGGATGGCTTTGATAGTCACTTTGACTCATTTCTAAAATCAGAAAAAGAGAAGGCTGAAAGGAGCTTCTTGGAAAAGAAGTTGAGCGAAGTTCACAAGTCCATCTCATGGGACTTAGGCATTCTAAAGGCTACCACTCTCAAGGCTAAGAGTTGTGTAGTAAAAGGCATGAAGGTATACAACTATTGCATAAATCCTTGTAGACATTTGAAGGATGTTGAGAAGGCCATGATGAACTACAACTGATTTGGAACCAAATTGAAGAAATCTATGATTAAAGATCATTGAGGAGGTTTTGATTCGATAATGCAAGATGATTAAATCAATATTATGTTGTCATTGATGCCAACTAGTTTGAAAGTACTTATCTTGTAAGTTACTATACTGACACATCTAAAAGAAGGTGAAAGAGATGAAGAATAGAAATATCTACATGAGGAAGATGTATATGTCAGATGAGGATAAGGAATACATTGAGTAACTTTTTGATGAGTCTATGACTTGATGGAATTGACTTTATTATGTTGCATTCATCTATGATGAAGAATAGAGCTGAAAGACACAAAGCAGTGTTGTCGGTAAATGAAAGCATTTCAATATACACCAATGGAGTGTAGTGTATGCCGAGCACAGTGTTAATCGAGTGTGTGTTCACCGACGCATTTCTTTGTTAACCGAGCAACATAGAATGAAATTAAATGATCAGTTTAGCCGATAAAGTGATGAGTTGTAAAGTGTATAAAATTGAAGTAATAAATAAGGTTTGTTATGAAGATTGATGGCTAACATAAATCAAAAGGATCTAATGGAGAAGATTAAAACATTTTAATGACACATCAGTCGAGGAAGCTTAAAGCAGCAAAATCAATGAAGATGATCAAGCGGCAAAATATGATGGTGGAGAAGAAAATGTTTTGCATGTCTATATAAGAGACTGGAGATTTCATAATGAAAGTTTCAAAAGAAGAAGAAGAAAATACTATAGAATTATCACGTGAACAAGCTTCATGCATTCTAATCAAACTGCTTAGAGAGAACTGAGCTACAAATTGATTACCGAGCCATAGAGAGTAATTACCGATGGACAGTAAGTTGATACATTATTAAATCTGAAGTGTTATATTGATCAAAAGGATTTGTATAAGCAAAATATTGATCTATAATCTGCAATTAAAGTTGTATTAAGGTAGATCATCTACTATTACATATTTAACCATTATACACAGTCAAATCTCTTAACTGAGTGGACTAAGAAAGTATTATGATGTCTCATTCATAGAATGAACATTGTTATCATGTCAACCCCAGAGTAATTGTTGGTTGGATGATAACTTCTAGTCTAAAATCCTCTAACAAGGTCACACCTAATAGTGCTTTGCAAACCTTTAACAGGGTTGGGTCTTCACTGACCTCACTTCAAAAGAGTGAATATTTTGGGTTGCCAGTCCCAGGTGGTTTTTCCCTTCACAGGGTTTCCACATTAAATCTCTTGTGTCATGTGTTGATTGGGATATTTGTTGTTGTTAGTACCCTACAAAAAAATTCATGGCTCTAGCCTTTTTCCCCTGGTCTCTGTGTCATTTTTAGGTCTCTACCTTTAGCCCTAGTTCAAAAATTCAAAAACTAGCCATTGCATACCAAAACCCTTTGTTTTTACCCTAGCCTTGTTATAATTTCAAGTTAACTTTTCAAGCCACTTAAAACCTTTTATCTACATGTGCTATTTAAATGGGTTCACTTTATGTCATGCGGTTAGGTTCTTCATGTGTTGGCGGGGTCCCCTTTATATTTCCTATGCGCCCGTGTTTTAAATTTTCCTAAGTCCTGAGCTTTAATTTTTCCTATGTTTCGGCAGCCTTTATTTTTCCTGGGCCCAGGTCCTGACATTCATAATCCATCCAATGACGGGCATAAGTTTTCATGGAATCTGTTAGAGGCTTGAGATCTTACACCAGCCATTGATCTCATTTGTCTCAAATGTATCTTTGGTAGTGGTCCTGGTGTCAGGTGGAGCTGATTTGGAGGTTTTTTATTGGACCACATAGTATGAGGTGGAATCCAATTAGTGGGACCTAGTTTTTGGATGTGTCAGTGGGTCCTGATCCTGTCAGTGAATCAACAAATGACGTATAATCTTATGGGTTTTGTTAGAGGCTTAAGATCTTGCGACGGCCATTGATTTTGTTTCCTGTCAGATGGTTGTCAGAAATGGGAGGAGATTCTCGATCTGATGGTGGGCGTGAAAACTAATAGAATCTTGGAAGTCTTTACAAACTTCAGATGATCATCAATCTTCCTGATGCGGGCCCGGTCAAAGTTTCTCAGTCTTTTGGCGGTTGGGATAAATGTTTCGGCGGTCTGAAAAATTTATGAAGGCTTCACTTTTTTGCGTGAAATAGCGGTAGTTCTCTAAGTGTTTTAGCGGTTCAGTGAACAAGCATTCGTGGAATCGCTAAACTTTCTAGCAGATGGATAAAGTGTTTCACGACCTGGCAGTGTCATTTTGTCACTGGTTCACTAAATGTGGGGCCAAGGTTAGAATTTTCTTTGGGTCGACAAGTCACAGAGTTAAGTGATGGGTAAGGTTTTCTTTCTACGAATAGAATAATGCCTTGTCGCGTGTTCACTGGAGGTAAAACCAGGGTGGCAGTTGAGTTAAGATCATAAAAGCCTGCAAAGCATGAAGATCTAACATCCTCGACTTAAAGTTAACCTGATTTCAAATTTCGACCGTCGATTTGCTGCAAGCACCATGAAAGTGACCGTTGTTTTTCAAATTTGAATTTGTAGAGGATTTCCAACCATAGGAAGTATGAGAATTTACGGTTTTAATAGCTGATTTCGATTGGTTTGGTGGCACTTTTTGTTGCTGTGTGGTCTAGGGTGTTGAGTGATTGTCTGCAGGGTTTGTATTGTGCAGTTTTGTGCTTGAGGCGTGTTGCAGGGTTGACAGTTTGAGTGTTTTTGTGGTTCTCAGTACCTTCATATAGAATTTTTCATGATTGAGGATCATTCCAGGATTTTCTTTCTCCTGGTTGCCTGGGTTTCCACCCCTGTAATAACTTTATGACCATTTCCAGTTGGTTGGTGTAGTTGTTGAAACCCTAACCCTAGCTGTCTGAAGCTTGTTGCATCTTATCTTTGGGATTCTAAGGCATCTAGTGGTATAAATGTTAAAATGTTTTATTTTGTAAGGGTTCCTTCTTCTGCAAATTGAGGAGAAGTGGTTCCATGAAGGGTCCTTTTCTTGTAGATTTTCTCTACTTCTCTGCATATAGAGTGTTCTTTTCTCCTTTGTTGGCTCAGAGAATATGATATGTATTGTAACTGATTTGTCTTATGTATGAGGATTTGGTATATTCTTACTGTTAATTGATTGTCTCCATTTGAATTTTAGACTTATTGATTGAAGCATCAAGGGTGTTTCCATCTTTCTATTTGCACTTCCTTTGTGTCTACAATAGAGTTGTTTTCCCAGAAGCAAGTAGGTTTGGGATTGGTTTTCAGGTGTGTATGAACTGGGGTATCAAGGGTATCTTATGTTTGTCATCCAGTGGATGTTGGTTAATGTATTACTTGTTTATAGGTCTCTTATAAGGGTAGAGTTAATATCCTTTGAATAGTTGATAGCACATTTGGGTACACAGGTGGATTGTTGAAGTATGACCTGATTAATGGTGTATGTTTGATGTAAGACATCAACATATTAGAATGTATTGTTTTCTTATTTCATAGCTGTCTTTTGCAATAGGGTATTTGACTCTATGGCCCATTGGACAAGGCACTGGTCTATGAGAGACTTGGTGTATCTCAGGGGTCCTTTCAACCCAACATAAATCAATCAAATCAAACACTTTTCCCTTTCATGTTGGTAGTAGTAATAGGAGGCTCTCTCTAGTCTTTACACTCATTCTATACAAGTAGGGATTTTGCATGTGAATTAGCTTCATTGAGGTACAAGTTACCTGAAGGGGTTTGGAGACTATTCCACACTAATGTATATGCAGGCCTATGGTTTATCATGAGGTGTATTGAGTGTGTAGATAAGGCAATACCCACCTCAGTGACGTGGAGCTCAAAGAAGGAGGATTTTCTCTATCCTCATCAATTGGACTATTTTCTTGTCAAACTTGAGTGCCTACCCTGAGAATCAAGCCCATCTATTGATTCAAATTTGGTCCTGGAAGGAAAAGAACCAAAAAATTGGCTACTCTGTTGGGGAGGCCATTGGAAAGAGTCAGATATAAAAAACACATTTCTAAAATCTTCCCACTCTGTGTTGAGTGGCAACTCTTTGTTCTCTGTTTGATTAGTGCAGTTCCTAATAGATAGTGTGATATCCTAGTGTAGTTTTGCTACATTGGAAGAGGTACAAAGAAAAGCAAAATCTTCCTTTTCAAGGAGGTGGCGACTCTACACAACAAAGAATCTGATGGAGCTGCATGGTAACCTCTAGATCTGCCCTGCCTTCGAGTCAATAAAGTCTTCTGCTACAAAACTCTCAGGTATTTCCCAAAGATCTGAAATGTCTCCTTATTAAGTGAGAAAGCACTAAGAAAAGGATAAGGTGTGAGTAGAGGTTTGCATACTTCAAGTTTTTAGTTGCATCTTTGCAAAATTGTATGGAAGTATTGCATTAAGTTTGATGGGTAAGCTTGATGAGGATCTTGCATTCCTTGAGCAAGGCATCCTTAGGGATTGCACGTCATTAATGAGATTGAAAGTAGGATGCAGAAAGGATCTATCCATATCTCTTTTCTATGATAGATTTTGGGATGTATATAATGAGCTTCCTGATGATGTTGAGTTTTCTGAATCTGAGTTCATTGGTTTTGTTAGCTCTTTTTCATGTAGAATTGCTAATATATCTATTTAAGCTTGACTTTCAAGTTCCCAATTCTGGATTCTTACAGGGAAAAGGCTAATTGATAAGGACCAAGTCCTTCTTCTACTTCGGGCTCCACAAACCCAGGCGGGTGTACCTATCTTCGGACTCACTGCTTCACAATGATATCCTTGCAATGGATTAGGGGTTCTCACAATGACTTGCTAATGTCTCTTGCTGCAACTGATGCAGAGCTTAGAAAGCCAATCCATGATGTTAACAAAAGCAAACAGTCATTGCATAAAAATGACAAAAGTTACAAGGGTATTCACCCTTCTTCTCTTCGAGCTTAAAACTCAAGCAGGTTAACCTATCTGATTCATTTCTTCAAAGAATCACTAAAAGTACTTGCACTATTCAATGCAACTTACAAACATTTTTGCTCTTAAACATGAAAGGGAAAAGTGATTTGAATTTAGGATTTGGATGCAAGTCTGGTGTAAAACCAGTGCCTTATCCTAGGGTGCAGAGTCAAATTGAGAAAACATCCACAAAACTTCATCAATTCAAAAACACCTGAAATCAATACCCTGCCTTACAGACTATCATTTTCACTGCAAACACATGATCATCAAATCTATACATTCTTGAAATTCTCAGAGATTATCCAACCAGATTTACTCCTTCCTTGAAGGAAACTTATGGAAAAACTCACAGTCTACCTTGTAAACGACAAATTGAACATTGCCTTACAAATCCAATTCATAAAAATTCCCAAAACATACAGAGACATCAGAATACTTGCAATGAGATTCCAGCTATATTTCATCGATAAAACTTGTTTCAGTCCACTCCAATTCACACTACATCTAGACTAAAAACATAAATTCAGAACCCAGCTTGCATTAATGGAGCTTTTTTTGATTTCTCCCTTGGAGAATCAAAATCCCGAACCTTCCTTAGAATTCCATTTCAAATCAGAAGAAGAGGAGAAAACTCAAGATCATCACAAAGCGACACTTGTCTCCCTCTTCGTTGAATGAGTCATCCATCTTTGAACTGAAAATGGGACCTGCTCCCAACTCTGGAAAGCACCTGTCATCTCTTTCAAATGAAACTGTGAATCACCGGATTTAGCGACATAGATATTTTTAAAAATATCTTCCTGGCCCCTTGAAACTTTAAACTGCAAATATCACGAGCAAATGACCACCTGTGCGAAATCTGATTGCAAAATCGGAATCCTCACGTCGAGACCTTTCCGACGGTATATTACACTTGATGTTCACGCGAAAAATCAAGCTCCCAGCAATTAAATTCAGTCTATGCTCTGCAACTTAGATTTTTGAAATTTTTACATAGTCAAGACTATATAAATTCACATTTATAATTTTGATTTTTTAAGTTTGAATTTGCACGGAAAGGAAAGGGAGTTTGAATAAATTATTATTTTTGGCCTCCTGCAGCAGGACCCACATGCCACATGGCACCGGCCTGCCACCTCACCTGCCAACTCACCTAGTCGCATGATCGCAAAGGCCAAATTCGGCCCTTGCGATCATGCGACCACCATTGATGGTCGCACTGATCTCGAGGTCCAAATCCTCTTTCAGCACTTTTATTCAAAATTGGTAGGCCCACCGCCGCACAGAGAGCTCCAGCTCAAAGGGACCCGCCAAGAAGCCTCCAAGCTTTCTTCTTTACATATGCTAGGAGTGTCTTTGTATATAAATACAAAGAGAAGTATCCACCCACCGAATGTGGGATATACCTTTCTTCATACTCCGCACGCCTCCTCAATTCCATTTATATTTTCTTCAGCAATGATTTGCTTGATGCTGTCACACATGACTTTAGTCCCCTGCAGCGGCAATCCGACGACAATCTGGATGAGGAAAATATGCAGCAGCCCATTCATGCATTAGCTTTTCACAGACTACATGGCTTCTCCAAACGGTGGTCTCCAGCGTGAGGTTTCTCCTTTACAATCTATTCACCTTTTGCAATATTGCGTAAAGGATTCAATGGTAATTATGTAAATAAACAGAGAACAATGGTTGCTCAAAGCTGCCACGAGCATGCTCTTCTTTTAAATGTCTCACGCACCCACCGGTTTACGTTCCAATTTTTAAACATTCTGCCCTGGCGTGAATGATTATTGTGTAATGGCGGCTTCCTTTTGCTTTATGTGAGGATCCCCGGTTGATATATCTCCTCAAACATATCTTATGTAAGGTTTATCTTCCTTTATGGTATTTGCAATGGTCTTCAATCAACTAATAAACAGCCCCCTTATGCGTTGATTGGCACCCATATCATTTCAAACTGCGCATGGCAACCTCCAAAATGATGTGCCTCTTTGATATGCTGGTTCTTTCTTTTAAAATGCTAAGCGTTTTTGATGGTGCTGGGCGTTTTTGATAGTGCTGGGCGTTTTTGATAGTGCTGGGTTTGAATTGCAATGCTGAGACCTTGGATTTGGACGCTGGAGCAATTTGAAATGCTGCCTGGTTGATTTGGACGCTGGTCCATTCCTTAAAACACTGAAACCCCCTTTTTATTTGTCTTGAAATGCTGAATTTTGATTAAAAACATTGGTCACACTTGCACTTAGTTTTGATTTAATCAAATGCTGAATCCTTTCTTTCTCTCACGCTGGCACTGAACATTGAGTATTGATGCTGGTCTATTTTTTTTATTTGAATGCTGAAACCCCCCCCCTTTGAAACATGTCGTCCACTTCCTTGCATGAGGCATCACTCGTTTGGGCACTATCTTTGAGCAGTTGTCTATTACACCTTTTCCTGGCACTTCAAACCCATCAATAAGCATCCTTTCGAATTGCTAAAATGTGGCCATAAGATTCAAACAAAAAGACTTGACCATGCCAACTCTGCTCTTTTCCTGAGAAGTAAGGCATGAAGTCGGGTCCAAAAATGGGCCCGACTAAAAAAAATTTTGTTCCCATACAAATTTTGCACGAAAAAATCATATTACTCCTCAGTCACAAAAATCACGAACTGGGCATCGATCGAAAACACTTGAAACACCATCCGGATCATCCGGCAAACTTTGCCCGAATACTGCAAATGGCCCGTTTGATCAACCTGGAAAACTAGTTAAAACAACTTTTCACGTCCCGTCACTTTGCATGCTTGAAGATTGTAGTTCATCCTTCGACCCTGCAAAATTTCATATTTTTCCTCCACCGGGGCATATGGAATTTTAATCGTGGAAAATGATTAAAATATTTCAGGATAAAATCCGGCTAGGCGTACAATTTGGTAAAAAATGAAATGATGCCTGGGAACTTGAAATTTTAACCAGTGTTAGACCAATATTTATCATAAACAATGCAACTGACGGCACTCAGTTTCGACATCTCGGCGCAAAGATATAACAATTTGAAGTTGACGATCCGCAGAGGTGGGACAGGACACAGTTGACGACAAATATTTTAATCGTTTTGATTGAATTTGATTGGTAGACAGATGGATTGGCAGAGGCTTGAAACTTTGGCCACAAGAAGTATCTGACAAATGCAATAGAGTGCAAAAGGAAATTTTTCAATAAGTGCAACGAGCTAAAAATGACATGCGGTCAAAGTCATGCATTTAGTTTGAAGACATAGTGAAACTCGCAAACTTGTGTGAATGGCTCTGGGAAATAGCATTGCTCTCATGGCAAATGGATTCATCAAGAGCTGAAACTTGGAACATTTGAAGATGAACATGAATGCATTATAATGCAACAATCCTTTTGACTCGATCATCTCCTAAGCCAAAGTTATAACTCTCCAAAGTAGTGTCTTGACAAGCAATTACACTGTTCAGCAATGCAATCAGTAGAAATTGCCTACAGAATGGCCCTTGAAAAGTGATCAAACGGATTCGTAATAACTTAAAACTTGGAACACATGTACCATTTTCACCATAGATCATAGATCAATAATCAGTTTGCATGGATCAATCCCTGGGTAAAAGATACAGGCCTCCAAACAGGGCTCCTGATAAGAAAAGCTCAAAGTGGCAAACTGCAACTTTAAGTGAATCTCTCAAAATGGGTACTTACCAAATCAACTCAAACTGAAAACTGAAAGTTGCAAACAACTGAAAGTGCTGAATGAAAAGTGTTCCAAGCATTTAAAGGCTCATATCACTTGATTTCAAATTGGCTCAAAATCAGGACCACTCAAAGCAACATCATCAAACTGACCTTCCAAAGGGAAAAGAACACCTTATTGCAAAAATTTACATAGGGGACCCAAAAATGCCGTCCTCATTTTTGAGTCCCAATAGGTTTATTCTTGGATATTTGTTTTCATGAGTCAACCAGTTGGTCAGATGCATTATGGGAAGAGTATTATATATGTGTTAGATTGGATACTTAATGATGATAGCCTTGGGATTGAGGATGCACTTGGGGTTATGTCTTTGAAAGCTGAGAACTGGCAATTAATGGAGGACAGGAGGTTGAGGGCATTGGCTTCTCTCTATGTTAATCATGTGGAAGCCAGTAGTTCTGATGTTGATTCTCATTATGTGGAAAGTGTTCACTATGAGGCTAATTTTGAGGTTAGTGCATATGAGAGTGCTGAAGATGGATCTGAGAGTGATAATGTTTCTAATTTACCTGTAGATTTTTTTTCTTTTCAATATCAGAGTTCTTGTTTCTTGTCCCGATTTGATGATGTTTTGTGTGAGTGGAAAGGATATGAATATGATGCAGATGATGATTCCTACATTGGTTTATCCATACAAGATGGTCTAAGGCCAGAGGTCTCTTTTCTTGTCTTGGAAAAGGAAATTGTTTGCAATAGGGGTGAAGCTGAGAAAGATGAAAGTATGGCCCAAAGTCCACTAAGCAGTGAGGAGATTTCAACACTCTTGGCTGAAAAATTTCAAAGGTATGCACCTGTTGTGGATTTTGATTTGCAGCTCCCCTATGATTTATCCTTCGACATTGATAATGAGGCCAGTGTTCAAAGTGACCCTAAGGACCGATGTATATTACAGCTTCCCTCATGTAGTGACTCTACAAAAGAAGAGGTTGAAGGACATGATAGTGTGTTCTCCTATCATAAGAATTCTATTGATGAACAAGCCTCTTGTTCAAGCTCCTATCCTTGTTCTGCTAAATATGATAGTGATGGTGGCAGTGTTGAGGACTTTTTCTTCAAAAATTGGGACAAATTTTATTTTGATAAAAATGATGATGCAGATCAAGTGTCCTACTATCACAAAATTTATGAAGAAGACCTTCACCAGGTTCATGGTTCAGTTAGTGGAGACATCATGGAGGAACCAAGTTGCTTAGTGGCTAAGGCAATGTATGAAGACAAATCAGAGGGTCCAGGTCCTTCTCAGACAGGTATTTTTGTAGTAATGCAGGGTGAACAATGTGTTTTATCTTCTGATGCACTACTAGACAAAATTTTTATTTTTTCCAGTCATCCTGAAGAAGTAAGAGATGTTCCTTACTTCTTGGAATATGAATATGAGTATGGTAGTTATGATTGGAAATGCATGGGTAGTGATAAGTGCAATTTTGTTTTTCAGCCCATGAATTATCATATATGTTGGCAGAAGGATGGTTATGAAATTTGTAGGTGTCTGGTTACATATGTGGATGAGAATCAGATTTTTGATTAAGGACGGGCATTGTTTTTCTTTTGGTGTCTTGGGGCCATGGAATAAAATTGTATAATTTTTGTAAAAAATTGTAAATCCTTGTACAATTGTCTTTTCCTTTCCTATTTCCTGCTCTCTTGTTTGGTTGTCAGTTTTTGTGAAGGTCCCTATTTTTGTTTTGTGGCTGGTCTGCTCTCCCAGAGATCTAAATTCTTACATGGACACAAGTTTCCCATCATCCCCAACTAGAGCCACTGTTAGTACCCTACAAAAAATTTCATGGCTCTAGCCCTTTTGCCCTAGTCGCTGTGTCATTTTTAGGTCTCTGCATTTAGCCCTGGTTCAAAAATTCAAAAACTAGCCGTTGCATACCAAAACCCTTTGTTTTTACCCTGGCCTTGTTATAATTTCAAGCTAACTTTTCAGGCTGCTTAAAACCTTTTATCTACATGTGCTATTTAAATGGGTTCACTTTATGTCATGCGGTTAGGTTCTTCATGTGTTGGCAAGGTCCCCTTTATATTTCCTATGCACTGGTGTTTTAAATTTTCCTAAGACCTGAGCTTTAATTTTTCCTATGTTTCGATACCCTCTATTTTTCCTAGGCCCTGGTCCTGACATCTGTAATCCATCCAACGATGGGCGTAAGTTCTCATGGAATCTTTTAGAGGCTTGAGATCTTACACCAGCCGTTGAACTCATTTGTCTCAAACACATCTTTGGCGGTGGTCCCAGTGTCAGGTGGAGCTGATTTGGAGGTTTTTTATTGGTCCATGTAGTATGAGGTGGAATCTTGTTAGTGGGACCTGGTTTCTAGATGTGTCAGTGGGTCCTGATCCTATCAGTGAATCAACGAATGACGTATAATCTTATGGGTTTTGTCAGAGGCTTAAGATCTTACAACGACTGTTGATTTTATTTCCTATTAGATGGTTGTCAGAGATGGGAGGTGATTCTTGATCCGATGGTGGGCATGAAATCTAATACAATCTTGGAAATCTTTACAAACTTCAGACGACCGTCAATCTTCTTGATGTGGGCCCGGTCAAAGTTTCTTAGTCTTTTGGCGGTTGGGATAAATGTTTCGGGGGTCTAAAAAATTTATGAAGGCTTCACTTGTTGACGTGAAATAGTGGCAGTTCTCTAAGTGTTTTAGTGGTTTAGTGAACAAGCATTCATGGAATCACTAAACTTTTTGGCAGATGGATAAAGTGTTTCACAAACTGGCAGTGTCCTTTTGTTGCTAGTTCACTAAATGTGGGGCCAAGGTTACAATTTTCTTTGGGTCACCAAGTCACAGAGTTAAGTGATGGGTTAGCTTTTCTTTCTGCAAATTGAATAATGCCTTGTCGCATGTTTGCTGGAGGTAAACCCAGGGTGGTTGTTGCGTTAAGATCATAAAAGCCCGCGAAGCATGAAGATCTAACGGCTTGACTTAAAGTTAACCTGATTTCAAATTTTGACCATCAATTTGCTGCAAGCACCATGAAAGTGACCATTATTTTTCAAATTTGAATTTGCAGAGGGTTTCCAATGACAGGAAGTACCATAATTTATCGTTTTAATAGCTGATTTTGATTGGTTTGGTGGTGCTTGCTGTTGCTATGTGGTCCAAGGTGTTGAGTGATTGTCTGCAAGGTTTGTACTATACAGTTTTGTACTCGAGGCATGTTGCAGGGTTGACATTTTGAGTGTTTTTGTGGTTCTCAGTACATTCACAAAGAATTTTTCATGATTAAGGATCATTCCAGGATTTTCTTTCTCCTGGTTGCCTGGGTTTCCACCACTGTAATAACTTTATGACCATTTCCAGTTGGTTGGTGTAGTTGTTCAAACCCTAACCCTAGCTGTCCTAAGCTTGTTGCATCTTATCTTTGGGATTCCAAGGCAGCTAATGGTATAAATGTTAAAATGTTTTATTTTGTAAGGGTTCCTTCTTCTACAAATTTAGGAGAAGTGGTTCCATAAAGGGACCTTTTCCTATAGATTTTCTCTACTTCTCTGCATATAGAGTGTTCTTTTCTCCTTTGTTGGCTCAGAGAATATAATATGTATTGTAAATGATTTGTCTTATGTATGAGGATTCAGTATATTCTTACTATTATCAGATTGTCTACATTTGAATTTCAAACTTATTGATTGAAGCATCAAGGGTGTTTCCATCTTTCTATTCGCACTTCCTTTGTGTCTGCAATAGAGTTGTTTTCCTAGAAGCAACTAGGTTTGGGATTGGTTTTCAGGTGTGTATGAACTGGGGTATCAAGGGTATCTTATATTTTTCTTCCAATGGATGTTGGTTAATGTATTACTTGTTTACAGGTCTTTTCTAAGGGGAAAGTTAATATCCTTTGAATACCTGATAGCACAATTGGGTACACAGGTGGATTGTTGAAGTATGACCTAATTAATGTTGTATGTTTGATGTAAGGCATCAACATATTAGAATGTATTGTTTTCTTATTTCATAGCTGTCTTTTGCAATAGGGTATTTGACTCTGTGGCCCATTGGACAAGGCACTAGTCTATGAGAGACTTAGTGTATCTCAGGGGTCCTTTCAACCCAACATAAATCAATCAAATCAAACAATTTTCCCTTTCATGTTGGTAGTAGTAATAGGAGTCTCTCTCTAGTCTTTTGACTCATTCTATGCAAGTAGGGCTTTTGCATGTGAATTAGCTTCATTGGCGTACAAGTTACCTGAAGGGTTTGGAGACTATTCCACACTAATGTATTTGCAAGCCTATGGTTTATCATGAGGTGTCTTAAGTGTGCAGATAAAGAAATACCAGCCTGACTGATGTGGAGCTCAAAGAAGAAGGAGGATTTTCTCTATCCTGATCAATTGGACTATTTTCTTGTCAAACTTGAGTGCCTACCCTGAGAATCAAGCCCATCTATTGATTCAAGTTTGGTCTTGCAAGGAAAAGAACCAACAAATTGGCAACTCTACTAGGGAGGCCATTGGAAAGAGTCAAATATAAAAAACACATTTCTAAAATCTTCCCACTATGTGTTGAGTGGCAAATTTGAGTTCTCTGTTTGATCAATGCAGTTCCTGATAAATAGTCTGATATCCTGGTGTACTTTTGGTTGATTGGAATAGGTACAAAGAAAAGAAAAATCTTCCTTTTCAAGGAGGTGGCGACTCTACACAACAAAGAATCTGATGAAGCGACATGGTAAGCTCTAGATCTACCTCGCCTTCTAGTCAATAAAGTCTTCTGCTACAAAACTCTTAGGTATTTCCCAAAGATCTAAAATGTCTCCTTATTAAGTGATCAAGCACTAAGAAAAGCATAAGCTGTGAGTAGAGGTTTGCATACTTCAAGTTTTTCGTTGCATCTTTGCAAAATTGTATGGAAGTATTGCACTAAGTTTGACTGGTAAGCTTGATGAGGAGCTTGCATTCCTTGAGCAAGGCATCCTTAGGGATTGCATGTCATTTATGAGATTGAAAGTAAGATGTAGAAAGGATCTATCCATATCTCTTTTCTATGATAGATTTTGGGATGTATATAATGAGCTTCCTGATGATGTTGAGTTTTCTGAATCTGAGTTCATTAGTTTATTCTTGGATCTTTGTTTTCATGAGTCAAGCAGTTGGTCAAATGCATTGTGGGAAGAGTATTATATATGTGTCAGAGATTGGATACTTAGTGATGATAGCCTTGAGCTTGAGGATGCACTTGGGATTATGTCCTTGAAAGCTAAGAACTAGCAGTTAATGGAGGACAGGAGGTTGAGGGCATTGGCTTCTCTCTATGTTAATCATGTGGAAGCCAGTACTTCTGATGTTGATTCTCATTATGTGAAAAGTGTTGACTATGAGGCTGATTTTGAGGTCAGTGCATATGAGAGTGCTGAAGAAGGATCTGATAGTGATAACATTTCCAATTTATCTATAGATTTTTCTTCTTTTCAATATTAGAGTTCTTGTTTCTTGTCCCGGTTTGATGATGTGTTGTGTGAGTGGAAAGGATATGAATATGATGCAGATGATGATTCCTACATTGGTTTATCCCCACAAGATGGTCTAAGGCCAGAGGTCTCTTTTCTTGTCTTGGACAAGGAAGTTGTTTGCAATAGGGGTGAAGCTGAGAAAGATAAAAGTATGGCCCAAATTCCACTAAGCAATGGGGAGATTTCAGCACTCTTGGTTGAAGAATTTCAAAGGTATGCACCTGTTGTGGATTTTGATTTGCAGCTCTCCTATGATTTATCCTTTGACACTGATAATGAGGCCAGTGTTCAAAGTGACCCTGAGGACCCATGTATATTACAGTTCCCCTCATGTAGTGACTCTGCAAAAGAAGATGTTGAAGGACATGACAGTGTGTTCTCCTCTCATAAGAATTCTATCGATGAACAAGCCTCTTGTTCAAGCTCCTATCCTTCTTCTGCTAAATATGATAGTGATGGTGGCAGTGTTGAGGACTTTTTCTTCAAAAATTGGGACAAATTTTATTTTGATAAAAATGATGATGCAAATCAAGTGTCCTACTGTCACAAAATTTATGAAGAAGACCTTCACCAGGTTCATTGTTCAGTTAGTGAAGACATCATGGAGGAACCAAGTTTCTTAGTGGCTGAGGCAATGTATGAAGGCAAATCAGAGGGTCCAGGTCATTGTCAGCCAAGTATTTTTGTAGTAATGCAGGGTGAACAATGTGTTTTATCTTCTGATGCACTACTAGACAAATTTCTTATTTTTTCCAATCATCATGAAGAAGTAAGAGATGTTCCTTACTTCTTGGAATATGAATATGAGTATGGTAGTTATGACTGGAAATGCATTGGTAGTGATCAGTGCAATTTTGTTTTTCAGCCCATGAATTATCATATATGTTGGCAGAAGGATGGTTATGAAATTTGCAGGTGTCTGGTTACATATGTGGATGAGAATTAGATTTTTGATTAAGGAGGGGCATTGTTTTTCTTTTGGTGTCCTAGGACCACGGAAGAAAATTGTATAATTTTTGTAAAAAATTGTAAATCCTTGTACAGTTGTCTTTTCCTTTCCTGTTTCGTGCTTTCTTGTTCGGTTGTCATTTTTTTTGAAGGTCCCTATTTTTGTTTTGTGGCTGGTCTACTCTCCCAGAGATCTGAATTCTTACATAGACACAAGTTTCCCATCATCCCCAACTAGAGCCACTGTTAGTACTCTGCAAAAAATTTCATGGCTCTAGCCCTTTTCCCCTGGTCTCTGTGTCATTTTTAGGTCTCTGCCTTTAGCCCTGGTTCAAAAATTCAAAAACTAGCCGTTGCATACCAAAACCCTTTGTTTTTACCCTAGCCTTGTTATAATTTCAAGTTAAATTTTTGGGCCACTTGAAACCTTTTATCTGCATGTGCTATTTAAATGGGTTCACTTTATGTCATGCGGTTAGGTTCTTCATGTGTTGGCGGGGTCCCCTTTATATTTCCTATGCACCCGTGTTTTAAATTTTCCTAGGTCCCAAGCTTTAATTTTTCCTATGTTTTGGTAGCATTTATTTTTCCTAGGCCTGGGTCCTGACATCCGTAATCCATCCAACGATGGGTGTAAGTTCTCATGGAATCTATCAGAGGCTTGAGATCTTACACTAGCTGGTGATCTCATTTGTCTCAAACGTATCTTTGGTGGTGGTTCCGATGTTAGGTGGAGCTGATTTGGAGGTTTTTTATTGGTCCACGTAGTATGAGGTGGAATCCTACTAGTGGGACATAGTTTCTGGATGTGTAAGTGGGTCCTGATCCTGTTAGTGAATCAACGAACGGCGTATAATCTTATGGGTTTTGTCAGAGGCTTAAGATCCTGCGAGGACCATTGATTTTGTTTCCTGTCAGATGGTTGTCAGAGATGGGAGGAGATTATTGATCCGATGGTGGGCATGAATTATGATAGAATCTTGGAAGTCTTTGCAAACTTCAGACTACCATCAATCTTCCTGTTGCGGGCCCGGTCAAAGTTTCTCAGTCTTTTGGCGGTTGGGATAAATGCTTCGGCGATCTGAAAAATTTATGAAGGCTTCACTTGTTCATGTGAAATAGCGGCAATTCTCTAAGTGTTTTAGCAGTTCAGCGAACAAGCATTCACGGAATCACTAAACTTTTTGGCAGATGGATAAAGTGTTTCATGAACTGGCAGTGTCCTTTTGTCGCTAGTTCGCTAAATGTGGGGCCAAGGTTAGAATTTTCTTTGGGTCGCCAAGTCACAGAGTTAAGTGATGGGTTAGGTTTTCTTTCTGTGAAAAGAATAATGCCTTGTCACATGTTCGTTGGAGGTAAACCCAGGGTGGCAGTTGAGTTAAGATCATAAAATCCCACAAAGCATGAAGATCTAATGGCCTCGACTTAAATTTAACCTGATTTCAAATTTTGACCATCGATTTGCGGCAAGCACCATTAAAGTAACCATTGTTTTTCAAATTTGAATTTGTAGAGGGTTTCCAGGGATAGAAAGTACCAAAATTTATGTTTTTAGCAGCTGATTTCGATTGGTTTGGTGGCACTTGTTATTGTTGTGTGGTCCAGGGTGTTGAGCGGTCATCTGCAGGGTTTGTACTATGTGGTTTTGTGCTCTAGGCATGTTGCAGGGTTGATATGTCGAGTGTTTTTGTGGTTCTCAGCACATTCACAGATAATTTTTCATGATTGAGGATCATTCCAAGATTTTCTTTCTCCTAGTTACCTAGGTTTCCACCCTTGTAATAACTTTATGACCATTTCCAGTTGGTTGGTGTAGTTGTTGATACCGTAACCCTAGTTGTCTGAAGCTTGTTGCATCTTATCTTTGGGATTCCAAGACAGCTAGTGGTATAGGTGTTAAAATGTTTTATTTTGTAAGGGTTCCTTCTTCTACAAATTCAGGAGAAGTGGTTCCATGAAGGGTCCTTTTCTTGTAGATTTTCTCTACTTCTCTGCATATAGAGTGTTCTTTTCTGCTTTGTTGGCTCAGAGAATATGATATGTATTGTAACTGATTTGTCTTATGTATGAGGATTTGGTATATTCTTACTGTTATCAGTTTGTCTCCATTTGAATTTCAGACTTATTGATTGAAGCATCAAGGGTGTTTCCATCTTTCTATTTGCACTTCCTTTGTGTCTGCAATATAGTTGTTTTCACAGAAGAAACTAGGTTTGGGATTGGTTTTCAGGTGTGTATGAACTAGGGTATCAAGGGTATCTTATTTTTGTCTTCCAGTGGATGTTGGTTAATGTATTACTTGTTTATAGGTCAATTCTAAGGGGAGAGTTAATATCCTTTGAATAGGTGATAGCACATTTGGGTACACAGGTGGATTGTTGAAGTATGACCGGATTAATGGTGTATGTTTGATGTAAGGCATCAACATATTAGAATGTATTGTTTTCTTATTTCATAGCTATCTTTTGCAATACAGTATTTGACTCTGTGCCCCATTGGACAAGGAACTGGTCTATGAGAGACTTAGTATATCTCAGGGGTCCTTTAAACCCAACATAAATCAATCAAATCAAACACTTTTCCCTTTCATGTTGGTAGTAGTAATTGGAGGCTCTCTCTAGTCATTACACTCATTCTATGCAAGTAGGGCTTTTGCATGTGAATTAGCTTCATTAGGGTACAAGTTACCTGAAGGGGTTTGGAGACTATTCCACACTAATGTATTTGCAGGCCTATGGTTTATCATGAGGTGTCTTGAGTGTGTAGATAAGGCAATACCCACCTGAGTGATGTGGAGCTCAAAGAAGAAGGAGGATTTTCTCTATCCTCATCAATTAGACTATTTTCTTGTCAAACTTGAGTGCCTACCCTGAGAATCAAGCCCATCTATTGATTCAAGTTTGGTCTTGCAAGGAAAAGAACCAACAAATTGGTGACTCTACTAGGGAGGCCATTGGAAAGAGTCAGATATAAAAAACACATTTCTAAAATCTTCCCACTATGTGTTGAGTGGTGACACTGAGTTCTCTGTTTGATCAGTGCAGTTCCTGATAGACAGTGTGATATCCTAGTGTAGTTTTGGTTTATTGGAAGAGGTACAAAGAAAAACAAAATCTTCATTTTCAAGGAGGTGGCGTCTCTACACAACAAAGAATCTGATCGAGCTACATGGTAAGCTCCAGATCTGCCCTACCTTCTAGTCAATAAAGTCCTCTGCTACAAAACTCTTAGGTATTTCCCAAAGATTTGAAATATCTCCTTATTAAGAGATCAAGCACTAAGAAAAGGATAAGGTCTGAGTAGAGGTTTCCATACTTCAAGTTTTCAGTTGCATCTCTACAAAATTGTATGGAAGTATTGCATTAAGTTTGATGGGTAAGCTTGATGAGGAGCTTGCATTCCTTGAGAAAGGCATCCTTAGGGATTGCATGTCATTGATGAGATTGAAAGTAGGATGCATAAAGGATCTATCCATATCTCTTTTCTATGATAGATTTTGGGATGTATATAATGAGCTTCCTGATGATGTTGAGTTTTTTGAAACTGAGTTCATTGGGTTATTCTTGGATTTTTTTTTCATGAGTCAATTATTTGGTCAGATGAATTATGGGAAGAGTATTATATATGTGTCAAAGATTGGATACTTAGTGATGACAGCCTTGGGCTTGAGGATGCACTTGGGGTTATGTCCTTGAAAGCTGAGAACTAACAGTTAATGAAGGAAAAGAGGTTGAGGGCATTGGCTTCTCTCTATGTTAGTCATGTGGAAGCCAGCAGTTCTGATGTTGATTCTCATTATGTGGAAAGTGTTGACTATGAGACTAATTTTGAGGTCAATGCATATGAGAGTGTTGAAGATGGATATGAGAGTGATAATGTTTCTAATTTATCTGTACATTTTTCTTCTTTTCAATATCAGAGTTCTTATTTCTTGTCCCAGTTTGATGATGTTTTGTGTGAGTGGAAAGGATATGAATATGATGTAGATGATGATTCCTACATTGGTTTATGCACACAAGATGGTCTAAGGCCAGAGGTCTCTTTTCTTGTCTTGGACAAGGAAGTAGTTTGCAATATGGGTGAAGCAAAGAAAGATGAAAGTATGGCCCAAAGTCCACTAAGCAGTGAGCAAATTTCAACACTCTCGGCTGAAGAATTTCAAAGGTATGCACCTGTTGTGGATTTTGATTTGCAGCTCCCCTATGATTTATCCTTTAACACTAATAATAAGGCTAGACTTCAAAGTGACCCTGAGGACCCATGTATATTACAGTTCCCCTCATTTAGTGACTCTGCAAAAGAAGAGGTTGAAGGACATGACAGTGTGTTCTCCTGTCATAAGAATTCTATTGATGAAAAACCCTCTTGTTCAAGCTCCTTTCCTTCTTTTGCTAAATATGATAGTGATTGTGGCGGTGTTGAGGAATTTTTCTTCAAAAATTGGGACAAATTTTATTTTGATAAAAATGATGATGCAGATCAAGTGTCCTACTGTCACAAAATTTATGAAAAAGACCTTCACTTGGTTCATGGTTTAGTTAGTGAAGACATCATGGACGAACCAAGTTTCTTAGTGGCTGAGGCAATGTATGAAGGTAAATCTGAGAGTCCAGGTCCTTCTCAGCCAAGTATTTTTGTAGCATTGCAAGGTGAACAATGTGTTTTATCTTGTGATGCACTACTAGAAAAAAAATTTATTTTTTCCAGTCATCATGAAGAAGTAAGAGATGTTCTTTACTTCTTGGAATATGAATATGAGTATGGTAGTTATGACTAGAAATGCATGGGTAGTGATTAGTACAATTTTGTTTTTCAGCCCATGAATTATCATATATGTTGGCAGAAGGATGGTTATGAAATTTGCAGGTGTCTTGTTACATATGTGGATGAGAATTAGATTTTTGATTAAGGAGGGTCATTGTTTTTCTTTTGGTGTCCTTGGGCCACTGAATAAAATTGTATAATTTTTGTAAAAAATTGTAAATCCTTGTACAGTTGTCTTTCCCTTTCCTATTTCCTACTTTCTTGTTCGGTTGTCAGTTTTTGTGAAGGTCCCTATTTTTGTTTTGTGTGTGGTCTGCTCTCCTAGAGATCTGAATTCTTGCATGGACACAAGTTTCCCATCATCCCCAACTAGAGCCACCATTAGAACCCTGCAAAAAATTTCATGGCTCTAGCGCTTTTCCCCTAGTCTCTGTGTCATTTTTAGGTGTCTGCCTTTAGCCCTAGTTCAAAAATTCAAAAAATAGTCGTTCCATACCAAAACCCTTTGTTTTTACCCTGGCCTTGTTATAATTTCAAGTTAACTTTTTGGGCCACTTAAAACCTTTTATCTGCATGTGCTATTTAAATGGGTTCACTTTATGTCATGTGGTTAGGTTCTTTGTGTGTTGGCGGGGTCCCCTTTATATTTCCTATGCGCCCGTGTTTTAAATTTTCCTAAGTCTTGAGCTTTAATTTTTCCTATGTTTCGGTAGCCTTTATTTTTCCTAGGCCCAGGTCCTAACATTTGTAATCCATCCAACGACGGGCGTAAGTTCTCATGGAATCATTCAGAGGTTGAGATCTTATGCCAGCCGTTGATCTCATTTGTCTCAAACGTATCTTTGGTGGTGGTCCCGGTGTTAGGTGGAGCTGATTTGGAGGTTTTTTATTGGTCCATGTAGTATGAGGTGGAATCCTATCAGTGGGACCTAGTTTTTGGATGTCTCAGTGGGTCTTGATCTTGTCAGTGATTCAACGAATGGTGTATAATCTTATGGGTTTTGTTAGAGGCTTAAGATCTTGCAACGGGCATTGATTTTGTTTCCTATCAGATGGTTTTTAGAGATGGGAGGAGATTCTCGATCCGATGATGGGTGTAAAATTTGATAGAATCTTGGAAGTTTTTACAAACTTTAGACGACCGTCGATCTTCCTAATGCGGGCCCTGTCAAACTTTCTTAGTCTTTTGGTGGTTGGGATAAATGTTTCGGCAGTCTGAAAAATTTATGAAGGCTTCACTTGTTCACGTGAAATAGAGGCAGTTCTCTAAGTGTTTTAGCAGTTCAGTGAATAGGCGTTCACGGAATCACTAAACTTTCTGGCAGATGGATAAAGTGTTTCACAAACTGGCGGTGTTCTTTTGTCACTAGTTTGCTAAATGTGGGGCCAAGGTTAGAATTTTCTTTGGGTCACCAAGTCAGGGAGTTAAGTGATGGGTTAGGTTTTCTTTCTACAAATAGAATAATGCCTTGTCATGTGTTTGCTAGAGGTAAACCCAGGGTGGTAGTTGAGTTAAGATCATAAAAGTGGGTGAAGCATCAAGATCTAACAGCCTCGACTTAAAGTTAACCTGATTTCAAATTTTGACCGTTGATTTGCTATAAGCGCCATGAAAGTGACCATTATTTTTCAAATTTGAATTTGCAAAGGATTTCCAACTATAGGAAGTACCAAAATTTATGGTTTTAACAGCTGATTTTGATTGGTTTGGTGGTGCTTGCTATTCCAGTGTGGTCGGGTGTTGAGTGATCATCTACAGGGTTTATACTATGCGGTTTTGTTCTCGAGGCATGTTTCAGTGTTGACATTTTGAGTGTTTTTATGGTTCTCAATACCTTCACAAGGAATTTTTCATTATTGAGGATCATTCCAGGATTTGCTTTCTCCAGGTTGCCTGGGTTTCCACCCCTGTAATAACTTTATGACCATTTCCATTTGGTTTGTGTAGTTGTTGAAACCCTAACCCTAGCTGTCTGAAGCTTGTTGCATCCTATCTTTGGGATTCCAAGGTAGCTAGTGGTATAAATATTAAAATGTTTTATTTTGTAAGGGTTCCTTCTTCTACAAATTGAGGAGAAGTGGTTCCATGAAGGGTCCTTTTCCTGTAGATTTTCTCTACTTCTCTGCATATAAAGTGTTCTTTTCTCCTTTGTTGGCTCAGAGAATATGATATGTATTGTAACTAATTTGTCTTATCTATGAGGATTCGGTATATTCTTACTATTATCAGATTGTCTCCATTTGAATTTCAGACTTATTGATTGAAGCATCAAGGGTGTTTCCATCTTTCTATTTGCACCTCCTTTGTGTCTGCAATAGAGTTGTTTTCGTAGAAGCAACTAGGTTTGGAATTGGTTTTCAAGTGTGTATGAACTGGGTTATCAAGGGTATCTTATGTTTTTCTTCTAGTGGATTCTAGTTAATGTATTACTTTTTTATAGGTCTCTTATAAGGGGAGAGTTAATATCCTTTGAATAGGTGATAGAAAATTTGGGTACACAGGTGGATTGTTGAAGTATGACCTGATTAATGGTGTATGTTTGATGTAAGGCATCAACATATTAGAATGTATTGTTTTCTTGTTTCATAGCTATCTTTTGCAATAGGGTATTTGACTATGTGGCCCATTAGACAAGGCACTGGTCTATGAGAGACTTGGTGTATCACAAGGGTCCTTTCAACCCAACATAAATCAATCAAATCAAACACTTTTCCCTTTCATGTTGGTAGTAGTAATAGGAGGCTCTCTCTAGTCTTTACACTCATTCTATGCAAGTAGGGCTTTTGCATGTGAATTAGCTTCATTAAGGTACAAGTTACCTGAAGGGGTTTGGAGACTATTCCACACTAATGTATCTGCAGGCCTATGGTTTATCATGAGGTGTCTTGAGTGTGCAGATAAGGCAATACCCACCTGATTGATGTGGAGCTCAAAGAAGAAGGAGGATTTTCTCTATCCTCATCAATTGGACTATTTTCTTGTCAAACTTGAGTGCCTACCTTGAGAATCAAGTGCATCTATTGATTCAAGTTTGGTCCTGCAAGGAAAAGAACCAATAGTTGTTATCATTCTTTTCATATTACATGTTAGATTTGATCGATAACTACTATAAGTTTTAGACTAATAATCAGTAAAAACACAGATAGTGAAAGTATCTTATGTTTACTGAGAAGCAAAAATTGAAGTATTTGTTTTGGATTATACATTTTGTATGGGGACGGTGTTTAACTGATTCACCCCCCTCTCAGTTATTCCAACAGGCCATAGCCAAAGACAGGGCCAATCTTAACATTACAATTGACAGTTGTGAATCATCTTCACAAACTTTGGGAGAGATAGACAAGGAAACATCTGGGCTACTAGAGAAAATAAGAGTACTGGAAATAGAGAAAGGGATAGTTATAGACCAGTTTGGGTTATTAAGAAACCTGTTGATCCCCAAGCTTTCAAACTTGGAGACTCATCTTTCTGAGATGATAAAATTTGAAATTTCAATGACAGTACCTACTCTCACTGAGCTTAAGGTAGAAGAGACAACATCATAGGCACTAAATGGGTTAATCCATGTCAGTGAGCTACTAATAAGCTCATGGATTGAGGAGATTAAGACCTTGGAAACATCCTTCCATGATGTCTTAAATCAGGTAAGCAAGAACTACACCAACTATGCTTTAGTTTTGTAATTTTGAGAATACCTTTGCCATTAATGTCAAAGGAAGAGGAAGAAAAAGGAAAATGAGGAAGAGAAAGATATATGTAAAGAGGAGAAAATTTTTAAAAAAAGAGAAGGAAAAGAAGAGAAGTGCTTTGTGACACTTAGTCATTTTTCTAAGTGTTTCCATCAATGCCAAAGGCAGAGATTGTTGGCATGTGATGTTTTGGAGTACTAGAAATATTCTAAGGGTTGTCATTTATGGAAACACTTATGATAGTATGATTACATGTTATGGAGATTACCACTGGATTCATAGTCATGAAAATGACTAAGTCCAGAATTAGGAAAATAAGGTACGCTGCCACAGTTTTAGATAGTGATGAGGCAATACATGGTATAATGGCTTGTGAAGTTAACTAGAGGTAGTTTGGGATATTTACATGCTTTAGTTAAGATTGCATGAGTTTTGGATAGCTGGTGTGCAAGATACAGTGTTTGAAAGGTATGCAAAGATAGCAAAATAGTATATCAGGGTACATGAATAGTTGCAAAGATTAAGGAGAGCATAATGGATATGGTAATGTGCTAAGACATGTAAATAAAGTATAGTACTGACTCTTTGGTAATATAAGAGTGTTGAATCCATATATATCATTTGTACAAGTTAGAACCTTATTGAGAAACTGACAAACAAGTTGGAAGATCTGAAATCAAAAAAGGAATCTGAAATACAAATTTAAGATTGTGATGACAACTTAGAAAAAGAAAATGAGATCCTTAAACATGAACTGAAGATAGAAAATCTGAAGCTAAGTCTAAAAGATGGAAATGGCAATAATGAAGAAAATCTAAAATCTGAAAATGAAAATCTGAAGATCAAAAAATGAAGGACTAAAATCTAAACTTGGTAAAGTAACATCTGAGCTTGAGAAAGTCAATGTGCAATATGCCAAACTTGAGAAATACAATACAATTGTGAAAGGTGAACTGACTCAATCTAAGAAGAAACTTGAAAGACTATATTCAACTAGTGAGAAGATTGATGAACAAATGTCTTATCAACAACCATTCTATGATAAAACTGGTCTTGGATTCAACATAACTAAAGCAAGTGAAGAAAGCAAGGAACTAGATCTAAAAATGTCTGAAAGCATAGATGAAAAGTAATCTGATGAAATTGACAAATCTAAAGAGACACCTAAATAAGAACCACCTAAATGATAGGAGTCACCTAAAGGTATGTAAAGAGAATTCAAATGTAGATGCTTTGCTTGTAATATTGTTGGTCATATGAAGAAAGATTGCACAAGTAAGCAATTCAAACCCCTTAATGGTTATTGTTACAATTGTCATGGTTTTGGACATAAAGCTATTGAATGCAAAAAACCTAAATTTGTTGAGAATAACAATAGTAGTAGAATGTTTATAAATACTAACCATGCAGATAAGAAACCTACTGAAGATATGAACAGAAGAAATGAAGTAGTATGTTATAGATGCAACAAGGTTGGACACATTGCTAGAAATTATAGATCACGGATAAATCAGCCTAGACCAAGATATGGAAACAATGGAATAGTTTGTCTGATATGTAACAAGGTTGGACATACACCAAGGTTTTGCAGAATGAATAATAGAGTTTTTTATCCTAATCCTAACCCTAGAAGTCATGCAAGGAGAAATGAAGATGCCAGTAACAGTCAGAAAGGATGTTGTAGTAATTCAGAAGAAGTGAAGTTTATTAAAAGCACAGATCAAGGAGACATATTCAACACTGAAGGTAACCAGAAAGGTGAAGTATCAAGTGGTAAGAATGAATCGCTACCTAACCCATCTCTAAGTACTTAATTCATGAAAATTACAATAGAATAGGAACTTAGATTAGTGTAGAAGTTGATATATGATTAATTGAGTCTTGTATAGTTAATACAAGTTATTATATGATGCAATGATGCTATGGTTAAGAGCACATAGAAAAATATTATGTTTTGCGAGATCGCAAGGATTTTTAAGTTTTGCAGGTTAACATAATCAGCTTTTTGGAAAGAAGTGGATAAAGAATTGAATGCAATGTTAGATCTATGTGAGATAGGAATGATAAAAGGTTATTATCAATATTATTTGATCATCAAAGTGAATACAAGTGTTAAGGACATCGAAGAGTAGTGATTTGAAGTGTTTTGCAAGGATTTGGTGAAGGATTTTTCGTGTTGAATCTATGCAAGCACTAAAATCACATAATCAAGGTATTTTACTTGGAAGATCTTTAAATCAGTTAAGCAATTAGTAGAAGTCATGGATGTTTCTTTGATTTACAATTTTAGAGATAAGAATGACCTAAGATGAAAAGGGTACTAGTAGAACCCTTGGAAGATGATCCTAAGTTAGCTTTATCATCTGTACCTGACATAGTTTTACATCTAGAAAATATTAGAAGTTATTTGGGATGTAAGGTAGAGACTATCAGTGATAGTGATTTCACAAAAGAATATCAGAAGATGTACAATCAGGATATGTCATTGAAAGTAGGGTTTGAGCATTTGAAAGATAATGAAATTGTTAAGTATGCCTTACGATGTGAGTTTGAAAATGATGAATGTACCAAGATTATTTTAAGCAGAATTCATAATGAGAAGTTTTGGTTAGATGACAAAGTGATAGATATCATATCTAACCTAATTCATGAGGTAACTAGTCTTTCTAAAACTAGAGAGACTCCTTTGAATGAGAAGAACATGAGGAAAATAGTTATAGACAATACAAACTCATCTTACAATGGAAGGGGTATAGTAATTAGCAAGATTCAGCAAGATGATGTTAGATATTTGTGTAAGATCCTTACAACTAAGTTTTGTGCTAACTCTAGAGAAGATGACATGGTAGTAAGAATGATACATGCAACATATTTAATGTGTGTTGATAGAGTACAAGTTGACATGTGTGAGATTTTGAGAATTCAATTGTTTGAGAATTGGAAAAGATAAAGAAGACTAAGTATTCTCAATTTAGATTCTCATCATTGATCAATTATATGTTTTTCCATTTGTTGAGAAGATTTCCTTACACCATTGGAAATTATTGGAATGATGGCCAAACCACAATGGAAATTATTAACAAAGTGTATATGAGGCATGTTATTGATAAGGTAAATGAAAGTGCAGTGTTGGTAATCAAAACATTTTAGAATTTGATGACAAGAAGAACAAGGATCCCACAATCCTTAGTAGAAAAGTATAAAAATGAGATATGTTTCATGGTTGATACTAAATTTACATACATTGAAGCAGTAGAACCTAGAGTAGAGTTCATAGACCCTCTTGCCTATGAAATCTCTGAGATTGAGATAGAAGAATATGTGAGTAGACTACTTAAGAGAAAGATAGACATTCATAGTAATAGGTTTGGAACCTTTGAGGAGAACTTCAACTCCGCAAAGACTATCCTTGAAGAGAAATAGTCTAAGAAAAGAGTTGGAAGTACAATCAAGAAAATACTAAAAGATACAGGAATGACTAAACATGAGTTCTTGATAACCAAACAAATAGTAGCAGCAGTTAGAGAAATTGGACAAAAAGAAGTTTTGTTTATGCCACCTTTGTCATCAGTTGCAGTACATCAAGAAGTGACACAATTAAAGGTAAAAGTGGAAGAAACAAAGAAAGATCAAGAAGTAACAAAATCCACTAGATCAACCTCCTCCACACCTAGTAAAAGAATGACAGAGATTGCTACTGGATTGGGTAAGAGGTAGAAGACATTAGTGCCACCACTTTTAAGAAAAATTGTAGAGATTAAAGATGATGGAGATACTCTTGTTAAGAAGAAAACATGGAAACCTAGAATTGAAAAAGTGAATGAATAGATTATATAAGATGCAAACTTTACAAAGATGAATAAATATTATGATCTATATGACTATGCAGAGAGATTGAATCTAGAAAATGCAGTGGTGAAGCATATGATTTTTTCTGATAAGAAATTTGATACAATTCAGGGTAAGATACCTGATGACTTGTATAAGAAGCTTGTAAATAGAAAGAAAAGAGCATCAAAGGAAGATATAACTATAAGAGAAAATCTTGTAAGAAAGCTATGTGATGTGAGAGATGAAGAACACTTCAAATAGATTATGAAGGATCTGAACACCCATCTGAGAACCAAGAAGAGAACTATTCAGATTATGGGAGGTAAATATGAAGAAATCAACAAGGAAATAGAACAAGCAATTTTTAAGGTTATGACAAAGAATGCTAGAAAACCATCAGTTGCAGCAGAACCTACAGAGCAAGCAAAAGAAGCAGAACAATAGGACATTCCCTCTCCACTAGCCATCAATATTGAGGATGAAGCTATGAATGTTGAAGGAACAAAGATCACTTTGGATAGTGATGATAACCTATTTAAGAACCTTGATAACATTGTTGACAATAAAATTTTTGAAGAGCAGGACAGTGCCAAAGGAGAAGAAAGGATAGAAACCAGAACTGTAGAACCTATAGTGATAGAGAAACAAGTATCTGTTCCCACTCTTGAAGAAATTAGTCTTACACCTGAGACTGGTAAGGAAACTCAAATTGGTTCTATATTTGATAATTTGGGAAAGGAAGTAGATGATGATGATTAGATGGAATTGATCACATCTTTGAACAAGATTATTGGAAAGAACAAGAAGGTAAAGAGCCTTGAAGGATGCCTAAAGGAGCTTACTGAGAAGTTACAAGGCATTGTAACCACACAAATTACAGAAGCTGACCCCCTGGAAAGAGCAAAGAAAGTAATGAACACATTTGATGATGAGTTTACCAATTTATCTGATATTGCAAAGGTAAAGGCTCAAGCTGCCTATGAGGCCAAAATTCTTTTTGACATAAGTCAAAACATCAAGAATAATATCAACAATCTTGAAATTTGCGTAAAAGATTTGAGAAGGAATGTAGAAAGAGGGAAATCTTTGTACATTCAGTGTACAAAATTAGAGAACCTGATAGCAGAGGAAGTGTAGAAGATGAAGACTAAGGAAGCCGAAATTCAAAATGAGATAAACCTTCTTTCAAGCCCTAATGTGAAGGTACTTGATGTTGAGAAGAAAATATGCAAGATTTATGATGAAATAAGAATTTTACAAGATGACAAGGATAGGAAGCTAAAGAGATTCTCTCTTTTAAGAGAGCATGTTTCTATAAAATTAAGCATTATTGAAGGACAATTGGAAGAATTTCTTTCATCCAAGACATCTTTTCAAAAGTTTAGTTTTTAGAATCTCCAAGCATGTGAAATTGCATCTTATGGATTGTGCACACTACTCAATGTTGTAGATTTGATTAAGAAGTCATGGGAGAAAGAGTTAGAGGCCATGAAGATTAACTTTGTAGATTGTGTTGCAAGCCTACCAGCTTTGCAATATTGAATCAAGGTATAACACTCTTGTCTGAACACAACTTTGTCACCCTCCTTACTTCTTTTTTGTCATTGTTGTCAAAGGGGGAGAGATATATAGCAAAAAATTGATAAGGATACATAATCTTAGGGGGACTACTATATATAGATAAGATTTATGGAGTCATAAGGATAGTTTATACATATTTTGTACTATGGCCACAATTTTGAAATTTTGAAGTCTAAGACTTAGCCAATTTTATCATATGTTGCCACCAATGACAAAGGGGGAGATTGTTGGCAATTTGGCTGAGTTGGATACATAGATGTTGTCATTATGGAAATATATGTTCTAGATGAAGATCACACAAGTCAGAGAAAAAGTATGACAAAGGGCAATGCAAAATTGTCTAAGTATGAGACAATGTGTTTTTGCTAGTGTACCCGATGACAAATTTGTTTAGAGATGTTGATTGGAGTAAGTTCAGTGCTTTTGCACTTGAACATAGATACTATGGTGACTATTGAAGACTCACCTGAGAGTGCAAGTTAGTATGACATGTACAGAAGAAGTTATGATAGTTTTACTAAAGACAATGGTAAGCCAACATGACAGATTACGAAGACAAAATTGGTAAAGAGTTAAGGGATTATTTTGTTTATCAAAATAATGACTTAACAATATAAAGGGATGACATCCTAGATGTTAACCCTTGGGTAAAGATATTTTTTATTATGTAAGCCGATTGGAATAGTTATTAATCTTAATAACTTGTATAAAGATGTAATGATGTAATGTAAGAAAAAGAGACATATGATATGTATGTAATAATGATAGTGAAAGCGAAATGAAGAGATATTGATGTGAAGTTGCAAGCAGTATAAGGTTATGTATCTTGACCTATTTTTGTAATTAGTGAATATTATATATTACTTGTTTGGGCAGTGGGCTCATCTGGTAATCATATTTTGTACTACCAACTCCTAATAGGGTTGAGGCTTCTAACAAGGCTTGTACTCCCTTAATTAGGACTGAGACACTATATACATGTAATAGACTCCTAATAGGGTCAACATCCTTAATAGGATACTTTTTATTAGTTGATCTTTGTGGGTGCCATCCCCACCAAGGTTTTCCCTAAGCTAGGGTTTCCTCGAGAACAAATAATGTTTTATGAGTTCTTTTGTTTTATTGCTATGCATGTTGTTTAGTTTCCTATGTTATGCATGCACTAAGATAATCTATTATATCCATAATTGGGGAGAAGTAAAAGTTTTTAGAATACTGATTCACCCCCCCCCCCCCACCCTCTCAGTATTCCCTATTTCTAACAGTTGGTTGAGAAATGTCAAATGTTTGTGCAACTGTTAAAGATGTAGAAGATGAGACGTATACTAGTCAAATTGAAGATTAGTGTGAACAAGAAAAGGGAGAGGAATGCTATTATTGTGAGAAATATTTTTAGTTCTCTCAATTCCATTGGGAAGAATACAAAGGAAAAAGATAAGAGAGGCACTAGGAGGGTTATTACAACCTCCTTAGTAAGTCATCATTTGAGAAAGTCTCATTTGATGAGACAAACTTATTTTGACTTGAATCTAAATCGTAAAACTTTGGATAGAGCACTTGAAAGAAGAGAAAGTCTTGATGATCCTCTTCAAAATGATACATGGGCTTATGGTGGGATACTTTCATGTTGTGATAAGAATCTTAATGATGCTATCAAGGATAAAATTCAACTAGTTTGGCAATCTAACTCAAGAGTGTCACCAAATGTAAAGGATGTCTTGAGGTTGAGAATTGGCATTCGAGACCACACCCCACATCCCAAACATTATTTGGAGGTGAGTCAAAAAATGTTCAAAAAAATTTGTGAGACACATCCAACATTGCAAATATCACAAAAAGCTTTTGAATCCCTTAAGCCTTTTTTTGTCTACCTCTTAAGATTTGAAATACTTGTTGCAAATATCATGTGGATTTTTCAATGCACCATGAATTGTTACGATCCATTCATTCTACTTTTCATACTAGTGAAATGTTGGAGGAGTGTGGTGAAAGTGCTCTTCCAAAATCATCAAGAGACTTGCTAGATCATATTTTATGTCCTAGAGATGATGGATGTTTCTTTTATAGAAAAGATTGCTTAAATGACAAGTGCTCAAAGTGTGGTGGGCTAGTGAAGTTTTTTGAATGTTTTCATGAGGGTTGTGAACACAATTGTCCACAAAAAGGTATATGAAACTGTTAAATATACATTAAAAAGTGGAGGTGAAGGATCTACATGTGAGTTGGTTACAAAAGAATGCAATGTAGCTGATTTTATTTCAAATTTTAGGAAGAATATTTTTTACAAGTATGCACGGCATAGTCACAGGTCTCAGTGTTTGGATCAACAATTCAAGATGTGTAAGGACACTTTTTTGATTGGCACTATTATATCAATTGTTGACTTTGCAGACAACTATACATTGTAGCCCCAAAACAAGTTGCAAGCTCAATATTACAATTCTATTCAGGTTGCTATTTTTGTGCACATAACATATAGACATTCCCTTGATAGTATAGAAGATGACTAGAAGATAATCAGAGAGTACCATTTTTATATGAGTGATGATAGATCACACTCATCTCAGTTTTTCCAATATTGCTTTCAAAATTATTTTAAGTGGGTGCGGGAAAATAATATTGTTATGGATAGACATCTCATTTGGTCAGATAACTACATAGGTCAATTCAAAAATGCTTGTATGTTTTATTGGTTATGTATAATGCATGTAGAGAGAGTTATACCTAATATTTGGAGTTTTTTTAATGTTGGTCATGGAAAAGGGGAGCATGATGGAGCAAGTGCATGTGTAAAGAGAGCTCTAGTTAAGGAGAAACTGAGGATTTCAGGTGCATAAATCATTAATGATCATTCTATTGTTGATTGGTGTATGTCAACATTGTCACATGGGGGACTCTTGATTTAGTGGTGCACAAATTATTTTGGTTGGTTGAGTTTGGCACAACAGAAGATAGATTGGATTGTCAAACTATCAAAGATTCTTCAAAAATACATTCATTTCGAAGCTTAGATGCTAGTACATGGACATTTTGGACATGAGAGTTGGCTTGTTATTGTCTGATTTTTCTTCAATGTGATTGGGATCAGTGTGAGTCAAGTGAGTGGGTTGATACATGGGTTCCACATTATCTTACTTCTTTATCTCTCATAGTTGTGACAATACATGATGACATGGATTGTTCACTTGACTATGACCATATTTCAGATCTTCTATAGCCAGGACATGTTTTTGTATTGGTTGCACCACAAGGGAATGATGAGAGATCAGATTACTGGTTATCACATTGTGTATGAGGAAAGAAGAAACTTGCACAACTGATGACAGATGATGATCATATGATCACATATCCAACAGGATCACATGTTGTTGTGGGAACATGGTTGTGCACATATATGATTTGAAATAATGGCATTCCTATGTTTGAAGACTATGATAAGCACAAAATGATTCTCATGTATTCAAACCTTGTTATCATAGCCAATGTTAAGTTGTTGAAACATCAAGGAAAACCAAAGATAAAGGAACTTTGGACTATTAGTATTGTTGATCATGAAGCAATAGTGAATACCCTCAAGCAGAGATATGACCCTTCAGGCACACTTCAATAGGTAAGTTCAACTCAAGTTGCAAGTTTTTCCATGTTTATTACGATTACGTTCAATAAATTAATTTTATTTTTTTTCTTTATTGGTTTGAGCCAATAAACTTGGTTTTCTATGTGGATTGTAAATGCAGTTAAATACATATATGATAGATATAGAAGATTGAGGTGTGCATTTGATTGGCCATATTTTATGATGGTAAACTTCACTATGCATTGTCTATTCATGTTCTTTGGTTCATTTAGTTACTTATACATTTTCATAATCTTTTTCTCAACCTATATAAACTTCTTATATTCTCTATTAACTTTTCTTCTACCTTCTGAATGCAAGGATTGGCCTGTAGATGTCATAGAGTACCATGTGTTAAAATTATACACTTTAGGAGCATAAAGGACACTTATTTTTTATATATAGTTATGTAATTTGCATGTTTAGATGCCAAATTTTGTATATAAAAATAACAATCGAATGTAATATACATAGTTAGATGCCAAATTTTGTATATAAAAACAACAATCGAATGTAATGTGCATAGTTAGATGCCAAAGTTTGTATATAAAAACAAAAATCAAATGTAATGTGCATATTTAGATGCCAAATTTTTTATATAAAAAATTTCATGCAAAATTTGAAATATAAAAGAGCCCATGGGGTTGATTTGCAAATATTAAGAGCCCACATTTGTACCATCTTAAGCCATGTAAAGTGCAAAAAATGTGTTTCCTTACTATGAATGTTGTATCCTTATATAATTTGTATCATCTTAATTTTGTATCCTTACATTTGTATTGTCTTAATTCTATGTATATTTGTATCGTCAAATGATGTAATAGTTGGAGTCATTGAGTCAAAATTGGTCAAATGTATCCAAAGTAAAATGGTGATTCCCTAGGGTGAAGGGATAGTATTCAAGGAGTTCATCCCTGCACTGAATGGACTATGCCATTAGCTCTAGTTGGGTGGGTAAATGCTAGTGACAACCCCTTTTTGACCACTAAGTCACTAGAATGTTCTAGACCATGTCGGACCAAAGTGTCCCCAAGGTGCACTAAGCACGATTGGGCAGTGATCTTTCAAGGATCATATCTTGGACCTCATCAGAGGTATTGGAGATTTTTGATATGCTACAAGAATATCTTTTTGATGCCTACAATAACCTCTCTCCATTCTAGGATATTTGAATTCATTTGAATTTGGCATGCAAGTCTTGCTTGATGCCAAAACTTGCAGTGAGGGTCAGTTGAAAGTTGCACCATTGGGTTTCTTCCAAAAAACTCATCCCAACACAAAATGGACTATTCCATTAGCTCTTTTTGGGTGGGTAAATGCTAGTGACAACCTCATTTCTACCACTGAGTCACTAGAACATTCTAGACTATGCCAAACCAAAGTGTCCCCAAGGTGCACTAAGCACGATTGGGTAGTGATCTTTTGAGGCTCGTATCTTAGACCCCATGAGAGGTATCGATGATCTATTAGATGCTATAGGATCACATTTCTAAGGCCTAAAATAACCTCTCTCCAAACTGAAATATTTGAATTCATTTAAATTTGGTACGTCAGTCTCACTTGATGCCAAAACTTGTAGTGAGGGTTAGTTGAAAGTTGCACCATAGAGTTTCTTCTAAAGTGTTCATCTTGACACTAAATGGACTACACCATTAGCTCCACTTGGTCAGGTAAATGCTAGGGATAACCCCATTTTGACCATTGAATCACTAGAATGTTCCGGACCATGTTGGATGAAAGTGTCCCCAAGGTGCACTAAGCAAGATTGGGCAGCGATCTTTCAAGGCTCATATCTCAAATCCCATGAGAGGTATTGGAAATTCATGAGATGCTACAAAACCATGTTTCTAAGGCCTACAATAACCTCTTAATGTTGTGGGAGATTAGAATCCATTTAAATTTGGCATGCCAGTCTCACTTGATACCAAAACTTACAGTGACGGTCAATTGAAAGTTGCACCAATGGGTTTCTTCCAAACCATTCATCCTAGCACTGAATGGACTATGTCATTACTTCCAGTTGGGTGGGTAAACACTAGTGATAATCCCATTTCAACCACTAAGTCACTAGAATGTTCGGAACCATGCCAGACCAAAGTGTCCCCAAGGTGGACTAAGCATGATTGGGCAATGATCTTTTGAGGCTCATATCTTAGACCCCGTGAGAGTTATTTGTGATATGTGAGATGCTATAGAACCACATTTTTGAGACCTACAATAACCTCTCTCCATTCTAGGAGATTCGAATTCTTTTGAATATGGCAAGGTAGTCTCGCTTGATTCCAAAACTTACAATGACGGTCAGTTGAAAGTTCTACCACTGGGTTTCTTCCAAACCGTTCATCCCAGCGCCAAATGGACTGCACCATTAGCTCTAGTTGGGTGGGTAAACACTAGTGATAACCCTGTTTCAACCACTGAGTGACTAGAATTTTCTAGACCATGCCAGACTAAAGTGTCCCTAAGGTGAACTAAGCATGATCGGGCAGCAATCTTTCGAAACTTGTATCTCGGACCCCGTGAGAGGTATTGGTGATCTATGAGATGCTACAGAACTAAATTTTTGAGACCTACAATAACATCTCTCTATTTTAGGAGATTCAAATTCTTTTGAATTTGGCATGCCAGTCTCACTTGATGTCAAAACTTATAGTGAGGGTCAGTTGAAAGTTGCACCATTGGGTTTCTTCTAGACCACTCATCCCAACACCAAATGGACTATGCTATTAGCTCTGGTTGGGTGGTTAAATGCTAGCAACAACCCAATTTCAACCACTGAGTCACTAGAACATTTCAGACCATGCTGGACCAAAGTGTCCCTAAGGTGCACTAAGCATGATTGGGCAACAATCTTTTGAGGCTTGTGTCTCGGACCCCATGAGAGGTATCGGTGATCTGTGAGATGCTACATGACCACATTTTTTAGGCCTAAATAACCACTCTCCACTCTAGAAGATTTTGATTCATTTCAATTTGACACACGAGTCTTGTTTGATGCCAAAACTCTTAATGAGGGTAAGTTGAAAGTTGCACCACTAGGTTTCTTCCAAACCATTCCTCACCACTAAATGGACTATGCCATTAGCTCTAATTGGGTAGGTAAACACTAGGGACAACCCCATTTTGACCACTTTGTCCCTAGAATGTTCCAGACCATGCCGGAACAAAGTGTCCCCAAGGTGCACTAAACATAATTAGGCAGCGATCATTCAAGGCTCATATCTCAGACCCTGTGAGAGGTATTAGTGATTTGTGAGATGTTATAGGACCACATTTTTTAGGCCTACAATAACCTCTCTCCATTCTAGGAGATTTGAATTTGTTTGAATTTGGCACGCCAGTCTTGCTTGATGCCAAAACTTGCAGTGAGGGTCAGTTGAAAGTTGCACCATTGGGTTTCCTCAAACCATTCATCCTAGTGACAAATGGACTGCACCATTAGCTTTGGTTGGGCAGGTAAACACTAGCAACAACCCTATTTCGACCACTAAGTCACTAGAATGTTCCAGACCATGCCGGACCAAAGTGTCACCAAGGTGCACTAAGCACGATTGGGCAATGATATTTTGAGGCTTGTATCTCAAATCTCATTAGAGGTATCGATAATCCATGAGATGCTACATGACTATATTTTTTAGTCCTACAATAACCTCTCTTTTTTCTAGGAGATTCAAATTTATTTGAATTTGGCATGCTAGTTTTTCTTGATGCTAAAACTTGTAGTGAGGGTCAGTTGAAAGTTGCACCATTGGGTTTTTCCAAATAGTTCATCCTAGCATCAAATAGATTGCTCCATTAGCTTTGGTTGAGTAGGTAAACACTAGTGACAACCCCATTTTGACCACTGAGTCACTAAAATATTTTAGACTATGCTAGACCAAAGTGTCCCCAATGAGCACTCAGTATGATTGGGCAGCGGTCTTTTGAGGCTTGTATCTTAGACCCCGTGAGAGGTATTGACAATCTGTGAGATGCTACAAGACCACATTTTTTATGCCTACAATAATCTCTCTCCATCCTAGTAGATTCAAATTCATTTGAATTTGGCACACCAGTCTCACTTGATGCCAAAACTTGTAGTAAGGGTCAGTTGAAAGTTGCACCACTCAATTTCTTCCAAACCGTTCATCTTGACACTAAATGGACTTCACCATTAGCTCCATTTGGGTGGATAAATGCTAGTGACAACCCCATTTTGACCACTGAGTCACTAGAACAATCCAGACCATGCCAGACCAAAGTGTCCCTAATGTGCACTAAGCACAATTGGGTAGTGATCTTTCAAGGCTTGTATCTTGGACCTCGTGAGAGGTATCAACAATTATTTAGATGCTATAGGACCACATTTTTGAGACCTAAAATAACCTCTCTCCATTCTAGGAGATTTGAATTTGTTTGAATTTGGCACGCCAGTCTTGCTTGATGCCAAAACTTGTAGTGAGGGTCACTTGAAAGTTGCACCACTAGGTTTCTTCTAAACCATTTGTCTCGACACCAAATGGACTATGCCATTAGATCTGGTTGGGTGGGTAAATGCTAGCAACAACCCCATTTTTGGCATTGAGTCACTAGATTATTTTGGACCATGCCGGACCAAAGTGTTCCCAAGGTGCACTAAGTATGATTGGGAAGCAATATTTCAAAGCTCATATCTTAGACCCCATGAGATGTATCGTCAATCCATGAGATGCTACAAGACCTTATTTTTGAGGCCTACAATAACCTCTCTCTATTTTAAGATATTCAAATTCATTTGAATTTGGCATGCCAGTCTCGCTTGATGCCAAAACTTGTAGTGAGGGTCAGTTGAAAGTTGCACCATTGGGTTTTTTTCCAAATCGCTCATCCCAACACTAAATGGACTACTCCATTAGCTCCATTTGGGTGGGTAAATGCTAGTGACAACCCCTTTTTGACCACTGAGTCACTAGGACATTCTGGACCATGCGGGACCAAAGTGTACCTAAGGTGCACTAAGCACGATTGGGCAATGATCTTTCGAGGCTCGTATCTCAGACCCTGTGAGAGGTATTGATGATCTATGAGATGCTACATGACCATGTTTCTGAGGTCTACAATAAAATCTCTTGGTTCTAGAATATTCAAATTCATTTGAATTTGGTACGCCAATCTTGCTTGATGCTAGAACTTGCAATGAGGGTCAGTTTAAAGTTGCACCACTTGGTTTCTTCCAAACCATTTGTCCTAGCACCAAATGGAATGTGCCATTAGCTCTAGCTAGAAAACCTCATTTTTAACATAAATTCAGTATAACATCAATGAACAAGACATACCAAATTGTTTGAAGGTCCACTAAGCACCATTGCGTATGTTGGTGAGCGTTCTGGTGCGTCAAGAGGAAAAGTAACTCTTTAAATGGATCCAAAAGGATTCTATGCTAAGTCTTGGGGAGGATTTAAGGAATCCAAAAGGTTTTCTATATCAAACATTAGTTTCCTGAGTTGTTTGGAAAATTCTAGAAAAAAAGGCCGATTTATGACTAATGAAGGCTACAAGCCTAGAAGGGCTATTGGAGTGGATTGGTGGAAGATGATTTGACCAGAACTGGTGGATTGGTGGAACATAGTACATGGATCATATTAAGATGTTATAAGGTGTTACAATTAAGGTGGAAGAACTATTTCAATTTTTGACAAGATGGAGGCTTTAGGTGCACTGAGAGTCCAATAATTGAGTTGGTGCCAAGAAAAGTTGGGATGAGAGGTTAGAGGAAGTGAACTTGTTCAAAATTTTGGATGTGTTGGTTCTCTAAAGTTAGAGCACTCTATTTGACCCTTGAGTTGATACTAACTCCTTGAGTAGATTCCAACATGCTTGTAGAATCCTCAAGCTGAGTTGTGTTCCATAAGAGGATAGTAGAGGGCTCTACATTAGATTTTCTTGGTTGAGAGCATTAGATGCACATGAATATAATGTAGCACATAAATTTTTAATTCACTTAAATGATGAATTACATGTGTGAACACACACAACACATAAAGCATACACATAAATTTTCTTAAGTCATGAAGCATACATGTAGCACATAGATTATAAAGCATACCACATGAATTGACTTAAGTCATGTACGTAGCCCATACACATGAATTTAGGTTATGAAGAATGTACTTGAATATACATGAATATACTTAAGGCATAAATCGTACACATGAGTACATACACATAAGCATATTTACATACTAACAATGAATAAATGAACACACAATTAACAAATTGGATCGAATATCAAGTTTCATATATATCAAAATGAACAATAATTCTATACATATTTACATGTCAACATATCTAGATACAATGTGGCATACACCATCTCAAAATGTGTCATATGACATCTCAAAATAAGAAGTTCAACTACAAAAGTTTCTAGGACATCCTATTCTATTGGTGGATCATCAAAATGTAGCCTCTTTGAAGTACTCTTTGGCTTTGATGGATCCTACATTCAAACACAATAGTGAAACCCCAAGTTAGATTAAAATTCAAAATCATAGTCAACAATAATGTTGTCACTAGGGATTGCACCCGAGTATGGCTAAGTATGAAACCTAGCAATCCCATGAAACATGGGAATACTCTCAGGATGTGGGATGCTTCACTGAGAATAGACCTCTAGATTAAGGGTCGGCTTCCCCCTTTGGATCTCTGAACTATTCTAAAACTTGATAGGAAAGGGATAGAAAAATTCTTGAAAAGAAACAACTGATACTTGAAATGAAAGGTGATCCATCGAAATTTTAAAAGAAACTGCAATTGATGATAAGTTTACTTTATCAGCACTTAAAATCTGTACCACAACTCAATCCTATTTTCCTAACCCTCAATGAGATAAGGTACTTGGAATCCAAAAAGGAAGAACAACTTCACAATTCTGATATTTCTGATTGTACACAAATCACATCATTGAGCTAAGACAATTTCCTAAATGAACACTTGAATCCAAAATGTAGATTAAGGACATGAAAATATCACAATAATCTTAGCATAAGATTTCAATAACAAAAACTGAAAATGTAGGAAAATAGAAGTATTAATTCTTATTGTTGGAAAAGAAATTGGTACAATTGTGTCTCTCAGAGCTACAACACTCATATCAGAGAGAAAAAGTGAAGAGCTAACGTCAATCACCAAAAGTGAGAGGTATATGAACTGAAAACTAGGAACTTGCATTCAACTCCACTACCTCCTAAGAATAGAAAAGTCAAAAATATGGATCCATGAGGCAGCATCATGGTCTGAATGTTAGATTCCCAAATTCCTAGGGGTGATGAAAGTGGGGGCCTAAAAATAGACAATCAAAGATGACTATCATGCCCATTAAGTCATGTTTTATAACTGATATCTGACAAGGGCTCATAAAAATACCACTTGCCTGATACCTTACAATGGTAAAACAATGACTTTTACATTAAAAATAAACCACTAAGACCTCTAATAGATATAATTACATTTTTTAAAGGAAAGCCTCAACTAAAAGGGAAGCACATCTTTAAAAAATATAATAACATTAACATGAAATTTCAACCCCCTAAGAAAACTATAGGTTACGTGAAAAAGATGTAAAATATCAACTCCCCAATAATGGGACGATATCCATGTAATAATAAACATACATAACCTAAAGTATTGAGGCATTGGTATAACAACTCGACCCTAAAAGGGAAGGAAAAGATAACATCATTAAGAACAATACTCGAAGATGGAAAGCTCGGCATCACAACTCCCACACTTGGCACTTGGCAACCTTCCAAATCCACTGCAATTCACTGTATCTTTGAAAATGGAAACAACAACTCAAAACTTAGCAACATGCATATCAAGGTAGGCTTTACTCTAGGAAATCTTTTTTCATTCATGTTTGAGTGCACTATTTCTATGGTAGCCGATATTCTTGCACTGCAATTTCTTGATATTGCTCTATGTATTGTGTCCATGTTTGCATGTCTCTGTATTTTTATGATGCATCTCAACCTCTGTAGGTTTTGAGGGCATGTATAAAATAGTGGAAAATTATTTCTGCATTTTGAATGACATCTCTCAGGCACCATGTCTATCTCATGTTCACTGCATATGGCTATCTCTATATTTGGTTGCAGACTATTTGCATTTACTGTTGATTAGTTTAGCATTAGAGTTCATCTTCATAACCCACAATCTAGGGCATTGAACTTGCCATATTTAATTCCATGTAAGAACTTGGGCACATGCTATTCTGTTAACCCTTGCTCATACCTAGGGCATCATTTTTTATGTCGTGAGCAACACTAGGGCATGGGTACTGAGTGTATTCACTATTCTAGCTTGAAGGTCAAAGCCCTATTATGGAAACTAGGGCACCATGCATGTTGGTTTGTTGTTGTATCTCATGGTACTGCTATTGCAATTTGAAGGTGTATGAGCATTATGATCTTTCCCTACTTGATATGTATTTGCCCGTAAACATATAGGGCATTACACTTTGTTCTATTTATAATGTACTATGGCATTGATGTTTAAGGGCCTGTGAAATGGCTAAGGCACGACTGTATAATGTCTCCTTATCATGCCAGGCTGCGGACATGATACTTAATGTTCACTGTATGTTTTGTGCTCCATTAAGATGTTGCAGTGTTCTCTACAATGATAATGCCCTGTTGTTTGGTTTCAACAGCTCGAGAGATAGGGCATCCAATGAACTTAATACATCATGCTATTGGGACTAAATGTGTTCATTGAAAATTAGATTGTGCTCACTATCATTGCACTATTATCTATACCTGATGGTATACTATCCATGCTATCATCCTGCACTTCACCTCTATCAACGGTGAAGAATGTGCCAGGCATCAACACCCCTCTTTGATCAAATCTTATAACGTTTATGAACCTGGCATGATGTTAATGCCCTATTGAGTCTAGCCTGTGAAGGTTTTTGATGGCGTGAGTGTTTGGCTGAGCTCACTGTTGATATATTGTGCTAGCCCATGAACTAGATGTTGGTGGTACCATTGAGACCCAAGAGCTTCTTGGGGAGCCATCTGCTATTATAGTGTGACCTTTTGGTGCCTCTATTATTTTTCATTGACTACCGTTGTGGCCTTACCATTGCTATTGATGTCTCACCCATTTAGTAGTGTGATCACTGTGAGATCTACCCACCAGTGGGGAATGTGTTGTCATGACTACCAGTGGCTTAATCCATGCTTCATTGATCTTTATTGGTACATTTGATTGTATGTATGTGCTTTTGTATCATTCCAACCCACAGGCTCCTTTTGAGGTGTCTTGGTGCTTATTCTACATAATGATGGGGTGCTTATGTATTCATATTTCATGGTGTATGATTGCACCCTTTTTCCTTCGAGGGCATGATTCCCTTATTGTGTTACTTTGATTGGCTATGCCCCATGAAGCATGAACTATATTACTGTTAAGCTTTTGGTGACAGCCAAAATGGGGAAAGCTCAATGTTTTGTTTCTTTTATGCAGCATCCTTTTGGTCTTTGCAAGAACCCGTGACTCTCATGCATTATACTTTGACACTTGATGCCGATGTTTGATTTATAATCGTTACTATATGCTTCACTATTACTACATTTGGCTTTATTCTTAGTGGTAATAGAGGGACCATTCATACTGATTGTTAATGCATAAAATGGTGCTCCCAAGATGATTAGCATGTTGGTCTTTGTTCACTATTATCATAAATAACATTGTGTCACTATGCTTAATTGCAATGATTCTTTCTTTCATTTGAATTGGTATCTCTTTGATTTGTTGTATATTTGTGGATGCTTATGATAGTAGTGCCATTACTGAGTTGTTATTTCTTCATGCCCATCACATATATGATATGCCTTGCTAGAATGTTAATACAAATCTGAGATATATCTCTATTTCAGTGTGCCTTATCTCATACATAGACATATGTGCCCTGATTCTGGTTTTGTTCTTTTTTATGCCATGGTGTCCCCTTGCTGGTTTATCATAATATCATGCTCATGTTATAACACATAGGCTCTATTGCATCCTTACACCAGTATTTGCTTATCATGCCATGTTGTTCGATTGATCCTTATTGATGTCGAATCACCTAGATGCTCCTCATCTGCTTTCACACAATGTGTGCTCTTGGCCCTTCATGCGATCATCGATAGAAAAATTTGAGTGTTTTTCTATCATGATCTACATCAAGGGCCCAGATCATTCATTGAATTCATTGTTGGATCAGCCTCCCTGTATCTGCACATGAAACAAACATGTCAATGAAAACATGATGCCTCTTTTGGTCCTTTGGATGATTCTCATGCACATGCCCTAAGCACAGCCTTATTAGAGGTGCATGGCTAAGTGTATGTATGCATTCTATGATATTGTGATACCAGCCATTGCATAGATCCATTGGATCTAACCCATCTCCTCTCTTCACTTCTTGCAGGTTCTGGATCTCAAGAGCTCACTGGACAGGGCCGGATCCGAGCATCAAAACCAGGCAATGTCTGGTACCCCCATATCAATTATTTTTTATGTATATCTACACTCATCCATTCAACTCTAATAATATCTATGCTCACAGCCTGTGTGAGCTTAGATAGATGCTTTTCTTTCCAATTCTTTGCTTTCTGAATAGTATACATACATGCATGGGTAGATGTAGATGCAGTTCATTTCCTTTTTATCTTCATGTACTTTGCAATGAAATGAACACAAATATAAGAAAGACCACCTAATAACACAAACTAGGTTATTGCAGCTCATCTAGTAATTAGGCCTTCAAACTTAAGAATGAGCAAAAATATGACAATAGTCTAGCGACCTCTATGGAGTGCTTGCCTGCTAAGCATCCTAACCAGTTGCCTAATAGATCCATTGGGTATAGAGTCATTAAATCACAATTGAACCTAGCTCCTTTCAGATAACCAATCCTTCTCAACAAAACTGCTAACTGCTAGAGATAACTTCTCTAGCTTATTGCTACTCACACCAACTAAAAAGAACTAAAAGAAACTACTGAAAACAACTTGTGATGGGCACTTAGGGAACACAAAAATCCAAAACTCTTAACTTACTAATGTATAGGGTAGAAAAGAACCTTAGAAACAAACCTTTAGGTGGATCCCATTCACTAGAATGGGTGACTCCTCTCCATCTAGGTTAGCCAGCTAAAAAGTATTATGGGCTTTGTATCCAATCACCATGAAGGGACCACTCTAGAGGGCATCAAACTTAGTATGCCTCCCTAGTTCATGTTTTGCTTCATCCCACTTGAGGACTAGATCCCCTTCTTTAAAGACTTTGGGTGTGGTCTTCTTGTCAAAACTCTTCTTCATCTGAGCATGGTGAGCCTCCAGGTTCTCCAATTCCAGCTTCCTTGTTTATTCAAGTTTAATAAGTTCAACCAGCCTGACTTGCATAGTGACTTCCTCCATAAGATCAATCTCTTTAATTAGACTTAGTGTAGGCAGCTCAGTAGATAGGGGAATCCTGGCTTCTCTTTCATATACCAATGTGTAGGGTGAGTTATCTGTAGACCTCTTAGATGCTATTCTACCTGCCCAAAAAGCCAGCTTCAACTTGTTGTGCTAGTCTCTCTGATTTCCTTCTATAGTCCTTTTGATTATCCTCAGCAAGTTTTTATTTGTTGATTCTACTTGACCATTACCCTAAGGGTAATAGTTAGAAGAGGTACTCAGGAAGATATTATGCTTGAGTGCCCATTCTAAAATCTTAGTTCCCAGGAATGCCATAGCATTATCAGAAATGATAGAATCTAGAGCACCAAATCTGGACACAAAGTCTTGATAGAAGTTTAGGACAGAGGTCTCATTGGCTTCCTTCAGTGCTACAACTTCTGTTCACTTAGTAAAATAGTCTATGGCAGTAAGTATCCACTTGTGTCCAGCACTAGATGGTGGGTTGATGGGTCCAATAAAATCTAATCCCCACTTTGAGAAAGGCTGCTCTACCTTGATAGGATGGAGAGGGAGGGCTGCTAGCTTTTTCTTTCCAGCAAACAAGGCACAGTTCTTGCATCTTCTCATCCAATCAAAAGCATCCTTATATAGGCTAGGCTAGTAGTACCTAGCTCTCATCACTTTAAGAGTAGTGGTTTTGGTAGCAAAGTGTCCACCAAAGCTTCCATCATGAAACTCTTTTAATACTTTACTTACTTGATCAGTTTCAACACATCTAAGTAGAACACCACTATGGTCCCTTCTATATAGAACATCATTAATAAAAATAAAAAGAATGGCCTGGAGCTGAAAGTACCTCCTTTTACTCCTTTTGAGGCCTTGAGGGCACTAGCTAGTAGAGAGGTAACACTTCATCTCTGTCATCTAGCTTGTGGTCTATCTAGCATCTTGATTCATCAGAACAACTTCTCCTTCTTACTAGTCTAGATCTACTATTTTTTCATTAAGCTATTCACATAGTCCTTTCCCTCTAACCAGCTTGGTCACCTTAATCTAAATGTCATATTCCATGACTTTGGTGACCTAACCAGCCCTCTTGTGGCTCAGATCCTTGTTTAGTAGGAAATCTCTTATGCAAGGCTGAGCAACCATCAGGTGCACTATGTTGTTGGACAACAAGTGTCTAAATTTTTTCAAACTTCTCACAATTTCTAGGACATGCTTTTCTACAAGCATATAATTAAGCTCATAACCATCTAGACCTTAACTATAAAAAGCTACTAGCTACTCATGCTTCTCAGCATTCTGCTAAACTAACATAGCAGAGATACTATCATTATCTCCAAAAGCATACAATATAAAATCTTTGTAAAAGTCAGGGTTTACCAGAGTAGGGGTAGATGCAATTACTTCCTTGACTTCTTCAAAACACCTTTTCCCCTCACTGGTCCAATGGAAAGTTGAGTTTTTCTTAATCATCTAGGTCATAGGCTTCAGGAGTGCAGTAGCATTTGGAATAAACCTCCTCAAAAAATTGATTCTTCCAAATAAAATATTTAATCCCTTCTTGTGAGCTAGCAGGGGAAGAGCCAGAATGGCCTTCACCCTCTCAGGATCAATAGTTGTTCCCTTCTTGGAAACAATGTGTCCCAATAGTCTACCCTCATGCACAAAAAAAATGCATTTCTTGGGATTTAGTGAGACTCCAAACTCTCTGCATCTTTCAAAAATTTGCCTTAGATGAATTAGGTGGTCTTTTGTATCTTTTGAGAAGACAGTTATATTATCCAGATATACTAGCACAAACTTGTTCATCAGGCCAGCAAATGCCATCTCCATGGCTTTATGGAATGTAGTACTAGCATTGGACAACCCAAATGGCATCTTCCTATATGCCATGGTGCCCCATTTAGTGGTGAATGCTATCTTGTATTGATCTTCTTCTCTAACCAGAACCTGGTTATAACCAGAAAATCCATCTAACAAGGAAAATCAGTCAGATCCTAAAACATATTGTAAAATTTGCTCCATAGATGGAAATGGGTGATAATCCTTGAGTGAAGCCCTATTAAGGTCTTTGAAATCTACACCTAGCCATATTTCACCATTCTTCTTCCTAACTGGCACTAAGTTTGAGACCCAAGAGGTATGTTTAATAGGAAAGATAATGTTGGCTTCAATCATCTTTTTCAATTCTACTTTCATCAGGACCTCTATCTTAGGATTGATGGGCCTTTGTTTCTATCTTACTGGCTTGGCTTGGGGTTCTAGTTCAATGGTGTGCTGGGCTAAATGGGGATCAAATCCTTTTAGATCATAGTATTCCTAGGAAAAGACATCACTAAACTCCTGGCATATTGAAACAAAGGCTTGTGTTTCAAACTGAGTGCATACCTTTCCCAGCTTAAGAAATTTGCCTTTGAGGACCTCCACAGACTGGTAGTGTTCTTCCTCAACTATCATACTAGCCTTGTCACCTTTGAGTTGATCGTTAGAATTAAATATAGACTCAAGTGTGACCAATCCCTTAGGTAGTCTATTTCTCTTCAACTGTAACATCTAGTCACCATATTGATGGGCATGCTTGCTCTGGTTCACTCTAGAGAACTTAGCTTCTTCAATTAGAAAATTGAAAATTTGTTCATCATCTTCAAAAACTTGCTAGCTTACTTGATTATCTGGTATGGATGGTCTTACCAGGACCTTCACATGCTAAGAATCAGGATCTGAGATAGCTCTTGGAATGTCATATTCTTCTCCCATGGTAGCCAGCTTGTCTACCTGTCTATTCTAATTTCTTGGAACAACAACTAGATTGAAGGCACAAAAACCTTCTACTAGGTCCCAGACCTTGTGCTTGTACATCTTAAGTGTATCATTCTTTGTGAGATTAGTGCCATGGATTTGACTGACCACTAACTCACTATCACCTATCGCTTTTAAGCACTTGATTCCTCTCTATCTAACACATTCTAAACCATGAATCAATGCTTCATACTCTGTTGTATTGTTAGTACAGCTGAAAGAAAAATGAACTATGGAGTAATACCTTTGTCCTTCTAGAGAAATAAGGATAGCTCCTCCTCCTAAACCAACCCTACTTCTGGCACCATCAAAGAATAGCTGCCACAAGTCCTCATTATGACTGGCAGAGGGTTTGTCTTCTTTCTTAATCAGCTCTGGTATCACAACATCTCCCTCATGAATGATAAACATTCCAATACCAAAAATATCGATATTCCTAAAAGGATCATCCTCTTGTAAATCTCTCTCAACCCACTCATCCAAAGCAATATCAGGGATCTTTCCAGCATTGGTCTTAGATTCGGAATCACTTGGATCATGTTCATGATAAATCAGATTAGCATTTATAGGGCCTGGGGTATATGGCTCAGCATGACTTTTTGCAAAAGCTTTAGACTTGATTCTAACTCTAGTCTCGTATCTAGTTCTAAAATATAGATGAGACCAATCAACTAAGAGATATCCTCCTATCCTAGCAATAAACTCTCTACTTAGACAAATAGCAAAATGAGGAGGTAAATCTATGACATAGACATCCTGCGGAATGGAGAAATTAGGACATTCATGTAAAGTGAGGCTCGGGTCCTTTATGATTCCCAAGGTACTAACTGAGGACCCATCTAACTAAACAATAGGCCTATCTATTGGCTCATAAGATAATCCTAGTAGGTTTGCTAACTGCTTAGAAATTATAGAACTACTAGCTCCTGAATCTATCATACAATTATGAACTAGGAAATCCCCAATAATAAGAGTTACATAGAAAGGAGGAGGTTTAACTTGTGGGGAAACAATGGGCTGTGAGCTAACCTCTTCTTTTTGTTTCTCCTCATGAGGTGTTTCAGCTACCAAGACCCTATGCTGCTCCAAAATAGCCTCTTGATTTGGTGAGATTTTAGCCAATTCCTTTAATATTAGCTCCTTTTGTCCAGGGATCGCCAGGGTGTCCATCAAAGGTACATTGATAGAGGTCTTCTTCATCTTCTCCACAATATTAAAGGCTCCCAAACTTACTTTAGACTACCCTTTTAGTGCAGCAACCTCTGCTTGTGTAGACATCAACTGTGTAGCTACCTTGACTGATTCTTTAGCCTCCTTTGGCTGGTTTAGAACTAGAGTTTGAACTGCTTTAGGTTGTGGATTCACAATGGGAGCTTGTTGACTCATAGAGGCCACTTGTTCAACCTCCATAGCTTTCTTTTTAGACCTTTTGTTGGCTACAACTGGGATATAGCTTGGATTGTCACTTGCTGAAAAATTCACTCCACAAAAATCTTCCTTTTGAAAATTCACCAGTGCCACCTCAGGTGTTTGAACTTCATTTGGAGTAACCATTGGATCTTGCTGAATTTTTGGTTGTTAGACAATATACTGTGGCATCATTACATTGTTCTACACCATGAGGGCCTAAGCATATCCATTCAGACACATCCCCTGGATGTGTTGCTGATTGCAAGGGCAGCCCCATTGGTAATCTTGTGCCATGTTATTATGTGCTACAAGAACCAGCTCCCTAGAAGCACTAGGAATGTTTGGATTATAAGGCTAGCTGGCTTTTTGATTATAACTTCTTGCTTGACCTTTCTGGCCTTGTTGGTATTGGGGTTTTTTCTATTGGTAATGATTTTGATAGGGCTACTGATAAGGTTGCTGATAGGGTTGCTGGTAAGGCTAGGACTGTTGCTTCTTTAGACTAACCAACTCATTAGTAACTATTTGTAAGGCATTTTTAATATCAGTCAGCTCTTGGGATTGATTCTCAACTGGGTTAAAAACTTGTTGAAGAGGAGCTAGGAGAGGTGGAATAGATGCCAAGGCTGGAATTACTTCAGGAACGGGATGAAGCTCTAGGAAAATGGGCATTGGAGGCCTTGGGGCTATCTTTCCAGCTTGGATTAGGCTATTTTCAGCTCTTATGGCAAGATCATATGCTTCTGGTAGATTATTCCCTCCCATGGATTGGATCATAATAGAGATATCACTATTAAGGGCTCTTAGATAGTATAGAAAAGCATGTTGGCTTGATGGTCTAACCGTAGCTAGTATTCTATTCCAAGTTCCTTGAAATCTAAAGTTGAAATCCATCATGTATTCTTGAGGTGCTCTTTGATAGTAGTCAAATGCTCAACTAATGAGAGGTGGTATGATTTATCCTAAAACTGATTGGTTAAGGCCTGACCCAATCCATCCCAATTAGTTATAGAACCAACTGCTAAGCATCTGAACCATTGCAATGCTTTTCCCTTGAGGGAAGCTGCCAACAACCTCACAACTTCATTATCCTGGGTTATATTATGCAGGGCACAAAGGGATGCTACATCTCTTATATGCTCAATGGTAGGAATGTGTGTAGGCTTAGGAGTAGGATTGGGAGTAAGATTTGCATATTTTGATGCACTAGCTTGGGCTTCTTTAGACTTCTTCTTGACAGATGGTAGCTCTGCATACACGAAAGGATTCTTACTCTGCTTGGTTGGAATCCCACTCATAAGCTTATATACTGATCTATATAAAACACCATTAGAGTCACCAGGTATGACTTTTAAATACTATCACTGCTCATACCAAACAATAACTTGCAATAAACTTTCTAGGAAAATAGACTCACTAAGTCTCTCCATCCCACCGAGCGTGCCAAAAACTATTGTCACTAGGGATTGCACCTAAGTATGGCTAAGTATGAAACCTAGCAATCCCATGAAACATGGGAATACTCTCAGGATGTGGTATGCTTCACTAAGAATAGACCTCTGGATTAAGGGCTGGCTTCCCCCTTTGGATCACTGAACAATTCTAAAACTTGAGAGGAAAGGGATAGAAAAATGCTTGAAAAGAAACAACTGATACTTGAAATGAAAGGTGATCTACTAAAATTTTAAAAAAAATTGCAATTGATGATAAGTTTACTTTATCAAAACTTAAAATCTAAACCACAACTCAATCCTACTTTCCTAACCCTCAATGAGATAAGGTACTTGGAATCCAAAAAGGAAGAACAACTTCACAATTCTGATATTTCTGATTGTACACAAATCACATCACTGAGCTAAGACAATTTCCTGAATGAACACTTGAATCCAAAATGTAGATTAAGGACATGAAAATATCACAATAATCTTAGCATAAGATTTCAATAACAAAACCTAAAAATGTAGGAAAATAGAAGGATTAATTCTTATTGCTGGAAATGAAACTGGTACAATTGTGGCTCTCAGAGCTAAAACACTCATATTAGAGAGAAAAAGTGAAGAGCTAACCTCAATCACCAAAAGTTAGAGGTATATGAACTGAAACTAGGAATTTGCATTCAACTCCACTACCTCATAAGAATAGAAAAGTCAAAAATATGGACCCATGAGGCAGCATCATTCTATGAATGTCAGATTCTTGGATTCCTAGGGGCGATGAAAGTGGGGGCCTAAAAATAGACAATCAAAGATGACCATCACACCCATTAAGTCATGTTTAATAACTGATATTTGACAAGGGCTCAAAAAAATGCCACTTTCCTGATACCTTACAATGGTAAAACAATGACTTTTACATTAAAAATAAACCACTAAGACCTCTAATAGATATAATTACATTTTTTAAAGGAAAGCCTCAACCAAAAGGGAAGCACATCTTTAAAAAATATAATAACATTAACATGAAATTTCAATTCCCTAAGAAAACTATAGGTTACATGAAAAAGATGTAAAATATCAACTCCCCAATAATGGGAGGATATCCATGTAATAATAAACATACATAACCTAAATTATTGAGGCATTGGTAGAACAACTCGACCCTAAAAGGGGAGGAAAAGATAACATCATTAAAAACAATACTCGAAGATGGAAAGCTTGGCATCATAGCTCCCACACTTGGCACTTGGCAACCTTCCAAATCCATTGCAGTTCACTTTAGCTTTGAAAATGGAAACAACAACTCAAAACTCGGCAACATGCATATCAAGGTAGGCTTTACTCTAGGCAATCTTTTTTCATTCATGTTTGAGTGCACTGTTGCTATGGTAGCCGATATTCTTGCATTGAAATTTCTTGATATTGGTCTATGTATTGTGTTCCATGTTTTCATGTCTCTATATTGTTATGATGCATCTGGGCCTTTGTAGGTTTTGAGGGCATGTATAAAATAGTGGCAAATTGTTTCTACATTTCGAATGACATCTCTCAGGCACCATGTCTATCTCATGTTCACTATGTATAGCTATCTCTGTATTTGGTTGCAGAATATTTGCATTTACTATTGATTAGTTTAGCATTGGATTTCATCTTCATAACCCACAAGCTAGGGCATTGAACTTTCCATAGTTAATTCCATGTAAGAACTCGAGCACATGTTATTCTGTTAACCCTTTCTCATACCTAGGGAAAAATTGTTTATGTCGTGAGCAATGCTAGGGCACAAGTACTGAGTGTATTTACTATTCTAGCTTGAAGGTCAAAGCCCCATGACGGAAACTAGGGCACCATGCATGTTGGTTTTCTATTGTATCTCATGGTACTGCTATTGCAATTTGAAGGTGTATGAGCATTGTGATCTTTCCCTACTTGATATGTATTAGCCCATAAACATATAGGGCATTGCACTTTGTTTTGTTTATAATGTACTATAGCATTGATGTTTAAGGGCCCGTGAAATGGCTAAGACTGTATAATGTCTCCTTACCATGCTAGGCCGCAGACATGATACTTAATGTTCACTGTATGTTTTGTGCTCCATTAAGATGTTGCGATGTTCTCTACAATGATAATGCCCTGTTGTTTGGTTGCAATAGCCCAAGAGCTAGGGCATCCAATGAACTTAATACATCATGCTATTTGGACTAAATGTGTTCATTGAAAATTAGTTTGTGCTCACTATCATTGCACTATTATCTATACCTGATGGTATACTATCCATGCTATCATCCTGCACTTCACCTCTGTTAGCCGTGAAGAATGTGCCAGGCATCAACACCCCTCTTTGATCAAAACCTATAAGGTTTATGAACTTGGCATGATCTTAATGCCCTATTGACTCTAGCCCACGAAGGTTTTTGATGGTGTGAGTGTTTGACTAAGCTCACTCTTGATATATTGTGCTAGCCCATGAACTATATGTTGGTGGTACCATTGAGACCCGAGAGCTTCTTGGGGAGCCATTTGATGTTACAGTATGACCTTTTGGTACCTCTATTGTTTGTCATTGACTATCATTGTGGCCTTACCATTGCTATTGATGTCTCACCCATTTAGTAGTGTGATCACTATGAGATCTACGTGCGGGTGGGGAATGTGTTGTCATGACTATTAGTGGCTTAATCCATGCTTCATTAATTTTTATTGGTACATTTGACTGTATTTATGTGCTTTTGTATCATGCCATCCCATGGGCTCCTTTTGAGGTGTCTCAGTGCTTATTCTACATAATGATGGGGTGCTTATGTATTCATATTTCATGGTGTGTATGATTGCACCCTTTTTCCTTTGAGGGCATGATTCCCTGATTGTGTTACTTTGATTGGCTATGCCCCGTGAAGCATGAAATATATTACTGTTAAGTTTTTGGTGACAGCCAAAATGGGGAAAGCTCATTGTTGTGTTTCTTTTATGCAGCATCCTTTTGGTGTTTGCAAGAACCCGTGACTCTCATGCATTATACTTTGACACTTGATTCCAATGTTTGATTTATACTTGTTACTATATGCTTCACTATTACTACATTTGGCTTTATTATGAATGCTAAATGAGGGACCATTCATACTGATTGTTAATGCATAAAATGGTGCTCCCAGGATGCTCAGCATGTTGGTCTTTGTTCACTGTTATCATAAAAGACATTGTGTCACTATGCTTAATTGCAATGATTCATTCTTTCATTTGAACTGGTATCTCTTTGATTTGTTGTATATTTGTGGATGCTTATGACAGAAGTGCCATTATTGAGTTGTCATTGCTTCATGCCCATCACATATATGATATGCCTTGCTGGAATGTTAATGCAGATCTGAGATATATCTTTGTTTTAGTGTGCCTTATCTCATACATAGATCTATGTGCCCTGATTCTAGTTCTATTCTTTTTGATGCCATGGTGTCCCCTTGCTGGTTTATCATAATATCATGCTCATGTTATAACACATTGGCTCTGTTGCATCCTTACACCAGTATTTGCTTATCATGCCATGCTGTTTGATTGATCCTTATTGATGTTGAATCACCTGGATGTTCCTCATCTGCTTTCGCACATTGTGTGCTCTTGGCCCTTCATGCGATCACTGATAGAAAACTTTGCGGTTTTTCTATCATGATCCGCATCAAGGGCCCAGATCATTCATTGAATTCATTATTGGATCAGCCTCCCTATATCTGCACATGAAACAAACACGTCAGTGAAAACATGATGCCTCTTTTGGTTCTTTGGATGATTCTCATCCACATGCCCTGAGAATAGCCTTATTAGAGGTGCATGGTTGAGTGTATGTATGCATTCTATGATATTGTGATACCAGCCATTGGATAGATCCATTGGATCTAACCCATCTCCTCTCTTTGCTTCTTGTAGGTTCTGGATCTCAGGAGCTCACTAGACAGGGCTAGATCCAGGCATCAAAACCAGGCAATGTCTGGTACCCCCATATCAATTATTTTTTATGCATATCTGTACTCATCCATTCAACTCTCATAATGGCTATGCTCAGGGCCTGTGTGAGCTTAGGTAGATGCTTTTCTTTATAGTTCTTTGCTTTCTGAATAGTATACATACATGCATGTGTAGATGTAGATGTAGTTCATTTCCTTTTTACCTTCATTTACTTTGCAATGAAATGAACACAAATATAAGCAAGACCACCTAATAACACAAACTAGGTTATTGCAGCTCATCTAGTAATTAGGCCTTCAAACTTAAGAATGACCAAAAATATGACAACATTCTGGCGACCTCTATGGAGTACTTGTCTGCTAAGCATCCTGACTGGCTTCCTGATAGATCCATTGGGCATAGAGTCATTAAATCACAACTAAACCTAGCTCCTTTCAGATAACCAATCCTTTCTCAACAAAACTGCTAACTGCTAGAGATAACTTCTCTAGCTTATTGCTACTCACACCAACTGAAAAGAACTGAAAGCAACTACTAAAAACAACTTGTGCCAGGCACTTAGGGAACACAAAAGCCAAAACTCTTAACTTACTAATGTACAAGGTAGAAAAGAACGTCAGAAACAAGCCTTTAGGTGGATCCCATTCACTGGAATGGGAAACTCCTCTCCATCCATGTTAGCCAGCTAAAAAGTGTTATGGGCTTTGTATCCAATCACCATGAAGGGACCACTCTAGAGGGCATCAAACTTAGTATGCCTCCATGGTTTATGTTTTGCTTCATCCCACTTGAGGACCAGATCCCCTTCTTTAAAGACTTTGGGTGTGGCCTTCTTGTCAAAACTCTTCTTCATCTGAGCATGGTGAGCCTCCAGGTTCTCCAATGCCAGCTTCCTCATTTTTAAAGTTAGAGCACTCTATCTGACCCTTGATTTGATACTAACTCCTTGAGTAGATTCCAACATGCTTGTAGAATCCTCAAGTTGAGTTTTGTTCCATAAGAGGATGGTAGAGGGCTCTGCATTAGATTTTCTTGGTTGAGAGCATTAGATACACATGAATATAATGTAGCACATAAATTTTTAATTCACTTAAATGATTAATTACACATGTGAACACACACAACACATAAAGCATACACATAAATTTTCTTAAGTCATGAAGCATACATGTAGCACATAGATTATAAAGCATACCACATGAATTGACTTAAGTCATGTACGTAGCTCATACACATGAATTTAGGTTATGAAGAATGTACTTGAATATACATGAATATACTTAAGGCATAAATCATACACATGAGTACATACACATAAGCATATTTATATACTAACAATGAATAAATGAACACACAATTAACAAGTTGGATCGAATATCAAGTTTCATATATATCAAAATGAACAATAATTCTATACATATTTACATGTCAACATATCTAGATACAATGTGGCATACACGATCTCAAAATGTGTTATATGACATCTCAAAATAAGAAGTTCAACTACAAAATTTTCTAGGACATCCTATTCTACTGGTGGATAATCAAAATGTAGCCTCTTTGAAGTACTCTTTGGCTTTGATGGATCTTGCATTCAAACACAAAAGTGAAACCCCAAGTTAGATTAAAATTTAGAATCATAGTCAACAATAATAAATAAAATTTAAACTAAAATTGAACTCTCATATACCTCGCCTCTCTATCTCCTCCCGCAGAATAGGTGACCTAATATATGTCCTTGGTAGCCAAGGAACAATGCCATCAATGTTGACTCCAACCTGTATATGTTTGGGAACATGAGATTGATCTACAAGTTATACTATTTAATGTTAAATACTTGGTAGCAAATATATGTTTATAAAATAATTGAATTAACATTAAAACTTACCTGTGTTGAAATTTCTTCAGGAAATTTTGGCTGAGTCATCAATGATACAAACCCTTGGCATTCTACCTCCCTCAAACTAGCAGTGACCTACAAAAGTCAAACAGATACTTCATACTATCATATCTTGATCATATTATATATACTTGATAGTAAAATGCACAAAAATAACTTTAGACATGTATGTACCATGGGGCTATCACTTCGAATGGATATGCCTGTGACTCTATCGTGACGATAAGGTCTCACAACCTCATCATATGCCACTCTCTCTCAAATAAACCATGTAAATAAAAAATTAGTACACACAAATGACAAGTATACATGTATTCATAAACAAACTAAATTACTTAATTTCCTTTCCCTTGTCAATGCTTTACACCTGCACCCCCTCATATTTCCCCCCAGTGGCAACTAGTGACACCTGCATCAGTATGTAATAAGATGATCGTAAAAATTAGAAAACAATGTACATATACTATTATAATAATTTAAATAAACCAACACTAGTACAAAAACAATAATATATGACTAAATAAACTACTAAAAATTGTAGATAAATGACTAATTTTGGTCACATGACCATTAGTAGTTTATTGCCGGTCATTTATGAGTAAACTATTTTAGTCATTGATTTGGTCATTTATTTGGTCATTTATTTGGTCATTTATTTAGCCGTTTATTTGGTGGTTTATTTGGTGGTTTATTTAGTCCTTTATTTCGTCATTTATTTAGTTTTTTATTTGGTCATTTATTTGGTCATTTATTTAGTCATTTATTTGGTCATTTATTTGGTCATTTATTTGGTCTTTTATTTGGTCATATATTTAGTCCTTAATTTAGTCATATATTTAGTCATTAATTTAGTCATATATTTAGTCATATTAGGGCATGATGGATTCAAACCATCATCCTCCTACTTGTAAAGTAGGTTCTCTTTCATTGAGCTAGTACCCTCTAAAGAATAATCATACCATGTATACTAGTACTTTCCATTAAACATGATTTCAAGTTTTTCCATCTATAGTTCAAGGGTTTTTGTGTTCATTACAACTTCAAATGGAGGTGACTTCTTTCATGCATTGAGTAGAAAATTTACATGATAGTGTGATGAAAAGGAGGTCTGTTCACTATTTTCTATGCTCCATTCACTACTCAAAAGATTCAATCTCTACTATCATATAATGCAACCACTAATAGTTGATAGAAAGGAGTAAAATCACTAAGGTTAATGACATTGATGTATCAGAGATGCATAGCAGTGATCTATGCAATGAAGATAAAAAAGAAATGATTTTTAAGTTGGTAATTTATAGTGGAAAGAACACTTGACTACTAATATTCACTATCATAATAGTAGGTCATAAAGTTTATAATAGTCACCAAGAGCACCAATATAAAAGCAAAGGCAATATGTGACCATGCACCAATGAAAAGTGGTGATGTTAATGGAAAAATAAAGAACATGAAGGACACAGAATAATAAACATCAGAATAATGATCAAAATGCATCAAAGATACATGGGAAGAACATAGTCAAATACAAAGCAATGAGATAAGTAGCAATGTATAAGAGAATGAGAGGAGATTATCACAATGTCTAGAGATGGTCTTAGTGATACTATCTACCATAAAAGAAAAAAATGATTCCATATTGAAGATGATCCAAGAGGGTCATGTTATAACAAGGATAGATCGAGCATGAAGATAGTGATGTAGTCTAGGGATAGATATTTCATGTGGAGAAAATATTATTGTTCCAAGAAAAGATATTATAAGGACAAAACTATATCACTGTCCTGATAGAAGTACAATGATTGGTCCTAGGATTATACTTAGAATTAAAACATAAGGTAATTATGCTTCATGGATTGATCTACTCAATGGTTCTTTCTATTCATAGATGGATCATGCAGTTCTCTTTAGGCCATTTTCATCCTTTAGAGACATATGTATTGTATCATCATTTTTATCATTCTTTCAAAGTTACTTTCACTTTTTTAAAGTGCACCTTCCATTATAGATAGAGAATTCATTAGTAATGAAGTAGAGAGAAAAGGTAAATGAGTATCAAAAAAATGACAAGAACCTCTTCTAGGGATCATATCCATCATGGTTCTAAGATCTCTTGGTTATCCTTCAATTGTATTCATTGTTCATGGATTTTTTGGTTATCCTAAAATCATTGTAGTCCATGAGATGACATTTCTTTGAGGCATTTCATCAAACAGTTTAGGTGCCTTGTCAAATTTATATACATAAACTTGATGAAGCTACAACTCTACATCATTGATTCTATCAAGTGTATAACAATAATAGGAAAGTTATGATGATTTAATTGTAGAACTGTTAGTCTATGTAAAGAATAGAGAGTACATATTTGATGTTATGACTAGAGGATCAAAGCAAGAACAACAATCATGAAATTGATAATACATGGACATAAAGGATACAGGGACAAAGAACACAACAAAGGAAATCATTATCATTGAAGCACAGTGATATGCTAGTAAAATAGAGATTTCCAATAAGTGTAGACAATGGAGATTAGAATGACAGTCAATAGAGATGTAGTCAATGAGGTGAAGATATTGTGCTGTGAAAAGAGCATTGATATTCATATTAATGAAATCAGTGATGAATGAAGTGGAGAACATATATTTTTGTTATTAATAATGGCTGCTTCAAACAAAGATAATATAGATGTTATAAAAACCATAAAATAATTTTCATTATAAAGAAGCAACACATTAAGATCAAAAGAAAGTAGTTACTTAATATACTAGGTTTTCAATAGCCTATTTACTTAAATGATGTCTAACATAGATCTTCTTCAAAATGTTGATCCCTATAAAATAACACTCTTGGCATACCATTTCAATTGTATTTACTAAATGTCAACACATTCCCTAGTGTCATTAATGATGTCATGTTCCAATAAGAGGCATCTCTGCTAAACTAGCTCCATGGATCCTATGTCATGATTTAGCAATCATAAAAATTGCATCAGGTGAGCCTCTAGAGAGTTAAAATCCTTTTGTATTGTATAGATTAAATGAAACTATTAGTCTCAGATATCTATAAACAAATTTCATGTTAATCAACAAAACCTTTAGAAAATTTTGAAAAGTAAAAAATACCTGATTGACGTAACATAAAGTATTTCATCATCCTTCTCTAGCATTGCTCTGTAAAACCCTTGATAATTCAAATGACTCAAATTTGACCTATACAATAAAATATGGTCTCATAAAATTTTGAAAATAATTTTCCAATACAGCCTATCACCATTGTAGTTTCAATAGTTGCAATCTCTATCGTCTTAAAATGGAAGCACTTCCATGTTAAGAGCGTTTAGCCCTCTGAGTAAGTGGTTTGGGGTCATGTTAAGCACCTTGATTAGGTCTTTGCATGGATTTGGTAGTTTCCCCCTATTCTACTTCTCCCTCCCTATTTCCAGCCTCTTTCTAACAGACTTTCTTTGAGAAACTAAAGACTTTGACTTTCTGGGTCAATGATGACCTGAAGGGTCAAGGATGACCTAGATCCTTACCTAGGTTAGGGATGACCTCAAATATAACCTAGGATAGTGTCTACCTCATCCTCGACCCCAGGTAAAAATTTCAATTTATAGAAGTTTCATGATGTTGGGCTTCGAAAAGTTTTATTTTCTCGCTTCCAAGTCGGCTGTTTTGGTCTCCAAAATGGTAAACTCTTAATTGCATTTAATCTAGGTCTGTTTATAAAGGGTTGCGGCCTAACTAGAATTTAATTCCCCAAGGTGGCCCCTCTATAGGATTGTGGCCTAGATGACTATAAAAGGAAGCCTTCCTCTCTCATTTTCTCCATCCACAATCAAGCAATTTTTCCATCCATCATTCACCAAGAAACTTCATGATCAAGATCTCTCAAGGAGATATTCACATGACATCAAGTTCTCTCTCAAGAAATATCAAGCAAGCATTCAAGTAATCATCCATTCAAGCATTCAAGTTCTTCATTGAAGATCAAGGATTCAAGCATTCAAGCCTTTGAAGGGATTTGGTACAAACATTCAAGATTCATCATTCAAAACTCTAGATCTAGCCATCATGGTGGTGTGATCTTCCTTTAAGGTCCTTTGTTCATCTTCAAGATCCATTCATTATTCCCTCCAGGTGGATTCCAAGTATACAACCATGGAGATTTTGATTTACATTTGTTAATGTTATGTTCAATATACTTGTTTATATTTGAAGTACAATTGTATATCTATTGAATTTCATAGCTTCATTGTTAGATCTACTTCTACTACTTGTTATCATTCTCTATTTCAATTCCATTATTAAGGTTGATTCTAAACTGAGTATTGACCAAGGAAAACCCCCCATCGAAACAACAAAACCATTTTTTTTTGTAGATATAGGTACAGGACAATGAATTGAAGTGCAAATCTGGATACCCTTTTCGGTGAACTTATGGGATCCACGAATAGAATTTCTGTTAGAGCTATTTCAGATCAAGGAAAACCTTCAATGGGGGGTAGGATTATGCCCTAGGGTAAGACCTTTCCCCACTATCTAGGTCAAAGATGACCAGACCTTAGAAAGACAAAAGTTTTCTAGGTTTTCTTTATCTTGGCATTTCCAGTCCGAAGCAGGCTACTGAATTTCCTGAAACTGTACACAGACATCAGAAATCAACATTTTCTAGGTTTTCCCTATTTTGAGGTTAGTATTTTCCTTCTATTCATTTAAGATTTCAAGTACATACTTTCTATAGTAGATTATAGGATTTCCTCCTTTCTTCATATTCTCTATTGATTGATTCATTTGGGCATTGATCACTTCTTTGTGATTAATCCATTGGGATCTTTCCCTTTGGGAATTTGGATTAAGGATAGATCGTTTATTCCCCCTTTCACATCATATCTACCACTATTGAGCCCTATTCACATTTCCATACCCATAATTACCCCATTCATAAAGGTGAACAAAATTTTCACCTCTATTCATTTTGGTGAACCCAACATACTTACCCCCTTTTTCTTTTGTGGATTTAGATGCCCTATTCTGTTAGATTTTTTCTTTAATCTCTTCTTCTATTAAGATTAGATTTATTTTATGGCTTTTTCATTTTAAATTCAAAAATACAAAAAAATCTATATATTCAATAAAATACAAAAACATTTCTTGCATTTCATTTACTATGAAGATTCTTAAGATGCTTTTGTGTGTGGTCATGTTCTTTATTACCCTTCTTTTAGCATCTCTTTACCATACCTATGATTTTTATGAGATTATCATTTACTTCATTATGTTGATGATCCTTCATTTTTGTCTCGCCTATGTTTTTTTTTTTTACCGATACTAATCTTCCTACATTCAAAACTTTCATTAAAGATCCATGTGGTAAACTTATTATCCTCTTGGATTATGTGAAGAATTTAGTAGATGATACACCATCTCCTAATCTTCCTAATCCTAATCCTATCATTCCTAATTTGATTCCTAATCTTCCTATTCCTAATCCAATAACTAATTCTCCATCTATTCATCCTCATTCTTCCCCTACTTATGATGGGATTCAAGCTATAGTTCATGATCCAGATGTGCAAGATTTCTTTGATTTACCTTCTCCTCTGATTCATGATGATATTAAAGGAAAGGGTAAAGAAACTTCTTCAAAACCTATTATTCCACCTTATACAACCTTTACTCATGAGCATGATAAACAATCACCTCCTATAGAAGCTTTACATGATATGTACACTATAGGATATCATATGATAAATAACTAAGGTTATAGAGGTTTAGGGCTTGGAGTTAATGAGCGTGGTATCAAGTTTCCAATTCATATACCCCCTAAACAAGATTTGCATGGTTTTGGTTGTTCGTAATCTCAAGTCAAGGTAGGTGATGTTGATCATCATCCTCCTCTTCATATTCTTCTCCCTACACCTAAAATGGATAATCCTGATACTCGTTAAGATGTAGCTAAGAAGGTGTATGTTCAATTAATGAATTCTAAAAAAAAAATCTTTAAACCTATACCTAACGATGCTTTATCCAAGTAAAAATGTCCTTTTAATTATAGTAATACCCATTTACTTTCTGATTGTAAACATTTCAAGTTATATGTTATAGAAAGAGCTTCTTTAGGAATTATATCTCACTCTTGTGCAGTTTTACAATTCCTTCATAATTTTGATATAGGGGATTCCTCTCATTCTGACATAATATATATTTCTTCTCCTCTTGTCTCTGGACTAGGGGGAAAGAGGTGTATTTCCATCCAGTCTCCTAGGATCCATTAGGCATTTTATTGAGCTTAATTGGTATTCTTTCTATCCTATTTCTCTATGGTTTAATATTATGTTTATAATCATACATAGATCCTTTCTAAGAAATTTTTTTTGCAAAGGTATCCCTTTCCTTCATCCCTGGAGGGCAAGGTTCTTCCTTCTTTCTTTTTGTATAGGGAACTATTTTCCTTAGCATTAGTGGTATTTATTTATATTGCAATATTATTTCATCATATTGACAGATGTTGTCACCATGGATATCCTTTTGTATGAAAGGTTGTTGTCCTAGGTCATCACCTCTTCTTTATTTTGAAATTTTCCTTCTTTATAAACTCTTACCCTTGCTTTGGTGTTAGATTTATTTCCATCTATCCAAAGATTCATCTTCTCCTTGGTATTAGGGGGCTTGATGATTGAATCTTTGTTCCCGCTTGGTTTATCTTTGAAAGATGATATTTTATTTACACTCACTCCTCTATGGTGGGGGTCTTATTGATAAGATCTCTTTCTTTGAGGATTCTTTTTTCCATGAGTGACATATCCTTTTTCATGATTATCTATACTCTTGGATGTAGGGGCTAGTACTCTTCTCTAGGAATATAGTATACATTATTGTTAAACAGGATATCTCCTTATATTGTGAAGTAGGTATCCTCTTCCTCTTCCTTATCATGTCTAGTAGACTACCATGATAAGGAGGGAGGCATATATAGGGTCTCCCTTGTACTATAGTTTTTCATTTTTATATGCTAAATCTTGGAAGGTAATGCACATAATTTGCTAAATCCTGAAGGGACATGCATTTTCAATTTTCCAATATGCTAGATCCTCTGAAGGTAACACACATAAGTTTCTAAATCCTAAAGAGACACACATTTTTCAATTTTCCACTATGATAAATCCTCTAAAGGTAACGCACATAAGTTGCTAAATCTTGAAAAGATACACATTTCCAATATGCTAGATCTTTTGAAGGTAACACACATAAGTTGCTAAACCCTGAGGAGACACACATTTCATATTTATAGTGATACAAGAAGGTGGACCTATGGGTATTCTAGAAGCTATCAGAAAATGCACTACAATTCCAAAGCACATTTTATGGGTGAACTATCAGGTTTGGCCACTTGTTTGGCTCTCCCTCCTTTGGTGATTCATGGTAAGGTGGGAATCTTACTGGGCGAGGTAATCAATTTATCTTTTCTCTCTTTTCACTTTCATGCTAGTAGGACTGGATCATAAAGCTATGTTATTTATAGTGTTTCTCTTGTCTTTCTTATGTAATCATTTATGCTTTTATGATAGCTTTCCAAATATGATATTAGTATGAGAAATATTTCTTAGCAAGGATTCTTATGCTAATTGATTTGGGTTTGTTTGTACTAACCCCTCTTTTTATGTTGCTTTTGGTTTTCTTTTCACACCCTCATGCATCATGTATGTTGAGTTACAATCCTTAGCCTTGGGGCTTGTGTCTTTAGCTAAGTCTTATTTTATCTCATTGTGAATCCACTCAGATCTTTTCTTTCTTCTCCTTTACCAAGAGTTTGCATCGAGTCCATACTCTTGCTAAAGTAGGGGCTTAATGTATCATCTTAAAATGGAAGAACTTACATGTTAAGAGCATTTAGCCCTCTGAGTAAGTGGTTTGGGGTCATGTAAAGTGCCTTGATTGGGTATTTGCATGGATCTAGTAGTTTCCACCATGTTCTGCTTCTCTCTCTCTGTTTCCAACCTCTTTCTGAGTGACTTTCTTTGAGAAACTGAAGACTTTGACTTTCTAGGTCAATGATGACCTAAAGGGTCAAGGATGACCTCGAATTTGACCTAGGTTAGTGTCTACCTTTTCCTTGGCCCTAGGTCCAAATTTCATTTTTTGGAAGTTTCTATATGTCAGGCTTCAAAAAGTTTTATTTTCCCACTTCCGGGTCAGCTGTTTTGGTCGCCGAAATGGTAAACTCTTAATTGCATTTAATCGGGGTCCATTTCTAAAGGGTTGAGGCCTAATTGGAATTTAATTCCCAAAGGTGGACCCTCCAGATAATTTTTCCCTAGATCACTATAAAAGGAAGCCTTCCTCTCTCATTTTCTCCAGCCACAATCAAGCAACTTCATGATCAAGAGATCTCAAGGATATATTCACAAGCCATCAATTTATAAAATCATGGAGGTTTTGATTTACATTTGTTAATGTTATGTTCAATCTTTCACATCAATATACATGTTTACATTTGAAGTACAATTGCATATCTATTGAATTTCATATCTTCATTGTTAGATATACTTCTACTACTTGCTATCATTCTCTATTTCAATTCCATTATTAAGGTTGATTCCAAACTAGGGTCTAACCAAGGTAAACCCCCCATCCAAAAAAAAAAACATTTTTCTTGGAGATACAGGTACAGGACAACGAATTGAAGTGCAGATCTAATACCCTTTTCGGTGAACTTCCAGGATCCATGAATAGAATTTTCATCAGAGCTATTTTAGGTTAGGGAGGACCTTTAGTGGGGGTAGGATTGTGCCCTAGGGTAAGACCTTGCCCCACTATCTAGGTCAAAGGCAACCTGACATTAGAAAGACAAAAATTTTCTAGGTTTTCTCTGTCTCGACATTTCTAGTCTAGAGCAAGTTCCAGAATTTCTCAAAACTATACACAGACATCAGAAATAAAAATTTTCTAGATTTTCCCTAGTTGAGGTTAGTATTTTCCTTCTATTCATTTAATATTTCAAGTACATACTTTCTATAGTAGATTATAGGATTTCCTCCTTTCTTCATATTCTCTATTGATTGATTCATTTGGACATTGATCACTTCTTTGTGATTAATCCATTAGGATCCTTCCTTTTGGGAATTTGGATTAAGGATAGATCTTTTATTCCCCCTTTCACATCATATCTACCACTATTCAGCCCTATTCACATTTCCATACCCATAATTAACCCATTCATAAAGGTGAACACACTTTTCACCTCTATTCACAATCGATTGATATATCAGATCTAAGGTTTCTATGTTAGTGTTTTCATGTTTTGGCATGTTGTTGACAGACATACATTATTTAGTTCCAATATCACTTTGGTTTGAATCTCATAATACAAGGATTTAATTTATTTTTCCATACCTAGCTCATTTACTATTCAACTTTCCATCTTTGCTCACAAAAATCAGAAAAATATAAAGAAATCAGAAAATTAAGAAAATCTAGATTTGGTACATCATAATAAGGCCCATTTTCACTACTTGGTGGTAAATAATAGTAAAATTATAGTTGGATTTAAAATTCAAAGCCTAAATTCATATGCATTTAATAATGAAGCAAATATTGACAATGAGGCACTAAGGTAAGAAGTGGAAACATCAGATGCCAAATGAAAGGAAAGTAGAGAACTGCTAAATTTGAATGTTAACAAAGGAGTTTATAGAAACTTTACCATGTTTAGTGACAAGGATATTCTAAAACAATGAAAGGGTCTCAAAAAATGATAGTGGCTTGTGATGACACAAAACAGGGAGTCAAGTAAAGGACATGTGATGATCCAAGTGGAAGGGGTTTAGTAGAGAGTAGTTAATGCACTTTTGTTAAGAAAGATATGTGACTATCCAACATTATGACTACAAAAATCAAACCATGACATAAATCTATTTCCCCTTACTAGCCCCACCCCTTTTCATCTAGCAAGAATGAGAGCTGGTTGTGTTTCCATTTAGATCAGATTATCAAGATCGATACACTCAGAACAAATAGATTCATTTTGACTTCCTCTACTATATGTTTAAATATATATCAAGCCAGTGATACTCTTAAATTATTTATGCACTTACACTCAATTATATAACCTTTTGTTGTTTCTAGTTATGGGCTCATGGATATCAGTTTTAGTTGTGTCAAGCTACCTTGCCCTGTGGCTCAATCAAAGTGACCTTACTAATTTCTCATAGCAGAGGACATACATGATTTTAAGTTATGTTGGTGTTTCTAAGAGTAGTCTATCTCTCATAAGGTTATATTTTAAGATCCTTTTTCATTGTCAAGAAACTTTAAAAAGTTGATTGTATGAATCAAATAGTTCATTGGAAACATATAAATGTCGGACACTAAGATAGTCTCTTCTCCTAAGTAGAAGCTACTACAAACTCCTAAAAAATGTATACATCTTTTTCACTGTAAATTATCATCGGCCTTGACTAACATGTGATTAGCCTCCTAGTTTCGTGTGCCTGAAAGCATAATCCCAAGAAAGAGGGTGTTGTAACCTAAATTACTCTGTGGGAGGACTTTGAATGAGATGCTGCAATATATGTATAACATACAATCGATATAATGTTGCTCTTGTAATGAAAAATAAAATAATAAATTGAAATTTTTTTTTGTAGTCAAGTAAACTACAATTTAATTGCTAAGTAACATCTCACATTCTAATTTGACTGAAAATAATGTTTTTAAACAACTTGCTACTTACGAAAGATCAAAAATCTATCAAGCTAATTGATTTTGGCCTTGTTAGGAAAGAATCTCTAGCAGAGATGGTGACTATAGAAACATGAACATATCATTACATGGCCTTGTTTTGGATACAAATATATGAATTGAGCTACCAAAGGTTAGGGAAATCATGTCTTGAAAATCAAGGTAATTTGTCATATGCTTCTAGATCTTGATTGTGTATGAATTTTTGTTATGGATTATGGAAATCTGCTAGCACTTAATCAAGATCCAGAAGCATATGACAAATTGTTATGGATTATGGAAATCTGCTAGTGCTTAATCAAGGTAATGCTCTAGAGACAAACAAAGTAACAAGGAAACTTAATAAGTACAAAATCATTAAGAATAAGAGTGAATGGTTATCTTGACACTCTTTAGTGCAGCCATGAGAAACATTGAACAATAAAGTAGCTAACAAATGCACGTCTTGACACTCTTTAGTGCAGTCATTTATTCTAACAAATGACCATGCGAATGATTATCTTGACACTCTTTAGTATAGTCTTAACATTGAAGAATAAAATAGCTAACAAATGAAAATGGTTATCTTGACACTCTTTAGTGTATTCATTTATTCTTTGTGAACTTCTAAGTTTTTGTGTAAGAAAATCTGCATTTTAAATCTACTAAACTGAACACGAAAATTTGTATTCACTTTCCATGTGCAATTGCATGTTTGACAGCTGAGTATTGCTACATTTTGAACATATATAAACTTTTTTTATCTCTAACATTTGACATTATCTTATCTTAGGCCTCTTGGGCCCGAAACTAGCTTGAAATCAATTTATTTCAAATTTTCAATTCCTAAAATCACTACACTAGCTCTCTACTACACACTTTCAATTCTACACTTTTCTTATGCAGGTCAATTGAACCTATGAATTTTATTTGTTTCCAAGAAAACTCAACCCAAATCCTTATGCTCTCTCTACAGGTGTTTACATTCAAGAAATTGGTGCAAAGCACCTAAGGAGCAAGGTACACCATTGGATCACATGGACAATCCATGAAGACATAAATACAAATGAGGTTTATAAGGCCATTTCATAATTTAAACAAGGCTATCAAATCCATATTTTATCATATTGAGTTGTTTGTAACCAATTGGGATAATATTTCCATGTTGGGAAAATTAAGCCTAATAGTGTTTTGTAAGGGTTTAATGGGGTAGATTAATAGTTTGATCTTTAACTTAAGCTTATAAGGTCCATAATGATCATTTAAAATGTTAAAGAACACTATTTGAATAATTGATGCAAAAAACCATTTCATGTGATTTAATGGCCCGAAAAATATTTAGAGAATTTTTTAGTGCTATAATGACTACCTATAATTGAATGAAATGTACCTTTAGTTGTAAAAAGAAACTAATCATGTGATTCCACATCAGTTGCACAAGTATGGGTATCATTTTTGTACAACCATTTGTCTCACCTTGTTTTGGGTTGTTTTGAACACCTTGGTGAAAAGAATGTTGATGTAGAATCATATTTGATGATGTGGCCTTGAAACCTTACTTATAAGAATGGGACTTGGCAAGTAAGTTGCTATAAAAAATTGGGAGTGATATGAATTTCCACATAATATTTTGAGAAGCGCAAAGTTAAGGTTCGAAACTACTGGATCCTCTCTTCTACTTCCCATAATCATAACTACTTCAGTTTGTCCAACTCATAACTACTTAAGTTTCTCTAGTTCTCACTCTATTCCATCTCTTTCTCCATTGAATGCACATAGAAAAAAGTTTAAATGTGAATTTAATAGCCGTTCAATGCAATGCACATAGAACAAAGTTTCAAATGTAAATTTAATAGAAATTTAAGTGTGTGTTTTTTTATACTTTTGTTGTCCATATAGGAAGAACTTGAGAGGATAGTTTTCTTGTCTTTAAAGTATAAGGGAAACATGAGAAAATTTTTGCATTGCTAAAGCAACAGCAGGGGACTTTGTTTTTAATATTTTTTTAGCACTAAAATGAGTAGCAACTCTATGTTATGAAGTAGAATATTTCTCTTTTGCTTCTTGTCATCAAAGCACACCATTATTTATCCCATCAATAGAATATTTATTTTATTCTGATGATAAATTTGGATATTGATCTAAGACATGGAATAAAGGATACATTATACAACTATTCTCAAGAGAACTAACTATAATTCTCTCTATTTCATGCAAATGAGGAATTATGAAGTATGATTCTAAAAATGTAATAATATATCATGGAGCTATTGGTAAAACAAAATTTGTACATCTCTCTTCTTATGTTATTATGATGATCAAATAGAATTTTTACATCTCTCTTCTTATTTTATTATGATGATCAATCTGGAGGGTGACCTGAAGCATTGGATAGAATGGTTACAATATACATCTATTTTCAAAATAATAGAATCTCATGCAGCTACTGGTAAAATAACATAATTTGAACATCTTTCTTCTCATATTATTATGATAATCAATCTGGAGGGTGATCTGAAGCATAAAATAGAATGGTTATGATATACAACTGAAAAAAAAATTATCTTCATTTTCCAACCTCAGCTAAAGCCATTTAACCCTTTTATTTTTTCTCTGTTTAGTTGGCCAATGCCATTGAATTAGTTTTATGTTCATTGTAGTTGCTTTCTATTATTCTCATAATGGATCTTGTTTCTTACTTGGGTTTAGATTGGACTGTAAGTTTTTGATTAGTTTTCACTTATTTTTGAATTAGGTAGGAAATTTTTTTTATGTTCTTCTTAGTTTTCTATTATCTTTTTAATGGATCATTTGTTTCTAGATTAGAACATGTAAGCTTTTATTTTTCTCATGATGAGAGCATATGAGATGAAACTTTAATGAATAACTTACACTATTGATGAAAAATCTTACACTCAATCTAATTCAAACACAACACTTATAAGGAGTGTGATTGGAAATATTGATAAAAAAACTTATATACACAATGAAGGTTAAAGCTTTGAATTGTGGAAATCTGATATCACTAATTAGTTCATCATTATAACTTAATAATAGATTTAAAAAAATTTAGATTCAAATTTTGGTACCTAACAGAAAGGAAGATATTCTATTATTTTGAGAATAGTTGTATATCATAACCATTCTACTCTATGCTTATTTTTACGAATAGAGGCCTTTTCTATTAATAATATAAAAGCATAGTATTCACAAAAAAGGGGTCAGGGGAGAAAATCACCCCACAAGTCACTCAACACTTAGGCCAGAATCATACAACTATTCATCAAAAAAGCATATAAAAAGAGATACCCTCAAGCTACAAGAGCTAATGAATAAGAGGGAGGAGGATCTGTGTCATCGAGATTTCCCCAAACATTGGGTCTAGGATTTTGATTAGGAAAGGCCCAGCCATCTTTTGGATCTTCTTTTTCCAATTCTCCTTCCTCCTACCTGGGTGAGATTGCAAGTGTCAGGCAAGGGAACTTGTCTTGATTGGCAGGAATAGAGGTTGAAGGCCGAGCAATAGCAGCAGTAGTGGAAGCAAGCATAGGAGGCCATCCATAACTCTCATCCCTCTGAGGAGGAGGAGAGGCAGAGTGTGGGCGCCATTAACATGGAGTCCTGGAGAATTTGGGAGAGGAACTCTAGCTACGATGTCAGCCCCTAGGTAGCATGCGGTTAGCTAAGAGATAATCTGGAGGCACCCATGCCACAGTACAAGGGGAATTGCTCCAGTGCTAGAGTAGCTCCTGCAAATGAGAAACCTCTAAGGATACTTTATCTTCTTGCACTTGAATTTGCATCATGATATTATTACAAATACATGCCTTAGCACAAAGAGAGACATGAATATCCAAAGAACTATGAGAAAAAATCATAGTATTTTGGTCTTTCCATAAGGTAAACAAAATCTCCATCCTGAAAGTATGCCATATCTGAGTATACTGAGAAGGAATTTTGGGAGGGTCACCAAGAAGGGCCATATGCCAAGAAAAAGGTTCATGCCTAAAAGGAACAAAGAGGTCGTGAATCTAGACCCAATAATTATGGGCACGATGAAAAAACCAAAATATGTGCATAAGCATCTTAGAATGACCATAAAAAGGGCATTTAGGATCAGGAACCTCCAAATGTCTGAGTCTAGCTCCCAAATGTAAGCCTTGGTATAATAAGCACCAAGTAAAATGAGCAATTTTAGGCTCAGTGAAAAAATCCCAAATAGTATGAAATCGCTAGCCCTAACTCTTTTGAGAAGAAGATATATGCCAATGCTAGTTGAGAGAATCAATCATGGGTAGATGAGGCATAAGCCAATAATACCCAAGCTTGGGTTTGTAACTGGTGAAGGGTGTAGCAGGATACCATTTCCAATCCTTCCACCAAGGTCTAATAGATTGAATTCCCAATTTGTGCAGGAGGTGAGGTGGGATAGCTGAAACCAACAGGTCAAAGTGTGACAATTTGGGCGAATGAGCCAGAATTGAACTCAAAGATCATCCCAAGATCAGAGATTCATAGTGGCTCTGGAGAAAATATGTTTTAGGGTTTGAATGCCATGCTTGTGAAATTGAAGAGCACTAATCCCTTGAACTTTGGCAAGAGGAATCCCTTGTTGAGCAAAAATAGGGGACCACCAAATGTTCTGCTAGTTGAAAGAAAGAGCATCCCGAAAACCATTACTAGCCCACGAGAGGTAAGGCTAGATAGACTCCCAAGCTCTCCAAATACTTTTGGCAACAAAAGTACCTTGGATTTGAATGGGTTCCTTTATAACCATAAGGATTTGAAAACCAATCCCCTTCCAGGCAGGCTTGTGAAGAGAAAATCCTGAGGAAATACAATGATGAAGAAAAATTTTCTACGCCTCATTGCCTGTGAGACACTACACAACCCTTTTGGAACAAAGGGTGTGACCTTGCTTTTGGGTATCAAGTAAACCAAGCCCATCAGAGATTTTGGGAAGGCAACAAAAATCCTAAGCAACTCTGTGAAAGCCCTAGTGATCAATACTGGAAGCCCAAAGGAAATACCGCAATAATTTCTCAAGCTTCTTGTAGGAGGCTTTGGAAGGATCCCAACAGGAGGAATAATACACATGCATGGCCCCCAAGATTTTGGAGCAAATCTAGAATTTTCCTATGAGAGAGAACGGCTTTGTGATCCAGTACGTAAGCTTTTTTAAAATTTTGGCAAGAACTGCATTCCATAGATTTGTAGGGTGGGCTTGAAATGAAAAGGGGATGCCAAGAAAGAAAAAAATTTCCCCATTTTGGCTCCTAGTTCAACCAAATTGAGAAAACTAGGAAGGTTCGAGAAGAGTTGACTATCTGTAGTAGAGGGTTTTGTGCCATTGAATGGCCGAGCCAGAAGCTAGACAAAAAGAATCTAAACACTGCAAGGCTACCTTGATATTCTCTTCATCCTCTTCTAGAGTGAGGAAAGAATCATCATCAAAATGGCCATTGACCAACTTTTGGGATGAATCTAGCAAGTAGATTCCCCAAACATTACCCATAAAAATGGAGTGAGCAAGCAAGTAGCCAAAACCCTTAGTGGCCAAAACATACAAGGTTGGAGCTAGAGGATAGCCTTGTTGAATGGAATGAAAGAGCCCAAAGGAAGAAGAGTGTCAGCCATTGATGGTAATGCAATAAGAGGCATCATTGAAGACCATCTACATAGATTGAAGAAATCTAGGTCCAAAACCCATACCATGAAGCATCGCAAGGATAAAAGGCCATTCAATATGATCATGATCTTTAGAAAAATCAATCTTAAGAAAAAGGGCTTTCAAGTGAGACTTACAAGCCCATTCCATACCTTTCCACACATCAATGATGTTTTCAAGAATAAATCTTGACTTAATAAATCCTATTTGCTCGGGCTGAACAATCTGCAGAAGCATGTGATGGAGCTTGAGAGCTAGCACCTTGGCAATGATCTTGTAGGAGACATTAAGCAAGGCGATGGACCACTGGTTACAAATGTCCTTTGGATCCCCATACTTGGAAATGAACTTAATATTTCCTTGGTTAATGATTCCCCCAAGAGATTGGGTATGATACACTTCCAAGTAGACCTGGTAAAGATCAGGACCAATGGCATCCTAGAGGGCTTTGTAAAACTCACAAGGAAAGCCATCACAACTAGGGGCTTTATTATCAGCCATGGTGAACATTGCTTCATGAAGATCCTACAAGGAAAGTAGTTGATCACAACACACTACGGCACAACTATGGTACATTTAGCAAGAGATTTCTTGTTGGTAGGAGAATATCCCTGAGTAGAAAAAACATGTTCATAATGGTGAAAAAAGGCTTGCAAAACATCAGGAAGCTCCATGAGGAGGTTATGACCTTCTTTGATTCTGGTTATGCCCGTATTGGTATGACAAGGATGGAGGGTAGCAAAAAATTATTTAGAAGCTTGGTCTCCAACTTTTAACTAGTGGAGACGAGCTTTGATCTGGGCTACTTTGGCAGCATAGTTGTCAACCACTTGTTTCTGATAACATAATCTAGCAAGATTAAGTTGCAGATTCTGATTGAAAGGTTCCTAGGCTAAAGCCTCAGTGGCAACACATAAGGCTTTTGTGTTGACATCAGAGCCTCTATGGTGACACTTGGCTAGCTGTCTGCCATAAATGCACAAAAATGAGTAGTACGCCTGATGGCATCATTCCACCATTGTATCCAACCTATAAACTCAGTGGGTCTAGGCTCAAGGTTCCAAACCCGATGAATGTGGGGCACAGTAGACTGATGGTGAAGGATAAAAGTATTATAGAAAAATTGCATGGTGGGAGGCCTAGCCTTAGTTGTCTACCAAACAATATTAAATTTGATGGGAAAGTGGTCTGACAAGGTCACATCAACAAGAGGAGTGACCGGTAAAAATTTGTTTTTAGAAAAGAGAAAAAAGATTACATCGAGATCATAGCATGATCAAGACTTTTATGAATTTTGTCAGAGGAGGCCCTATAATTAGACCAAGTGTGCAAGACCCATCAAAATGATAGTGACCCACATTGGGATCATAAAGCCCTAATTTATTACGCATTTAGTACTAGGCTTCTCTTTCCCCAGTTGTCCATCAAAAAGGTAAGAGGCCATCCTCATCAGCTGCCGTTTCCACCATATTAAAATCACCACAAACAAGCCAGGTAGTAGGTGGTAGAGAATCTGCAAGCCAACAACAAAGGTGAGATCTCTCAATAGCATCATTAAGAGCATAAACATTAACTATGCCAAAAGAATGATTTTCAATAATGACTATTCTATGCTTTAGATCACCCTCCAAATTGATTATCATAATAAGATGAGAAGAAAGATGTTCAAATTCTATTATTTTACCAGTAGCTGCATGAGATTCTGTTATTTTGAGAATAGATGTATATTGTAACCATTATATTCAATGCTTTAGATCACCCTCCGGATTGATCATCATAATAAGATAAGAAGAGAGATGTACAAATTATTTTTTACTTGTAGGTCCATGATATAATATTATATTTTTAGAATCATACTTCAGAATTCATCATCCGTATGAAATAGAGAGAATCATAGTTAGTTATCTTGAGAATAGTTGTCTAATGTATCCTTTATTCCATGTCTTAGATCAATCTCCAAATTTATCATTAGAAAAAATAAAATTCTATTGATAAATAATGGTGTACTTTGATGACAAGAAGTAGAAGAGAAATACTCTACTTCATAACATGGAGTTGCTGCTCATTTTAGTGCTCAAAAAATATTGAAAATAAAGTCCCCTGCTACACATTTTAGTACTTTGATTGTTCTTATAATAACTATATAGTTAAATTAATAATTTAGATTAATGAATAGACATGTCCCTTCATGGGACATGTCTCTTCTTGTTTTTGCCATGTATATATACAAGAGATTGATGCATTTGGAAAATACATACAATCAGATAGTTCTATTACATTTGCAATGATCCTACAACCTTAGCAACAATAAAAAAGGGGGTTACTAGATTGAGTTGTGCATGCTACAAGAACTTGGTGATGTATTTTTTATTTCAATGTTTGCTTTCACTAAACAAAAAGAACAGTAGAACTCAGAATAGATAGGATTCATTACAGAGACCTAGTATATATGGGTGAATTTTAGATAGATGATCTGAATTTTCAAGACCCTCTCTTTAGCAGTTTCAAGTTTCAACAACTAATTTTTTTAATGTAAGTTTTGAGTTGATGTTAAAAGTTAAAACTAATCAATATTAAATTAACTAGACTAAAATCTCAATGAGTGAAATTCAATTTCCAAGTTGATTTAAAGAAAAAAATTTGGCTTGTAAAGTTTCCTAACATTATTTTTCCAATGGGAGATAATAATGAAATTCCAGTAGATGTAGAATATGCAGTAGAAGACATTCAAAGTTTTATTATCCATATCCTCCAAGACTGATCTTAAAATATTGTAAAGCAATCATCCCACATCAATTTATGCAGCTCAAACTTTAGTCTACCTTGCGTTTTCTGTAGATAGATCTACACCTAATCATTAGCGCTTACTAAGCCCATTTTTTGGTTGATACTTGCCAATCTAGATGCTTCCATGAACAATTAGTTATTGGCTTTAGCCTTTTAACTCTGATTCAATTCAAGAGCTCAAACTGAAGTTTTGGCGGGATGGTTTTTCCATTTGGCAGGTTCTTAACAATAGTGCTCAGTTCCCTCATATTATTCATAAATGATAAGAACTTTGGCTTGAATATCCTTCCTGCAAAATCAAGAATTATCCGTGTTTCTATGTTTAGTTTACTACAAATGTTTTGAAATTTTCAACCTTTCATATATGATAAGTTTTATAATTTCCATCCATCTAGCATTGTCTTGATTCAATATGACAGAGCTCTGACTACACAAGCTAAATTCTGAGTAACTACTTTTTAATTTTTTTAAATAGCCCTCTATCACATTGTATTTATGGATTTAGAAGAAGTAATTGACATCAGCAATTTGATATTATTTATGGTTTGTGGGATCATTCGCAGACATGGTCATTCTCCATGATTCGTATAAATTATTTTGTGGTTTCTATTTGTAAAGCAGATGTCCATGTACATCTAGAATTACACAATTGTGAAAATACATGCAAAACCTGTAATTAACAATTTCCTCAAATTTCTTGACCATTTTTGTTTAAGGTTTAAAAGACTTATAGAATTGCTTACCCTTAGAAACATAATTCTTTTATTTTTCTAATATTCATATAGAAAAGGAAAAAATAGTAGTTTGAATTTCATTACTGATAAAAAATTCCAATATTTGACACTTCTCTTCACACTATAAAAAATGAAATGAGGTAGAAAGTAGAAGTGCACCTCTTAGGATCCCATGTATTATCTGTTACCTTTTTTGTCATTGAATTTGATGTTGCTACTATTTGTGTTAGTGCCATGTGTTCTGGTTTGACAGTCAGCCTTGTGTTTGCATGCTTGCAGTCCACAATATGTCCTTATGAATGTCAACAATTAAAGTAAAGGCTCTCGCAAATAAACAATCTATCTATGTTCTTTTTGTGACACTTGTCTCTTGTGTGTCGGCATGAAAGGCTTAGAAGTTTTCGGTATTGGCTCAGATTGATATCCAATAACAGGCTTTTCACCTCAGAGCAATTATGTTTTAATTTATACACTTAACACAAATGACAGTGTGGGATTTTGGTGTGTCATGTGCAGCATGTCAAGTGACTAGAAAAGTGCATAGTAATGAATTAAATACATGCCATGATAAGAAAAATAATAGTTTTGGTGAACTGCATTCACATATGGAGAAAAGATTATTAATGGCTCCTCTGCGTGAATGAGTTAGTGTTCAGTTTGTATTCACACATATGAATGTTTCTTAAAGAAAAAAGGAAGACATGAAAAACATGTATGCAGGAAAATGAGAGAGAAAATAAACAGCGGTGTCTAAACTGGTGTCTAAATAGCAGTGTGGTAGTTTTGAAAAAGATAGAAACTTCATCTTGTGAACACGGTCCTGTCTTCTGCGATAAGGAATATATACACCATGCCATCAGAATGCTAGTTGTGATAGTCGAGAATGATTAAAAATCTCTACGATATGTGTAACATTTTTTTTTACCATCGAGTGTGACCTGTCTTAAACTATCGTTTAGTTTTTTGAATGAGGAATCCTTGAGGAGTGAGGTTGCAGGGTGCGTAAAAACCAAGGGATTTGATCTATTGATTAGTAGAGGAGTTGTCAAAAAAAATAGCATGTGTTGATGTCTTAATATTTGGAGTGCAAGAAATATATTGGTAGAAGAACAACCTAGAGAGATAGGACAGTAAAATGTTGTGGGCTAGAAAAATCTAAGAAATATTAAAAGGATTAAATAAGGCGAGCAAAAAAAGAGAACTGAGTCATCTTTTGGAAGTTTGTAGTAAGAGAAGCAACAGCTCTATGCAAAAGACATCCTTCCCGTGTAGAGGCAAAGAGATACTGAAAGTTTTTTTTATGAGTGTGTTGTCTTAAAAATATAAACTACTGATAGACTAGAAGACATACAAAGGTGATATCAAAATAGAGAAGTGAAGTACATAAGCACTGGTTTTCAAAGATAGTAGCAGGAACAGGAAGGAACTGCTAGTAAAAGAAAATCTTGAAAGAACTCATAGTGAACAATAAAAAAGGAATTAGCTGGACTATCAAAATAGAGATTGAAATGAAGAGATATGAATAAAGTATGATAGATAGGTTATGAGGGAGAAAACATGAGAGAAGACTTAAAAAAAATTTGTGTACTTTGAGTCATTCTGTATTGAAGCAGTCTATTCTTCACTTTAGTGAGTCTTTACACTTCTATAAAGACATAAATATTCATCTTTGTTGCTATCCAGGAATCCATCGTTTAATAAGGTTGTAGCCTTATTGTAAATTGGTTGAAGCTAGTTTAGATTGGATGTGTGGAGAGTTATAATGAGTGGTTTCCCATAAGATTAGTGATGCTGTGGTTTTTCCTATCTTGAGTTTTCACGAGATAACTTGGGTGTCTTGTCTTCTTTTTATGTGCTCCTTCGATTTTTGTTTCATAGTCTTGTTTAAGTTTTTAAAATACTGATTCACCCCCTCCCCCTCTCACCATTTTCCATTTTACAATTGGTATCAGAGCTGGTCACTCTCTTCCCATGCTTAAAATCTTGAGAGTTAGATCCTTGTGTCCATCATGAGTGCCTTAGAAGGTCTAGTTACAAACTGTGCCCCTCTGTTTGATGGAAACAACTTTGTTTTCTAGAGTGTTCATATGAAAACCTACATCATGTCTCTTGGCTGTGATGTGTACCTCAGTCTCATAAATGGCTATAAAATCCCTACTACTCCCCCTGTAGATGTTGATGATAAGAAGGAATTTGAGAACAATGCCAAGGCCATGAATGCAATTTTGTGTGGTCTAACTGAAGCCGAGTTTGTAAATGTCATGCACTTTGCCACAGCTAAGGAAATTTGGGATAAATTGCACAGCGCATATCAAGGTGATGAAAAAGTCAGGAAAGTCAAGGTTCAAACTCACAGGGCTATCTTTGAAGGTCTTCAAATGAAGGAAAGCGAAAACATTGCTACATATTTTCTGTGTGTTGATGAAGTTGTCAACACTTTAAGAGGTCTAGGTGAAAATGTTGAAGAGAAGACTGTAGTTCAGAAGATTTTTTGATCTCTTCCCATGAGACTTGATGCTAAAGTCTCTTTTGTTGAAGAAATGTTTGATTTAGACACTCTAATTGTTGATAAGCTACATGGCATCTTGACTGCATATGAAATGAGGACTATAGTTGAAGGGTCTTCTAAAACTGAATCTACATTTAAGGCTTCTAAAAGAAGCAAGGACAAAGAGACCAATCTAAGTGAAGGCTCGAATGAGGACTCAAATGAGGAACTAGCTTACCTCATTAGAAGGCTGAAAAAGGGCTTTAACAAAAACAGAGGCAAGTCTGGTCTAAAATGTTTCAACTATAGAAAGCTTGGTCATTTTTCTTCTAAGTGTCCAATTGATAAAGATGAGGATAGAAATGATGAAAAGGAATTCAAGCACCAGAAATCTAGGAAGTTAACCAAGAAAAATTGGAAGTTTGAAAAGGGCAAGAAGGTGTTGTTTTCAAAAAATGACAGTGATGATTCTTCAAGCAGTGAGAGTGATTCAAGGATAAGTGAAGTCATGTTCATGGCTATTGATGATGTGGCTATTGATGATGCTAGTTATGAAGATATTGGAGATGATGAAGATGATGAAGTTGACCTTGAACTTGAATTGATCTCAGCTCTTTTTGAGATTAAGAAACTGATAAAGAAAAATTTGAGCCTTGTGGATCTTCTTCAAGTTGAGAGTGCTGAAAAATTGAAGATTGCTACGTCTCTTAAAGAGGCTAAAACTCAGCTTGTTGATATTAAAATTCAGAATGAAGAGGCTAAAAGGATTCGTGTAGATTTAGAAAATCAGATTCAAATAAAGGAAGATAACATTGCCAAGTTGGAAGATGAAATTGTTGCTATGAGAAACATTGGTAAAAATTCTATGGTTTCTAGTGAAGAACTATCTCTCAACAGTGGGAAAATCAAATTAGATGATGTTCTTGGTTCTCAAAAACCCACCAATGATTAACGTTGAATTGGCATGCAATCTTAATCAATCACTTCACCACCGGAAAGTAATCAACCTACTCCTAACAAGGTAAAGAAACTTTTTTTCTATGGCTATTGCTTTGCTTGTAATTACTTTGGACATAGAGCTACTGATTGTAGAGATATTCCATATAAGAATTATTATTAGCATGAAAGAAATTTTTTTAGGAAGTACAATCTAATTTTCTACAGCTGCAATAAGTTTGGCCATATATCTAGATTTTGTAATAGCTACAATGCAGATTCATTTTATAATGTTGAGCCTCAAAGAAGAGCTAAAGTGACTAAGGTTTGGAGGAGAAAAGTTCAAGAGACTCCTCTTAAAGCTCTTGTTGTTCAAACAGCCTTTCTAGCTAGTAGTGAGAAGGACATATGGTATGTTGATAGTGGCTACTCTTGACATATGACAGGTGACTTGAGTAAGTTTCATTCTCTCAAGAAAATGAAAGGTGGTAAAGTTAGATTTGGTGGTAGCTCTTCTGCAAAAGTTGCTAGTATAGGTACAATCCTAATTAATAATGATGAATTTATTTTTGAGAATGTTCTTTATGTAGAAGGGTTGAAACATAATTTTCTAAGTGTGAGCCAGCTATGTGATCAAGGTTATATTCTTGATGATTCTAATGATGAGACATGTTGTTTGAGTAAGGTAGAGGATGCTTAGCTTTGGTACAAGAGGTCTGGGCATGTTAACTTTGACAATCTTATTAAGATCAACAAAAAGGAGGCTATTAGAGATATGCCTATGTTAGAAAAGCCACCAAATGTTGTTTGCAAAAATTGTTAAGAAGGAAAACAAACTAGAGCTTCCTTCAAACCAAAAGATGAATTCAGTAGTAGGCCACTTGAGCTTATAAATACAGATCTTTGAGGACCAACAAGAGCAGAAAGTCTTTAAGGTGAGAAATATTTTATGCTTCTAATTAATGACTTTACTCGCATGACATGGGTTACATTCCTGAAAGAAAAATTAGAGGCTTTAGAGAAGTTTAAGATTTTTAAAAGTCTTGTTGAAAATGAAATGGACATGAAGATCAAATGCTTGCATTCTGATAATGGGGGAGAATTCACTTCTAATGAGTTTGTCAAATTTTGTGAGCTACATGGTACTAAGAAACGGGTTTCAGCTCCAAGAACACCACAACAAAATGGTGTTGTGGAAAGAAAAAATAGAATAGTTCAAGAGATAGCACATTGCATGATGAATGAAAGAAAGGTAAAAGATGTATTTTGGAGAGAGGCTATCCACATGACAGTTTATATTCAGATAGAACATTGTTGAGACCGAATCTCAAGAAGACTCCTTATGAACTTTGGAAAGGTAAACCAGGTACTATTAAGTACTTTAAAATTTTTGGGATTCCATGCTACATTAGGAGAGATGAAGATAACTTGGCTAAGTTTGAATCTAGAGCTGATGAAGGTATTTTTCTTGGCTATTCTTCTAAGAGTAAGGCATACAAATGCTAGAATAAAAGGCTGCATAAATTAGTAGAGAGTGCAAATGTTAAAGTTCATGAAGTTACTAATCAAATTGGTGAGAATGATAGCCCTAAAGAAAGTATAACTCAAACCAGCACTGTGGTAGCTTCTAAAATTCAACCCAGCACTATTGTACCCTCTTCTCCTCCACATGTTCAAGTTGGATCAGCTAGCAAGAGTGGTGAGAATGACCAAGGTAAAGTGCAATCTGCTTATCAAGAATCAGTCCCTATTTTTATTGATGCTGAAAATATACATGATAATTTTGGAAATGACTCGCAAGATGAACATGATGTTTCTAATTTCAAAACTCCCTCAAAGTTTGTGCAAAAGAATCATCCTATTGATTAGGTCATAGGTGAAAGAAAGACAAGAAATACTAGGAAAAATGTTAACTACTTTGAGGATGATGATTTCTCACTTATCTCCATGATTGAGCCTAAGTGTTTTGAAGAAGCAGTTGTAGATAAACATTGGCTGGCTACCATGAAAGAGGAGTTGGATCAAATCAAAAAGAGAAATAGTTGGGAGCTTGTACCAAGACCTATCAATAAGAATGTGATAGGTACAAAATGGGTATTTCAGAACAAGGTAAATGAAGATGGTAAGATTATTTGAAACAAGGCACGTTTAGTTTGCAAAGGTTATTCTTAGATTGAAGGTGTGGATTTTAGTGAAACTTTTGCACTAGTTGCAAGGTTAGAAGCAATCATAATTTTTCTTGCATTTTCTTCTTTCAAAGGCTTTAAATTTTTCCAAATGGATGTCAAATATTCCTTCTTAAATGGAGATTTAGTTGAAGAGATTTATGTTGAACAACTATAAGGTTTGATTTCTGTAAATGTAGACTATGTATGCAAGCTGAAAAACATATTATATGGACTCAAACAAGCTCCTAGAGCTTGGTATGATAGGTTGGATAACTATTTGCATCAACAAGGCTTCAAAAAGGGATATGTGGATAGCAACTTATATGTTAAAGAGGAAGGTAACAACATTCGTATTGTTGTTATTTATGTTGATGATCCGATTTTTGGGAGTGATAGTGTCAAGATGTCCAAGACATTTGCTATGTGTATGAAAAATGAGTTCAAGATGTCTATGATGGGTGAGTTAACAAATTTTTTTGGCCTACAAATAAATTAGTCTTCTAAAGGTATTTTTACTTCCCAAGCCAAGTATGTTAGGGAGTTGCTTAAAAGATTTAAGATGGAAGATTGTAATCTGGTTAGCACTCCAATGAAAACTGGATGTAAGTTAAGTAAGGAGGATGTGTCTCCTTCAATTGATCGGTCCTTCTATAGATCTATGGTAGGGAGTCTATTGTTTGTGATAGCCACTAGACCAGATATTATGCAGGTTGTGGGATATGTAGCCATATTTCAGGCTTCTCCAAAAAAAACACATGTTTCAGCTATTAAAAAAATATTTAAATATCTGAAAGGCATAGTTGATTTTGGTCTTTGGTTTCCAAAGAGTTTTGACTTTCTTCCTACAGCCTATATAGATGCAAATTGGGGAGGTTCAGTGGATGATAGGAAAAGTACTAGTGAATGTGCTTTCTTTTTAGGTGGCTGTTTGGTTTCATGGCTAAGAAAGAAATAGTCTTGGACTTCATTATCCACCGCTAAGGCTGAATACGTTGCAATAGTTTCATGTTGTACTCAAGTAATTTGGATGAAGAATACTTTACATGACTATAAGCTTGATTTTTCTGATCCTATTTGTATTTTCTGTGACAACACAATGGCCATTGACATTTCAAAGAATCCAATGATGCATTCTCAAACCAAGCACATTCTAATTAAGTATCACTATCTAAAAGAGAAGGTTGAAAATAATGTTTTTAAGCTAAATTATGTTTGTTCTCAGGAGAAAATTACAAATGTGTTTACTAAACCTCTACCCCGAGATCACTTCGAGTATCTTCAAAGCAAGCTCGGTGTTATTTCACCTCAATGAAAGGTTCATCTTTAGCACTTCATTGCTATATCTTTCAAATTATTTTGTTTCAGTAGTGTGGTCATTGATGACAAAGGGGGAGTAGACTTTTAGCGACGGGAAGTGGTTCATTTGTTTCATTTTTTTTCAGTTGGTTTAGTTTTATGGGGGAGTGGCTTCAGATGTGCAATGTTTTTAGATTGGTTCACTTGCTCAGGGGGAGTTTTTTAGAGTTGCCAAATGTTTCAGCAAGGTTTCCAATGGTTTTCCATCAATGACAAAAAGGGGGAGATTGTTACCTTTTTTGCAATTGAATTTGATGTCATTGTTATTTGTGTTGGTGTCATGTGTTATAGTTTGACAACCAGCCTTGTGTTTGTGTGTCTGCAATCCACAATATGTCCTTATGAATGTCAAATATTAAATTAAAGGCTCTCGCAAATAAATAATATGTCTATGTTCTTTTTGCGACACTTGTCTCTTGTGTGTCGGCATGAAAGGCTTAGAAGTTGTCGGTATTGGCTCAGATTGATATCTAATAACAGGCTTTTCACCTCAAAGTTGTTACGTTCTAATTTATACACTTAACACAAATGATAGTGCGGGCTTTTGGCGTGTCATGTGCAGCATGTCTGGTGACTAGAACAATGTATACTAATGAATTAAATATGTGCCATGATCAGATAAATAACAGTTCTGGTGAACTGCATTCACATATGGAGAAAAGATTATTAACAACTCCAGTGCATGAAAGAGTTGGTGTTTGGTTCGTATTCACACATATGAATGTTTCTTAAAAAAAAGGGGAAGACATGAAAAACACGTATGAAAGAAAATGAGAGAGAAAATAAATAGCGATGTCTAAACTGGTGTCTACACAGCAGTGTGGTAGTTTCAAAAAAGATAGAGACTTCATCTCATGAACACGGTCCTGTCTTTTGTGATAAGGAATATATACACTGTGCCATCAGAACGCCAGCTGTGATAGTGGGGAATCATTAAAAATCTCTTAGATATGTGTAACATTTTTTTGACCATCGAGTGTGACCTGTCTTGAATTGTTGTTCAGTTTTTTGAATGAGGAATCCTTGAGGAGTGAGGTTGCAGGGTGCATAAAAACTAGAGGAGTTGATCTATTGATCAGTAGAGGAGTTGTCAGAAAAAATAGCATGTGTTGATGTCTTAATATTTGGAGTGCAAGAAATATATCAGTAGAAGAACAACTTGGGGAGATAGGATAGTAAAATGCTGGGGGCTGGAGAAATATAAGAAATATTAAAAGGATTAAATAAGGTGAGAAGAAAAAGAGAATCGAGTCATCATTTGGAAGTTGGTAGTAAGAGAAGCAACAACTCTATGCAAAAGGAATCCTTCCCGTGTACTGAAAGTTTTTTTTACGAGTGTGTTGTCTTACAAATATGAACTGCTGATAGACTAGAAGACATACAAAGGTGATATCAAAATAGAGAAGTGAAGTACATAAGCACTAGTTTTCAAAGATGGTAGCAGGAACAGGAAGGAACTACTAGTAAAAGAAAATCTTGAAAGAACTCACAGTGAACATTGAAAAAGGAGTTAGTTGGACTATCAAAATAGAGATTGAAATAAAGAGATATGAGTAAAGTATGACAACCAAGTTATGAGGGAGTAGACTTGAGAGAAGACTTAGAAAAAAAATTACGTACTTTGAGTCATTTTGTATTGAAGCAGTATGTTCTTCACTTTAGTGAGTCTTTACACTTCTGTAAAGACATAAATATTCATCTTTCTTGCTATCTAGGAATCCATAGTTTAATAAGGTTGTATCCTTATTGTAAACTGGTTGAAGCTAGTTCAAATTGGATGTGTGGAGAGTTGTAGCTCTTAGTTGTAATGGGTAGTTGCCCATAAGATTAGTGATGTCATTTTTTTCCCATCTTGGGTTTCCACGAGATAACTTGGGTGTCTTGTCTCCTTTTTGTGTGCTCCTTCAATTTTTGTTTCATAGTCTTGTTTAAGTTTTTAAAATACTAATTCACCCCCTCCCCCTCTCAAAATTTTCTATTTTACATTATCAGCATAGGTCCACCTTGTAGGGAAAAAGGCATCCATAGGTAATCTAGCAAACTGGAGCACTCATCACACTGAGCCCACTGGTCCTTTTCTCTGGTGGATAAAATGACTTTAGAACAGTGAAAGACACAAGTCTAATTGCACATGAACAATGGAATTCACTAGTTATTACATTCTCTTAAGTGTTCCAAAATGGAGCTCATATAAACACATTTACTAAATAAAAATACTGCAAAAGTAAAAGGCATTGCCTTTTATCAATTCTTTTGTTTAAATATATTCAAGTAAAAATTATTAAGAAGAATAAGGTTCATGTCCATAAGGAATTTATCCCAATTCATCATAATTTCATTTCCAACAGAAAACCAAAGACTAGAAAGCCTTCAAGTTGAGACACAAAAGGATACTAAGGCTAATACTTATACTATCATTTTTCTTACAATGTGAATCGGACAAGGTCAATCAGTCATGCATTGAAGTATTTATAATTTTATAGGTATCAATAATATTGCTACTATTGTTTTATATCATACAGGACTCCAGGATGCACTGAGAGAAGGTGTAGAACTGGATGTTAGTGTCTTCCTACTAGAAACAGTTGGCAGGTACCGTTTATGGAACTACCAAAAATAAACCAATGAAATTTTGAATTGAAGTTTCTACCAAATCCAACATGTATTCTTGTGATGGTCAGTTCGGTGGTAATTACTATTTCAGGATTTGGGTGGTAGACAGGGCTGCTCCTTGTTTCAATTGATGTCTTCAACTCTACATGCATGGATGGCTTTGTATTTATTATATTGGTATCCGAAGTCAAGTTCTTGTACCACTAAAAACTACAAAATGTTGTTGAATCAAGGTTACCATAGGTCTATATATTTTTTAAAGGCCTGAAAATAATTATGGAAGTTAGTGTAACAAGTTCAATATTAATAAATTTTGGGTTCCCTACATATTTTTGATTTGGTTTTGTACAAAAGTTTGGTAAACATATCTACTCACTTATGCCTTGGCTGGTATCTGTTAGGCCATTTTTCTGTCATGGAAAAATCCTTTGAAAATGGCCTCCTCCCAGCAAATGTTTCTTGGTTTGTGTCCTGCCCTGTGTTCTTCATTGTGTCACCTTGCTCCATTTCAAATTGTACGTGATGAATCGCCAAACCCAGAAAGATATTCAAATTTCAAAGCCTGCTGAAAATATTTCAAAATCTGCCACAGTGTCGAAAACCCACAGTGTTTTCAAAAATCCATCATGTTTTCGACCCTTTGTCTTCCAGCTTTGTGCGCTTATCTATTGATGTGTCAGAAACTTTGTGTGTTTTCGATCCTCTTTCATTCGAAAACATTGTGTGTTTTTGACCTCACACTAGTTTCTTGTTTGCTGGTGTTTTCTCTAACTGCGCAGGTGCGATGGGTGGTGGGCCCCAATCTTTTCATGGTGTTAGTCACGCTTTCTCCAAGTCTCTGAGTGGTTACATCTTTTATTCAGTGATCTGGCGACTGTGCTGTCGTGGGATCTCTTCATGCTTGGTGGGTGGCACCTAACCTTCAGTGACCTGGCAGGCGGTCTATTTCTCTTTAGTTGCGTGATCTCCAAATATCTGGTGGTTACCTACTAGCATCTCACGATCACGTGGGCGGTTAGTTGCGTAGTCGCTAAATGCTTGGCGGTCGATTCGTGGGTCCTAGTTCTTTTCATGGCCCAGAGTTAGAGATCGAAGATCTACGGTCGGTGTGTGATCTCATGGGAGGTTTCAAGCCCATGCGATCATGCGCCCACCATCCAATTTGGTGCCGATGGTTTGTTCGCTGTGGGCTCGGTGAAAGGTGGTAGTGTGGCATCCATGGGGGTGATGTGGTAGATCTTGTGGTTGGCACATGATCTCATGGGAGATTTCAAGCCCATGCGATCATCCGCCTGCCATTCATTTTCGAGCTTGTTTGCAGATGGGTCAGCAATCCCCGTGCTGTGTTCCGATTGGTTGTTGGTGTGCTAGGTGGCAGGGGGTTTCGGTGAGTGAGTGTGTTTGACTTTGGCGGTGAGTGCTAAAAGTTAGTCACATGTTTGCATAGCCTTTTTCAAGGTTATGTGATCATGCGACTGATGTTTGCATTAGGACTTAGCGGTGGCGGTTGCGGCAAGGATAAATTTTGCAGGTTGTCGCATGTTCGCATAACCCATTTTTGGGTTATGTGATCATGTGACTAACCCCCAGGTGTCACCTTTGTGGAGTTAGGACAGGTCTACTATGCAGGTCTTGCCGGTGTGCCCGGTTATGATTGATCGGCGACTGGTGGTGGGGCCAAAGATTTCTGTGGCTGGTTTGTGGTCGGCATTGCACGATTAAGAAGCTACCATCGCATGATTGCAAGGGTTAGTTTGGTGCTTTGCAATCATGCGACCAGACATAACTTGAAGCCCAGTTCCCAGTGGCGGTGAGGTTGGTAACCACGTGACTACGCCACTGAAGATGAATGTTAAGATGTAAAGCCCGCGAGGGGGGATTGATCGGACGGTGGGGATATAAAGTTGATGAAGGTTTAAATTTTGACTATCGATTCACTGCTGATGCAGGGTGACTATTGCTTTTCAAGTTCAAATTTGTCGAAGGGTTTGCAGCAACAGGAAGTACCAAAATTTATGGTTTCTTCAGCGAATTTTGATTGGTTTGGTGGCGCCAATGGTTGTCAGGTGGTCTAGGGGCCTGTTACTTGATTGCATGATGACTTTTGTGCCATTTGAAGGACTTTTTGTGCTTGAGGTTGATTGTGTTTCTGGCTCATGCAGTAATTTTGATTGGTGTACCCTAGCTGTCTGTAGCTTGTTGCAACTTGTCTTGGGTTTCCAAGGCAACTAGTGGTATAAAGGGTCAAAATTTTGACTTTGTCTGGGTTCCTTTCTGCCACAGTTGTGGGGACTGGTTCCACGAATGTTCTTCTTGCAATGTTTTCCTTCTTCTCTGCATATAGGGTGTTCCCTCTGTCCTCTCTGGCTATGGGAATATGATAAAATTGTAACAGATGTCTTATGTATATGATTTTAATATATTTGTTCTGCTCTCAGATTGTCTCCATTTGGGTTTTAGACTTATTAAAATTAGCATCAAGGGTGTTATAGTTTTTCTACTTGCATTTCCAGTGAGTGTCTACAGTAGAGTTGTTTTTCATAGAAGCAACTAAGTCTAGGACTGTTGTTCAGATATGTATGAGCTGAGGTATCAAAGATGCATCATGCTTGTCTTCCAGTGGATGCTAGTTAATGTATTGCCTGTTCCTAGGTCTTTCTTTGAATAGGTGATAGCATATGTGGGTGCATAGGTGGTTTGGTAATGTATGATTTGGTCAGGGTGAGTGTGTTGTCATCTTGTTTCATAGCCCTATTGCAATGAGATATTTGACTCTGCTGCCCATTGGATAAGGCACTGGTCTATGAGAGACTTGGGGTACTTCAGGAGTCCATTCAACCTAGCATCAATCATTCATTTAAATCTTTTCCCTTTCATGTTGGAAGTAGTAGTAGGAGGTTTCTCTGTAGTTGTCAAACTCATTGCATGCAGATCAGGTTATTGCATGAGGTCATGGTTCATTGGCGTATAGGATACCCATAGGGGTCTGAGAACTATTCCATAGTAATGCATCTACAGGCCTTTTGTTCATCAACTCAAGAAGAGTCATGAGTGTGCAAATGAGGCAATACCTACCTGAGTGATGTGGAGCTCAAAGTAGAAGGAGGATACCCTCAGTCCTCATCAATTGGCACTTGTTCCCTTGGCAGACTTTGGAGTGAAGACTAACCAGTTTGTCAATCATAGTGTAAACCTGGCACCATGTGGGAACAAGTTTTAAAGCCAACAAAATGGTGACTCTATTGGGGAAGAAGTAAATGACAACAAGCTTCCTTGCTTGGCTAGATCATCCCAAGGTCCTGGTTGAAGTTACAGAGTCAAATAGAAAAAACACATTAGTGAAATCTTCTCACTGTGTGCTGAGTGGTGACTCTAAGTTCTCTGTTTGATCAGTACAGTTCCTGATAAACTCTGTGGCTTGATGAAGTTTTGGTTGGTTGGAAGAGATACAAATCAGTGCAAAAATTTTCCTCTCAAGGAGGTGGCAGCTCTGCATAACAAAGTTACCTAATGGAGTTATAGGATGAGCTCTAGATCTGCCCTGCCCTCCAACCAGCATGTGGATTTTTACTATAGAAACTTCCAGGTATGATATTTTTAGTGATAAGAGATATTTCCTTATGAGGTGATCTGAGCACTAAGAGAAGGAAAATGGTGTGATAGAGAGGTTAGCATGCTTCAATGAATAAGAGTTGCAGCTCTACAAATTTTTGGTGAAGCATGAACATGGGTAGTGGAAGCTCCAGTCTCATTCTTCAGCCCATGGGTGTTTACATATGTTTGCAGCGGAAAATAGTTTTGTTTTATTGCAGTTGGTGGTTTTCTCTCCCAGAGATCTGAATTCTCGCATGGGCACAAGTTACCCATCGTCCCCAAACAGAGCCACTGTTAGGCCATTTTTCTATCATGGAAAAATCCTTTGAAAATGGCCTCCTCCCTACAAATGTTTCTTGGTTTGTGTCCTGCCCTCTATTCTTCATTGTGTCACCTTGATCCATTTCAAATTGCATGTGCTGAATCGCCAAACCCAGAAAGATATTCAAATTTCAAAGTCTGCTGGAAATATTTCAAAATTTGCCACAGTGTCAAAAACCCACAGTGTTTTCAAAAATCCATGATGTTTTCAGTCTGTGTGTTTTTGGCCTTCATTATTTTCAACCCTTTGTCTTCTAGCTTTGTGCGCTTATCTGTTGACGTGTCGAAAACTTTGTGTGTTTTCGATCCTCTTTCATCAAAAATATTATGTGTTTTCGACCTCGCATTAGTTCCCTGTTTGCTGGTGTTTTCTCTAACTGCGCAGGTGCGATGGGTGGTGGGGCCCAGTCTTTACATGGTGTTAGTCGCGCTTTCTCCAAGTCTCTGGGCGGTTACATCTTTTATTTAGCGATCTGGCGACTGTGTTGTCGTGAGATCTCTTCATGCTTGGCGGTTGGTGCCTAACCTTCAGCGACCTGGTGGGTGATCTATTTCTCTTTAGTTGCATGATCTCCAAATATCTAGTGGTTACCTACTAGCATCTCACAATCACCCTGGTGGTTAGTCACGTAGTTGCTAAATTCTCAGCGGTCAGTTCATGGGTCCTAGTTCTTTTCATTGCCCAGAGTCAGAGATTGAAGATCTACGGTCAGCGTGTGATCTCATCGAAGGTTTCAAGCCCATGCGATCATGCACCCACCATTTGATTTGGTGTCGATGGTTTGTTCACTGTGGGCCCGGTGAAAGGTGGTAATGTGGCGTCCCTGGGGGTGACGTGGCAAATCCTGTGGTTGGCGCATGATCTCATGGGAGATTTCAAGCCCATGCACTTGCCATTCATTTCCGGGCTTGTTTGTGGATGGGTCAGTAGTCCCCGTGCTGTGTTCTGATTGGTTGTTGGTGTGCCAGGTGGCAGGGGGTTTGCAGTGATCGAGTGTGTTTGATTTCAGTGGTGAGTGCTAACGGTTAGTCACATGTTTGCATAGCCTTTTTCAAAGCTATGCGATCATGCAACTAACGTTTGTGTTAGGACTTAGCGGTGGCGGTTGTGGCAAGGATATAGTTTATAGGTTGTCGCATGTTCGCATAACCCATTTTCAGGTTATGTGATCATGCGACTAACCCCCAAGTGTCATAGTTACAGAGTTACGATGGGTCTACTATGCGGGTCTTGTCGGCGTGCCCAGTTATGATTGGTTAGCGGCTGGTGGTGGGGCCAAGGATTTCTATGGGTAGTTTGCAATCGGCATTGCATGGTTAAAAAGATACCATCGCATGATCACAAGGGTTAGTTTGGTGCCTTGTGATCATGTGACCAGACATAACTTGAAGCCCGGTTCCCTGTGGCGGTGAGGTTGTTAACCGCGTGACTCACCACTGAAGATGAATGTTAAGATGTAAAGCCCATGAGGGGAGATTGATTGACGATGGGGATATAAAGTTGATGAAGGTTTAAATTTTGACCGTCGATTCACTGCTGCTGCAGGGTGACCGTTGCTTTTCAAGTTCAAATTTGCCGAAGGGTTTGCAGTGACAAGAAGTACTAGAATTTATGGTTTCTTCGGTGGATTTTGATTGGTTTGGTGGTGCCAGTGGTTGCCGGGTGGTCTAGGGGCTTGTTACTTGATTGCATGATGACTTTTGTGTCATTTGAAGGACTTTTTGTGCTCGAGGTTGCTTGTGTTTTTGGCTCATGCAATAATTTTGATTGGTCTGCCCTAGCTGTCTGTAGCTTGTTGCAACCTGTCTTGGGTTTCAAAGGTAGCTAGTGGTATAAAGGGTCAAAATTTTAACTTTGTTTGGGTTCCTTTCTGCCATAGTTGTGGGGACTGGTTCCACGAATGTTCTTCCTGCAGTGTTTTCCTTCTTCTCTGCATATAGGGTGTTCCCTCTGTCCTCTCTAGCTATGGGAATATAATGAAATTGTAACAAATGTCTTATGTATAAGATTTCAATATATTTGTTCTGCTCTCAGATTGTCTCCATTTGGGTTTTAGACTTATTAATTATAGCATCAAGGGTGTTATAGTTTTTCTACCTGCATTTCCATTGAGTGTCTACAATAGAGTTGTTTTTCGCAAAAGCAACTAAGTCTAGGACTGGTGTTCAAATATGTATGAGCTGAGGTATCAAAGATGCATCATGCTTGTCTTCCAGTGGATGCTGGTTAATGTATTGTCTATTCCTAGGTCTTTCTTTGGATAGGTGATAGCATATCTTGGTGCACAGGTGGTTTGGTAATGTATGATTTGGTCAGGGTGAGTGTGTTGTCATCTTGTTTCATAGCCCTGTTGCAATGAGCTATTTGACTCTGCCACCCATTGGATAAGGCACTGGTCTATGAGAGACTTGGGGTACTTCAGGAGTCCATTCAACCCAGCATCAATCATTCATTTAAATCTTTTCCCTTTCATGTTGGAAGTAGTAGTAGGAGGTTTCTCTATAGTTGTCAAACTCATTGCATGCAGATCAGGTTATTGCATGAGGTCATGGTTCATTGGGGTATAGGATACCCATAGGGGTCTGAGAACTATTCTACATTAATGCATCTGCAGGCCTTTTGTTCATCAACTCAAAAAGAGTCATGAGTGTGTAGATGAGGCAATACCCACCTGAGTGATGTGGAGCTCAAAGCAAAAGGAGGATGCCCTCGGTCCTCATCAATTGGCACTTGTTCCCTTGTCAGACTTTGGAGTGAAGATTAACCAGTTTGTCAATCATAGTGTAAACCTGGCACTATGTGGGAACAACTTTTAAAGCCAACAGTATCCATACCTAGTTCCTATATATACTCACACAGAAAAAGCTTCCACACATGCACAAGAAAAGATGTATATTGGCAGAAGTTTTGGAATGAGATTTACACCTATAGATTTTAATGATTTAATGTTTTATAAATCCTTTTCAATCAAATCCAATATGTGCCTATCTTGCAATCATTTCAATTTATTTAAATAACTTTGAGGGTTTTCTTGCAATAACTACTATCCACATCTTGAAACCTAAAATTACTTCAAATAATTTATTGATACAATAATAAAATCAATGTACATCATCTAGAAATAGGTTTCAAATCTATCCATTCCCACCCATGAAAGAAGAGAGGGCATGTTTGGTTACACCCCAATCAACATTTTCTATATATTTCATCAGCATTGGAAGCTACATATGAACCTTAGTCTATGAGCCATCTAAAGAAGTGGTATAATATGGTTTTGCAAGAGTGACAATCCCTACTATAGTCTTGATAAATGGGCCTTTAATATCCCTACAAGACTGCAATAGATACCTTTGAGCCATTGAAAACATACCATTACATATGTTATAGGTCCTCCAACTTTCCAAACAATATGATCAAAAAATTTCTTTAACCCATTTTTTTTTTTAGGAATATCTTTAAATAGAATCTTCTTCCGAGAAACTTTGAGCTAAAAAAACCATATAATAATATTATGTATTACATGCACCTCATTATCCTTGGTCAGATGCCTAGAATGTAAAATCAATGTACTTCTTGTTCATTGAATAAAATGTTATTTGGTGAGGTTACAAACTTCAATCATATTGATTACTCGTGATCTGATTTGAACATAGAAATAAGGAATTCAAACAAAATGAGGCTAACATATAAATAGAAATCAGGAACAAAAGATTAGCTAAAGAAATATAGTATATGAATCATTTACTTAACAAAACCAAGCACATAATTTACCTTTTGTATGATCCCATGCACTACTAGTTTGTGCCCTACAATCAGTAAACATACACCAGTCATTGCAGGTTAAACCTATCTCATTAAAAGCTATTCAAAGTTCACTCCATTGCAAAAGGCATTAGACAATTGAATTGAATTAAAAAAATACTAAAATTAACAAAATAATAATAGTGATATTGCAATCAAGATTTAACTGTATAGTTTTCAAGTCAAATTCATTGACCATGGTTCATGATCAGTGGTTCAAAAGAACCCATCTCTCATAAGAATGAATGGAACACTTGGCACTCATTACATCTAGGTGATGCTCATAAAGGTGAAGCATTAGGCCTTCCAGAAGTTGCAAATGTCAAAATTATGCAAAAAGTAGTAACCAAGGGTTGGATTGGTTGGAGTTGGTTCCAAACATTGGAAGTTGACTTCAAATGTTGTTTAAATCACTCCTTGGTTGGGGCATAAGGTTTGGTGGTTATTTGGGGAGAGAAAACTTCAATAAAAGGCCTGATTTTATGCCAACGTGACTGTGTATTTTTTTATCAAAGACCTTTTCACATTTTGCATTATTTTGTTTCAATCCAAATCTTGCAAGGACTTGAAGGAGGGTGACTCTACTTCTAGTTGGAAGTGATTTGAAATTTTTCCATAGAAGATTAAGGAGGTTAGAGTCATTTCTTTCAAAATTGCCAGGAAACCCTCACTGTCAAGGGTTTGTGAAGAAATTTGATAATTTGTGATATATTTCACCATTAAAAAAATCTGTAACTTAGAGGTTTGAAAGGCATTTGAATTCTTTAAATGTTGATGGTGATCTCATATTATATATATACATACACACACACACACACACACACACACACACACACACACACACACACAAATATATATATTTGTGTGTGTGTGTGTGTGTGTGTGTATACATACATATATATATATATATATATATATATATATATATATATATATATATATATATATATATATATATATATATATATATATATATATATATATATATATATATATATATATATATATATATATATATATATATATATATATATATAATCTGATAAAAAAATATGTATGAATTTTCTCTTATTGATATATATACATTATAATATGAATTTATCTGATTGTGGCTATATGCAACAACAAAAAAAAAAAAAAAAATTCTTTTTTCTTCATTTTTTCTATTTCTTTTGGTTTCTTGGTAATATCTAAAAAAATTGGAATTATCTTTATCATTTGGTTTGCTAAGATATTACCAAGTAGAAATTTGCTTCTACACTTTTAGCAAAATATTGAATTGTTATTTTATCATAATCACTCTATTGTTGATAATAGATAATATAGTGAATGGGGCTAGCTTATGTTGGGTTTTCTCTTGAAATATTTAGTATTGTGTGTCTATTTTCTTTGTCACATTCCTGATCTATTTCTGATTCATAACCATTTTACATTACTAATCCACTAACAATATCACAATTTTCCTAATAGAATCTACAAGTTTAGAAATAAGTGGTACAGATCAGACTGCCAAGACAATTATTTTCTTTCAAATATGACTCCATGGCTAGATCCATAGACTTCTCAAAAGGAGAAACCTTGCTTTAATCACCACTCACTCTTTCATGGAAATAAAATCAGTCATTCCTATAAAGTGGCATAATTCTGAGTCAATGCTATGCTCTTTGTTCTCTCGATTGCTTGACACTGCCTCATTCATCTCTCTAAAAATCTTAGCAGGGAAGAAGAATTGTGGTAGGCAACAAAAATGCATATATTTATGAAGACAAAAATAATGCCAAAAATGGAATCTCGGATAAAGATGAGATACCACTTGACTAAGAGCGATGGTTTAATGTTGGAAGGTAGTTGAAATATGGCTACATGCTGACTCACATATTCAAAAAAGTTGACATTACACCTTATGTTAGGTTACAAGATGGAATTATTGAACCATACTTAATAGTATTGACATGAAGTATAAGAAGCTAAAAGATGATTTACATAAAGTAGTAAACTTGGCTTCACCCTACAATAAGAAAATGAAGTGTGGGCATAGTAACCAGAGCATGAGTCTTCCTTCATATGTTTCTTGGTAGGGATAGGTCGTGGGTAAGTTCATCATATTGAAGGTTGAATCCATGGAAAAAATATAAGAGAACAAGGAAGATTTCCATTTTCCCAAGGCTTTGATACCATTTGTAGGTAATAGAAAACTTATAAACTCGAATAATTGGAAATGAAAAATAATTTTGAATCAAAATCGGGAACAAGAATCATATATGTAGTAACACAAAATCTCAATTTTTTCTCATTCCACCAATCAATCACATCATCAAACTAATATACATCCAAATTACAAAGTTATTTAACCACCATCTCAACCACCAAATAGCTAACCATTAACCAATGTTATTAGATTGTGCTAAATTATTTCCAAGGAATAATTACACAACAATGGAATGACATGATGTCAAAAGACTAGCTTGAGAGAACAAATTTAATTTCTTAAATCATTACCCTTTAGGTGATGGACAACAACATATAAGAAAACCTCATTTTTAAGCTCAAGATATTCCCCATCCTTTAGTAGTATCCTTATGATAGTCATTCAACTTAGTCCTGAGGTTCTCACTAGTGAACCTAACCTTGAACAGACCTTAACCTAATGAAACCAATCATTGTTGGTCTCCCTGTTGTATGATTTGTGTGCCTCTTTAATAGATTTCTTTAGGGAGAGTGGTTCGACACCAATTTGTTGGAGTTATGATTAGATTGACCCCAGGAGGGACCTATAATTGACTAAATAGTTCAAGACATAGATGCTATCATACATTGGTAGAGTTACTAAAAGGATAATACTTGCACAAAGTGGTACTTCATGAACTGGAATACCAAGGAACCATTTATCACAAAGATGTTTATGGAAAACTATGGATAAATGTAAGCAGTTCCTAACTTATTTGTTCAATAGAGATAGGATTCAGTGAGAATATTTAAACCACCACCCATTTTGATATATTGATCCAAAATAAAGAGTAAGGTAATAAGAGGCAATGCACTCCTACTCCTAATGTTCATTTGGATCCACCATCACACTCTAGTGATATTTACTCATCCAATATATATCAATAGGTGGTGGCGACAATCCCAATACTGGCAGGTGAGTGGCCAATAACAATACTGCTCAGCAATAACACCATTAGTAATCAATAGGTTGGATAGGTAGTGGTGTTGGCAGTAAAAAATGTTAATACCCTCAACCTTGGGCTCTTATTTCATATCTAATATGAACTAAACATAGTGAAGAAGGACACCTACCTACTCTCATACATAGTAAATATAATTTTTATATACACTATACAATCTATGACATGGCATATACACTATAAGAAAATACACATATTTCCCATAATGCACATCAAAATTATAGCAAAATAAGGTATTCATGAAATGTGGCACCTTTTTTCTATGGTCTTGTTATACACTAACTTTGCACCCTTTTTTCAAGCTCTCTTGGTGTTGATAACTTAGTATAATATGGGAATCATCTCCAGATGTGGGACCTATGCTAACTAAGATGAGACCTCCAGGTTCTAGGCTGGTTCCTCTTGGATAATCACCTTAATTTGCATCTTGACAGGAAAGTAAAACTTGAGGGGAAAAGGGATAGAAGGAATGCTTAAAGGGGAAAAGAGTTGAAAGCAAACTACCTACTAGGTGATACACCGAAATGATGGTTTGAATCATAGTATAGAGGATGAAATCAGTGAATAAACTTAGGTTTGGGAGATCACAACTCACTAAATAGGCTTGCATAAATATTTCATAGAAGGGTCTGCAAATAGAAGAGGATATTTAGGGAAAGAGAGAGATTCTTTCACAAACAATAACACTCTTAGGATTAGACAATAATCTATGACCTGCAAAAAAACATTCACCTCTGCAACTAGGTATAGGAATGAGACAAAATTGTTAAGGGGTTGTAGTATACCCACAAAAGCATTCACATCAAATAATCCACAAGAATACACATAAATTGCAGAAAGAAAGAAGAATCAAGAACCCTAAGATATCATTGAAAAATATATAAATACAGAATTCATTAAGAGACAATTCAGACAAGAAGCACAGGGACATGAAGAATGTTACAAAAATACCTTACAATATTTGAATAATCAATGGGAATTTACAACTATAGAAGCCAGAGGGTGGAGAAAATGCCACGGATAACTTCTCAGAAAGAAAATCCTTCTTTTACAATTGTCCAACTCTGAGCTCTAAAATCTCTAAAAATATATATATACATCTCCTATTGCACGCAGGCAGGAGTCAAAAAACCTAACTAGGGTTATATAGATTTTCATTAGAATAATAACCAACCCTAATTCTATCAAATCTAATCATAAATACATCTCTACAATATCATGGCCAATCAGATATTTTGTTGATGCGCCCATCCCTGTACTGCATTTGCCTGCAGACAAGCAACCTTGACTTATCTACCTTTCTGCAACTGGGGCTTGCCATGAATGCTCAGAATGGTACTTCCTAGGAAACAAGAAATGACCCAAGATGGCTGCTTAGACCTTATCATCATCCTCTCAACTACAAATGTCCCAGCACAATAAATCACAACCACCTCTTTGTTTTATATGGCTCTCTACTTCAAACCCTGGCAAAAAACCTTCGTAGAGATACTTGAATTTGAATAACAACGGTTAGCCAATCATTTTAAAATGTGGTTATCGATATCTTCTTATTCTCAGCAGATGAATGACCCATATCATCTTGACAATAGTCACAAAACCCTTTGAAAAGTCAATGTCCATATCAACAATATGAGGACCAATGAAAATTTAGCACATCAGCACGCCTGTCATTTGGACCCACCTTGACTTCCCTTCCTTTAGTCATTTGGTGACTGTGCGACTGAAGGCCCTTTTCTAAGTCACAAAGAACTTTGGCTTAACCCTAGTCTGGTCAAGTGACTACATGAACACTACAGTCACTGAATCTATAAGTCTTCTAGCTAACCCTGGTTAAGTCTAGCGAACAAGAGAAATCCTTTAGTCATTGATTTGCAAAATACCCTTTAAAACCTGGGCCGATTTGTCACATGTCACCTTTCCATTCGCTCTTGACCACTCCATCAGTAGACACGTTGGCAAATTCTAACATCGAACCCACTTCAACCTTGATTTGCATCCAACGGTGGGTGCATGATCTCATAACCTCTGAATATTCCTTTTGATCATGCGCCAGCCATTGATTTCTTTGGACTGCCACCTCACTTAAAATGCTTGGACCCATTGCATATCCTATCATCACTCGGCAACCAATCATATTCAAGCACATTAGCAACATGTGGCACTGGACCTACTAACAAGTCTGAAGTGCTGCACACTTGGAAGAATCAACGGCTGTCCCAAGATCACAAGCCTCTGACAGACCCTATGCGAACTTACGACAACCATTGGATCTTGCTTAACTGGGACCCTCGCAAGCTGAGACCACCAAATGTTTAAGTGACTATGCGACTGAAGGAAGAAGTTAACCAATCACTAAGTCACTTGATGAGATATTTAACCTTGGTTAGGTCCAAAGATTATGTGAACAAAGGGATTCGTGAGGTCACTGAATAAAGGATTAACTCGGGGTTTGATCACTAGAATACACGACTAAAGGGTTAGTCACTGAATCGCAGAACGAGAAGAATGACCACTAGGAAAATGAGAGAACTAGCGATCGAAGGGAAATAAAGCACACATGCTAAATACCAGGACTTAAGTGGCTAATAAAGTAATGGCAAATTAGAAAATGGCCTAGGGTCTTTAGGGTTTTTAAGCACACCGACTAGATTTTCAAATTTTAGACCTGCAAACTAGGGAGTTTAAAAGAATTGCAGAGGCCAGAAGACAAGATACAAAGCCATGAATTTTTTAGGGGGGCTCGGTAGGATAAAAATGTAGACTTTGGGATAGATTTAGCCAAATTTTTGTAAAACAAGAAAATTTGGGTAATATTTTGGTGATTTCCACTAGATGTCAGCCTGCTAGACATTAGACTAGTGACCTTTAAGTAATCCATTGGGCATGGGGGCATCTCCTGAGGACAAAAATTTGAGAAAGGGACAAAACTGGAACCAAAGGGACAACTTGTACACAGGCACTTCTTGAAAAGTAGGAAACTAACCTATAAAAAATTGGAAGAAAAATTGGAAAACTAACCTAACCTAGACTACCAGTGAAGAAGCTGGTCAAACAAAACCATTCACTAGTTGTGAAAAATAGCTACCTTTCCTTATTACGATATTTTGCATTGGACACACAAAGATAGCTACAAAGATATGAGGCACACAAAAATTTGTCAAATAATTATTAACTGCCTCTGCAAAAATAGGATCAAGTTTACCTTCCTCTAATTGATCATATGGAGGGGCCTCGATAAATTCATTTTGTGCCAAGTATCTAATGGGGCAGCCTCTTGAAAGTCTGAAGGAAAGACTTTCCTTGATGGCTTCTTCTTTATCTTCATGGTTTCCCTCCATCATGGATAGCCATGTCAACTCATCCTCTGTAGTCAGGGAAATGTCATCTTCTTCTTTTAAATAGGCTAAGATCTGATCAAAATTATCAATACCCTCAAGTTCTGGAACTAGCTCCAACTCTTGCTCATGCAGCAGTCTCTCAGAAAGAGAGCAATCCAAAACTAGGCCTCCTTCTATAGGCACATAACTTTGAACCTCCACTCCAAGGAATAGGGATTCATCATTCAATTTGTTACAAAACACCTCTATGATATTGGAAAAATCATACTCTGTTAGGCTTTTGTCTATGTTCTTTTCTCGGAAAGACTCTTCCATAACTTTATCGTCTTGTTCAATAAAACTAGGTAGCTCATCTAACAAGGGCATGGCATCCTCCTTTGTGTCAATATCTTGTGGATGGTGGACCTTTTGTTTTGATTGACCTTTAGCCATAGGCAATGGCATGGCCTCTTCTTCATCATCAACAAAGAGGGGAAGCTCATCCAACAAATCAACCAAGAGTTCAGGTTGAGCATCAATCTTCATCTCCATACCTTGCTATCCCATTTTATCACAGTTATCACTCAACACTGATACCTCAAACTTTCTCTCTTCCTCATCACATGAACGCTCATCTACCACAGGTCCTTGCTCAGACACTACACTAGTATCCTTGAAAAGACTTGGCATCTGATAGCCAGGGGGTAGATTCCATTAGGGTATCCACAACACTTCATCATCCTAAGAGACTAGAGGGGCCTCTTGGGATAAAATTTTTTCTTGAATAGGCTGCTCTTGCAGAGTGGTAGATTGAATCTCAAGTATAGGCTCTTGGAAGGGATTTTTTGCCTTAAAACTTGGGATATGAAATTCAGGGGGCTCATAGGGAGACATAGAAGGCATACCTATCTTGAAGCTTGGAAATGAATGCTTTCTTGGCCCCTCATGTGTAGGCTCTTGAGGCAAATGGGTCCTCTAGCTTGGAATTTTAGGTCTAGGGGCCTCTTGTTGAGAAATTTGTGATCTCAACCTTGTTGTCTCAATGTCAGCTCGGTGTCTGACCTCTTCTTGGAATTCTTTTATTTGTTGCTCATCAACAAGTGTCTCTGCCACTTGGTAAGGAATGAACCCTTGCTCATAACTCTGAGCTTCCATTTCCTATTGCTCTCTGATCTCAGACACTTGCTTAATTAGATCAAGCAATAGATTCTTTGTCTTTTCTTTCTCTTTCATCGAGTCTGATCTCTAAATCTATTGCCAATTAGACTGAGAAGAGGGGGGGATGGGTGGTAAGTAGGATGAAGTAGCTTGCCTTGCATCTATTTTTGTGCCCATTGTGCCCATGATCCATCTTGGCGGAGGGCCCTCTCATAATCTTGCACAAGGGAAAAGTCATTTGGAGCATGCTGGATATAATGATGGCCTTGTATTGTATGGAAGCTTGGGATAAAAGGAGGCCTTAGGTGGCTCTAATAAGGCTGATAACTAGCCCATTAAGCATTATTCTCATAATAACATGGTGAGTAACCTGACTATCCATAATAGCCTGACATGACTACTCATGCAATTAGCTGGAATTTGAATATGAAAGATTTGAAACATACCAGCACTTGATCTTTGAAACTAGTAGACCTTCCAGAGTCACCAGATATGCAGAAAAATGACCTCTCCTAGGTCTGCAACCTGCTGGATGCATATCAAAACCAGCAAGAACTATGAAAATTATGACCTCTTGGTCCCATCGGGCATGCCAGAATTGTTATACACTTAGTTTGCACCCTTGTTTCGAGCTCTCTTGGTCTTGATAACTTAGTATAACATGGGAATCATCTCCAGGTGTGGGACCTATGCTAACTGAGATGAGACCTCTAGGTTCTAGGATAGTTCCTCTTGGATAATCACCTTAATTTTCTTCTTGATAGGAAAGTAAAAATTGAGGGGAAAGGGGATAGAAGGAATGCTTAAAGGGGAAAAGACTTGAAAGCAAACTACCTACTAGGTGATACACTGAAATGATGGTTTGAATCATAGTATAGAGGATGAAATCAGTGAATAAACTTAGGTTTGGGAGATCACAACTCACTAAATAGGCTTGCATAAATATTTCATAGAAGGGTCTACAAATAGAAGAGGGTATTCAGGGAAAGAAAGAGATTCTTTCACAAACAATAACACTCTTAGGATTAGACAACAATCTATGACCTGCAAACAAACATTCATCTCTGCAACTAGGTATAGCAATGAGACAAAATTGTTAAGGGGTTGTAGTATACCCACAAAAGCATTCACATCAAATCATCCACAAGAAAACACATAAATTATAGAAAGAAAGAAGGATCAAGAACCCTAAGATATCATTGAAAAACATATAAATATTGAATTCATTAAGAGACAATTCAGACAAGAAGCATAGGGACATGAAGAATGTCACAAAAATACCTTACAATATTTGAATAATCAATGGGAATTTACAACTATAGAACCCAGAGGGCAGAGAAAATGCCACAGATAACTTCTCAGAAAGAAAATCCTTCTTTTACAATTGTCCAACTCTGAGCTCTAAAAGCTCCAAAAAACAATATATACATCTCCTATTGCACACAGGCAGGAGTCAAAAAACCTAACTAGGGTTACATAGATTTTCATTAGAATAATAACCAACCCTAATTTTGTCAAATCTGATCATAAATACATCTCTGCAATATCATGGCCAATCAGATATTTTGTTTACATGCCCATCCCTGTACTGCATTTTCCTGTAGACAAGCGACCTTGACTTATCTACCTTTCTGCAACTAGGGCTTGCCATGAATGCTCAGAATGGTACTTCCTAGGAAACAAGAAATGACCCAAGATAGCTGCTCAAACCTTATCATCATCCTCTCAACTAAAAATGTCCCGATGCAATAAATCACAACCACCTCTTTATTTTATGTGGCTCTCTGCTTCAAACCCTGGCAAAAAACCTTCGTAGAGATACTTGAATTTGAATAACAATGGCTAGCCAATCATTTTAAAATGTGGTTGTCGATATCTTCTTATTCCTGGCAGATGAATGGCCTAGATCATCTTAACAACAGTCACAAAACCCTTTGAAAAGTTAATGTCCATATCAGCAATACGAGGACCAATGAAAATTTAGCACATCAGCACACCTGTCATTTGGACCCACCTTGACTTCCCTTCTTTAGTCATTCAGCGACTCTGTGATTGAAGGCCCTTTTCTAAGTCATGAAGAACTTTGGCTTAACCCTAGTCTGGTCTAGTGACTATGCAAACACTGTAGTCACTGAATCTCGAAGTCTCCTAGCTAACCCCGGTTAAGTCTGGCAAACAAGAGAAATCCTTTAGTCACTAATTTGTACAATACCCTTTAAAACCTGAGCCCATTTTCCACATGTCACCTTGCCATTCACTCTTGACCGCTCCATCAGCAAACACCTCAGAAAATTCTAACATTGGACCCACTGCAACCTTGATTCACATCCAATGGTGGGCGCATGATCTCATAACCTCCAAATATTCCTTCCGATCATGTGCCAACCATTGATTCCTTTGGACTGCCACCTCACTTAAAATGCTTGGACCCACTGCGAATCCTGTCATCACTTAGCAACTAATCATATTCAAGCACATTAGCAACATGCAACACTGGACCCACTGACAAGTCTGAAGTGCTGCACACTTGGAAGAATCAATGGTTGTCACAAGATCGCAAGCCTCTAATAGACCCTATGAGAACTTACGACAACCGTTGGATCTTGCTTAACTAGGACCCTCGCAAGCTGAGACCACCAAACATTTAAGTGACTTCGCGACTGAAGGAAGAAGTTAACCGCTTGCTGAGTTGCTTGATGAGATATTTAACCTTGGTTAGGTCCAAAGATTACACGAACAAAGGGATTCGTTAGGTCACTAAATAAAGGATTAACCCAGGGTTTGATCACTAGAATACGTGACTGAAGGGTTAGTTGCTGAATCACAGAACAAGAAGAATGACCGCCAGGAAATTGAGATAACTGGCAACTAAAGGGAAATAAATTGCACATGCTAAATACTAGGACTTAAGTGGCTGATAAAGTAACGGCAAATTAGAAAATGGCCTAGGGTCTTTAGGGTTTTTAAGCACAACGGCTAGATTTTCAAATTTTAGACCTGCAGACCAGGGAGTTTAAAAGAATTATAGAGGCCAGAAGACAAGATACAAAGCCATGAATTTTTCAGGGGGACTCGGTAGGATAAAAATGTAGACTTTGGGATAGATTTAGCCAAATTTGTATAAAATAGGAAAATTTGTGTAACAAGTCCACAAACTTTCTGAAGAATGTATTAATAGGGAGTGATGAGGTACCTTTGTAATGCACTACCATCTTTCGCACATATTTTATCTAAAAATCCATCAATCATAGAACTAACAAGATTTGAATCTACTTTCTCCACTTTGGATAAATATTCTTCCAACAAATACAACCTTTGTTCATAGATGGCAATAGAGTAACTGAGAGTTAACCACAAAATATATTGTACACTAAAACAAGACAATTATCAAATACATTGAATATGGTTGACAGGAAAAGAAAATAACAAAAGACCTAAGGCACATTATTTAATTGTGATGTTCCTAGGGATCAATGAGGCTTTCGATTTCTCATAATCAGATTAATAGTCTTCCCATATCCACAAGTAAATAAGATATGAAGATATCATTTTAGTCTCATAATGGTGCTACAGAGAAGATTTCTTGCTCTTTTAAAAGATAGCTATTAGGCATTAAATCATACTTAGTGTCTTGAGAGAATGTATTTGTTGTCTTTAGGAGGCAAACTAGGGTTGTAATAGAGAAAAAAGTGAGATTCAAGATACAGAAGTCAAAAAATATATAATAGTCATTTAACTAAATAGCATAGAACTGCAATTTATTTTCATTATTTGGCATAGTGTCAATCTGCCTACAAATTATTTTTGCAAATTTTCCATTTCATATTACCTGGTCAAGAACACAGTCAGTAGCTATAATGTCTTAAACTTTAAAATTAATTCCATCTTTTCTCAGAATATTTTTCTATGATAACCATTTATAGGAATAAGAGATGAGCATTAGGACTGGATCATTACATAGGAAAGAAACACTTACGGTTGATTATTTTCTTATGAAGCCAATTTCTGCCAAGTTCCAGGAATTCATGATTTTGACATGATGGGAAGAATAACACTGAACCTTTCTCATTCCCTCACTAACATCATCAGTCCCTTGCAAAATCCAATGTCTGAAGACAAATCAAGTGTTTTCAAGATTGTCTTCAGTCTCCCAAGAGTCCTCTCGTTCAAAACCCCAATTTCATGGATGATTGTAGGGGTTTTTTCCCATCTCTGCCTAATTAGAGGGAAAACTCATGAGATGGAATGATTAAAATTGCCTCCTTCACTTTGATGCCAAAAACCAATTGGGTAAAATTCCCTCCAACTGCATTCGGCGCAAGAGAGAAATTATTTGTAAAATTTGAAATTAATGTTCTTTTGGTTGTATTTATTAATTAGTTTAGAGTCAAAAAATGATTATATTTAATCTATATTTATAAATTAATATATATAAAGTAAATAAGTTCAATGGTACATTTTGATCTTTTAATAGAAATGATGGGTTTAACCAATGCCCTAAATTATAATTTCAATGTAATTTGACTATTAAATATTACATATCTTACTAATAATCTATAAAAATATGGTGAGATATATTTTTTCTAAAGTCTCATTTTTATTTTTATTTAAAAGTAAAGAAAAATGACCATTAAAAGCATATATAACTTACTTTTAAAGATATTGGTTTGCAAACGTTTAATTAAAAAAATATTAGTCACTTTGATTTAAGATTAAATCATAAGACTATAATAATTTAGTAGCATTTATTTTAATTAAAACACATCAATTTTCATGTGGGTATCCTCAAAACATAAACATTAGTATAATTTAATATAAAAATTAACACACTTTAATTTATAGCTTGATTTGAAATATCAAAAAAAAATTGTTCTTTAAATGATAGTTAGTTTTAGTCATTAAAAACCAAAGGTGCCTAACAAAGTCATTCTAGAAGTGAAAATACAAAAAAAATCTTGATATATGCTTATAAAAATTGTAGGTTGAAAGAATTTGCGTACACTTAATTTGGATGGAAGTTTGATGTTATCCATCAAGGTAAAGATAATACAAATCTTACAAGAGGTCTAGTTTATAGTTATATTATTAATAATTATTTCATTGTCTATTTTTAAATTAGTAATTAATTATATCTATTTAACACTATAAAATAATTCAACTTGAATTAATTTAATAAACATCATCTAAAGAATTAATAAAATCATACTAATCAAAATATTGCATAATGACAAAACAGAAACATAGTACACATGCAATCAAATAATATATTAAAATGCAAAAATTATAAAGGTTAGTCTAAGAGAGTCGTGACAAATAGATAAGACAAATGTAATGCAAAGAGTACATTAAAACATATATATTGTGGAACTATCAAGGCCAAATGATATGGTCAAAAGCGTGGACCCCTCCACCTGTGCCATCTGCTCCTGTGTCATCAACTGAACATAAATGTAACACATAAAAAAAAATAAGTGGGAAATTATTATAAGAAAATTCTACTAAAAATACAAACAATAAAATTTAAATACAATGTAAAAAGTGACTTGTTTACCCTTACCATAACAATAGGATTCTATGGCTCTATATGCCCCTAATGCACATCTTCAGGAGGTTCTTCAATGCTTGTAGTGTGTTATGTAGAATCGTCCACCTCAAAGACATAATTATATGGATCACTATCATCCAGGGGACCTAAGCAAAAATTCTTCCACATAATGAAAGTGTGGGGCACACAAACATGTGAGCTCGTAGAGGATGTGGAAGGGCCAGAAGCATCAACACAAGGAGGCAACAATGATGTGCTTTGTGTAACCAGCAGATCAATCAAGGTGTGAATGGCTCGAATAGCCTGTGAGCCAGCCTCAGCAATAATGTCAAGATACTGCACTGTGGGAGGTGGTGAAATCTCGAGAGGGAAGACATATGTGCAGGATTTCAACCATTGTGCCCATGGCCTATCTTGAGGAGTGCCTAAACCTACACCCTAGTTCGGTCTCATACTCCAATAATTGACGTTGTGACCGAGCACAAATTCAGCATACAATTTTTTAATAAAATAAAATGGGACATCCAAATTGTTGTGAGGTGGTCTATCAAAAACCATCTACTAGTAGTGTCAAAAGTTGTCACGTATTGCACTATTTGTGCACCATTTAATTGACAACTTGGTTTTTTTAAGGTTTCACTTTTAGATTGGTTTTAGTATCCACAAAAAGATTACATATGTCATGTTTTGTTATGTTTACATTCATGACTTGATCATAGTCAAGCCCATCATCAAACTAGGCATCCATGGAATCACGCCAAAGAAGTGCAACACTATGTTTCTCTATAAGTTTATGTTGGAATTAGGAGAGAAAGATACTAAGAGGGGAGGGGTGAATCAGTGTCTACAAAAACTTTTACTTGTACTCCCTTTCAAATCTATATTAGCAATCTGTAATAACCAACCAAAGTGACTTGGATCTAATTGCATAACTCAATCATCTAGTTAACTTTAAGAAAGTAAACAACATAAAATCAATATGACAATCACATAACACAAGTATTTTGGTAACACAGAAACCCTTGTTAGAAGGTAAAAACTGCAATGGGGACGACACCCACAAATGCTTCACTACTACATATAGAAAAGGTTTTCCTATTAGGGCTACAAGTTTTGATCACTTCTAGTGATCTCACCCTGTTAGGAGTGACAAATCAGATCAGCTAGATCTACCTAGTTATAGGATTTTAGCAACACTACTGAACTATGCACTCGATTAAGAGATTTACAAAAGACTGTTAAGTCTACTCTATTAAGAGATTTAACAAAAGCTCTATTACAATTGTCAGAAAGTAATATGAAAAATTATCTGCTAATCGACACTCAATTGTTTGAAATAGATCTCATAATTCTCTGATAAAATATCACCTTGTGTGTGATGAATCTTTACTCTGTTCTACTCTGTAGCCTTCTCTGAATCTGCTTGGTATACTATTATGTTCTCTCAACTGATTAACTTGAAGTTAGGCAATGACTTCAAGTGCTTCATGAATCATATATCTCAATTCAACTTCTTCATAAAGTGGTGTGAACATGTTGAATATATAGTGTTCTGTTTTTCCGCTTAAGCATAATTTAGGTTACAAAACTTATCATAACCCTAAGATCTACGGTGCAAAATTAACCTAGATCAACTATTACAAATAAGATAAACATTACATTTAATGAATATCTATTACAATAAATGCTCCTTGATCTTGGTAAACCATTTTACGATCTGTTGTAACCGTCTGCATAGAATAATGTGCCATTTCTAATTACTATGCCATTTTCTATGATCATCAGTAAACACTATATAGACTACTCAATGTATACTGCGATGCTCAGTGTTTACTAACTGTCGGTGTCAGTGTCTACTAGCGTTCGGTAAATTGTGTAATGCTCGGTGTTAGACTTTACCAACTGCTCTGTCTTGCTTGTAGTTACCAACCAACTCAATATAAGTTACCGACCAATCTATTTGATATCTTTTGATACTAATGACAACCTTGAATGCTCAATAGAGATTAACAATCTCCCCCTTTGGCATTAGTATCAAAACTTCAAATGTATATAGATAAAATGTTCTGTATAGTCCTTATATCTCCACCATATACATATCCACATCAAAAATCTTTCTAAGTACTACATAAGTACTCCCCCTCGATACATGCTTCCCGGTATAATGTAGTATACATGCCAAAATTTGCAACCTATTTGGCATATATACATGGTTTCCCCCTTTTTGATAGTAATGCCAAATTCAAAAAGATATACGGTACACTTACATCTTATCAAAAATTGATGGATGGGTTTTCTCCAATGAGGCCAAGAGGTTGTCCCACTCCTCTTTCAAGTTGGTAAGAGGAATATGCTCAAGACCGACTTGCACATGCATGTCAAAGATATTTTCTAACACTGAAATCTCTGGTGTTGCCACTAATTGCTCTACTTTGACTATGTGTGCCTCATAAATCTTCAAGTGTGGAATGAGTTCTAGCTGTAACTCTGTAACCTGATCTATTATTTTCTCTGCTTGTTTCCTTAAATCTACTATCAGTCGTCAGAGTTCCTGTACTCGGTGAATATGCTTGAGAAAAGCATTGGGCTCTATGATAGTAGCTTGTGTACTGACCTAAATTTCTACTTCAAAGCCTTTAATCTTTTCACTGACTTCGACAGTGAAGGTTTTTGAAGTACACAACTTAACTAATAATTGACAGATTATCTGAGCAATTGATTTTGCCTCGGTTGTGACTTCAGATAATTTTACGTTCTTTAGTGCCACTTCTTGGCTTATCTTTTATGCCAATTTGTCTTGAATTCTGGACTCTATCATCTCTTCAATTCTCTTATCAGCATCTAGATCCAGTGTATTTATCTTATCAGCAAGAAAAGAAAGTTGATCTATGATAGGAGTATTCTCACCAATGTCTACTTCAGGTACTACCTGCTAGAGAATATCCCGTATATCATTTAGAACTTCTTTTCTTTTGTGCTATTGCTTTAGTTGCTCTTGTGCTGCTTTTCTAGAACATAACTCCCCATATTTCATTAACTCTATGGGGGTCAGTGTTCTCGGGTCACATTCTGGTATTATAATTACTTCATCAAGGGTGACCGACCCTTTTCCTTTCTTCTTCTTCTTCTGTCCAAGAGGTGACTTCTTCTCAGTAAGGACAATAGATCTTTCTCCAATTTTTCGAGTATCCTTCCCAGTTGACACTGTATCTTCTTTCTTCTACTCCTCAGTGGATGGTGTAGGAGTGTCGGTAGTAGTGTTGGAGGGGTTCACCTCAGTTATCTTTATTTCATCAGTTCCTTTGTGTTCATCGGTTGCTATTGGTTTAGTAGACTGTGCCTCTATACTATCAGGTTGATTTGTCTCTAGAGGTTGTGTACGTACTTGTGTTCCTATTGGTTCAATGCTTGGCTTAGGAAGAGATGCATCGGGTTGTACTTGTGAAATTATTTCTACTACTTCTCCAAGTACTGGTAGTTCACCCGGTAAGGATGTGAGCACACTATCAATAATCTTTGATGCTTCATCTTTGTATTTCTCAATAGTCACATCTGCATCATCTTTGTCATCAGGATCACCGTTAGTGATGTCCTCAATGAGTACATTGTCATTGGTTTTCTTCTGCAAATGGTTCTCTACTAGATTGGGTGCATCCTGTGAAATCTTGATTTCTTCCTTTTTATCGGTGATATCAATTACCTCGATAACTGATATACTAGTGTCCTTTGGTTTCTTTCCTCTGTCATCCTCAATATAAATTCCTTTACGTTTTGAATTGTGTCTCTTCTTAGACAGTTTCAAGAATGCTTCCTATTCATCTTTCTCTTCAGCTTTCAAAATCGATGTCCACAATGAGTCACATTCGACATCCATATCACCTACATTCTCATCCAATATCTGCAGTGCTCAATTTTTGACTAAAAATATTTATTGGTACTTTGTCAAATATTCACTTGCTTCACCATAGCTCATACTTGTAGCAATATGAACTAATGACCTTTCTCTTTTCCTTCTTTCTGTTTCTAGTGCAGTAGCCCATTGCACATTTATTCTGTCATCTAGTTCCTTCAGTAATTGACATGCAAACTCCATTGGTACTCTTTTAAATTTGATCATCATCTGGATGACTGCATGCTCTATCTTTATCTTGTCCTCTGTTGACATTGTGTCAAAGTTGCCTATTCTTGGATCTGCAATACTTCCATTCTCAATAATGTCTTCAATTATTTCATCAGTTGTACCTACCTTGTATTTGACTACTTTGAACTGATTTGTGTCATCTTCTATGTCTTATTTTCTTCTTATGATTTTCCTTCCTTTCTTTGTTGCCTCAGCTACAAGCTTGTTCTTCCTTTTGGTGTATTTCCTCGTCGGTGTGGCTACCCTCAATTTCTTTACTTTTATTTCTTCTTGCTTTGGAGGGGATGAGGCTACTATAGATGATCTTGTCTTCATGCCTTGTTGTTTTTCCTATTCATTATTAGCTGGAGGAACCGGTGTAGTATCTTTGTTCTTGTCAGACTCGGTTTCCTCACTATCATAGGGCTTGTCAGTTAACATTAGCTGACCTTCGGTTACTTCTTTAACTAGTGACTCCTTAGGTGAGTCAGATGCATTGCCATACCTTGTTGTCAGGTCTTTTCTCATTTTCTTTGTCCTACAAGACATTTTACCAATCTCTATATCAGTTGTAATTCTTGACTTTGCTTCATCATAAGTACCAAACCTAGTGGTAGTGATATCTATCAGTAGTGCCAATAGTACGTTAATAGATTTTAGGGTAAAATCTTTGTTCATTTCATATCCCATTGGTGCCAACCACTTGATTCTAGGTTCTATAGCCTTTATCATTGAGAAATCTATACTTATTACAAAGGTTATATCAATTTCAAATTTATCAACTAATTCTCTTGGAATTATGCTCCGTTGATGCATCCTAGTCTTGAATTCTTTGAAATATGCATCAAATTAATTTTTCATATTCTATCCTAAACTCTCCATCATTTTGCCAATCTAGGCGGTAATCAGTTTATCTGATTTCCATGTTACTTTACCAATACTAGGCATGAAATTTTGTAAGTAGAGAAATATGCACACAAGGAGTGAACCGTACTTACATGTATTAGTCTTTTTGGACCTTATAGTCTTCATATTCTCCTGAACTTGATGTAGTATAATTTTAGCAAGATCAATCTGGTGATCTTTCTTCATAATTTTGTAAGCCATGTCCTCGGCACTGCAGGGTACACTATCCAATCTGCTAGATTGAAATATCTTGTATCCGATGACATGAGCTATGAATTTTACTGTTGGATCCTTGATTGTTGAAATCTTTTAGGCTCTGCCATCCCATTGTGCTCCAGTGTTCTTCTCGACATCATTACAAGACAAACTTTGAAATGATTTAGCTTTATCAGTAATAGGGTAACCAATAACTCTACTTATAATCTTCTTATTAACCTCAGCAGGTTTATCTAGCCACAATTTTTTGTCATGAAATCTGCTAAGCATGATTCTTATCCAATCAGTGTTGAATCTTTGTGGGAGATAAGTGAAATTAGATAACCCTGATTCTTGAATCTTCTTATGTTCAAATTTTAGCTTTCCATCCGGTCCACAAATTTGTTGATACGCTGCAATGGTCTCAAAATCACAAATTTCACCGATCTTGTAGTGAATATATGCCCTAACATCCTCTGTTAGTAAAACCCTATCCAGAATACTCGAAAAAGCTCCCATATCATCCTTTTGAGCTGCAACCTTCGGATGTGGTTTGAATTTTGCCTTAGCAAAATTAGCTCTTACAATCAGCTCTACTTCCTCCTTAATGACGTTTGATTTTCTTGCAGACGATGTCGATGCCATAAAACAAATCTAGGGTTTTAGAAAGCAAAGACTAACAGGTGTTTAGTTGCAATAGAACTTACTTGGTTTAGTCGAAGAATGTCATCAGTTCGATCTGCAATTGCTTTTAATATTTTTGAGGAATTTTTTAGTTCGAACTCTGCTCTGTGAATTTTTGCTCTTCGAAATCACAATGTGAAAATAAACTCTATTTCCATGCATTTATAAACCCTTTCGATATTCCCACTCAAACTTTCATGCATTAAATGCTCAACCTAACCTTTAGTACGACATAGCTGTCAGCTTGATGATGTCTACAATTTTCTCCACTCGGTTAACATAGGATTTCTTCATCGGTTTGTACTGTCATCAGTTAACCTTGTGTAGTGATTACCGACAGGTAACCAACTCTTGATCTTTCTTTTACCGACTATATGACATTGTTAGCTCATAACATATAAAACCATAGTGCATCTTTATTCATGCAGATTTGTTATTCGCACATCATATATAAGGAATTGTATGTAAAATGTGATCGTTCAAAATGTCAGTTCCATACATACCTTTATTTACCTTATGTGGAAGTACCAATGATACCCATTCCAGTGGACGGGGTTTCACTAATGGTGTTACTTGACTTAGCATTCTCACTAGATGCCTTCTTCCACATAGTGTTCCTTAACCTTGTGGTTTCTACAATGTTATATCTGCTCTCAAATATATGGTTTTCATCTGGTTCTCGGTTTCTGCAATTCTTGCTTAAATGATCGACCTTGTGACAGTGCATACATGCCATTCTAGTGTTTGTCCAACTTCTTGAATGTCTAATCTAACTCTTCCTATAGCAGTTTGCTGCATTGTGTCCATACCAACCACATACAACATAGTTAGTCCATGTATTATAATCCCAAACATATGAGTTACCTTGTCTTTTCGGTTGATATGGTCTGCGCGGTGGTTTCTCCTTAGGTGTCTAGACTTGTTTCATTTTTTCTTTACATTCTCTTGCAATGTGTCCATGCTTATTACAGGTGTAGCATATCTTCTCCACAGTGGTATTGTTAGCAAGATCTTTTTGTTTAGCTCTACACTCATAAGCAGGATGTCCAAACTTTCCACAATAATAGCAGTATCCATTAAACTTAGGAGTGATAGGAGGTTTACCTTGTGCTTTGCTTCTGCACACATTTGATGTATGTCCTGATTTTCCATAGTGGTGACATGCTAACACTTTGGATTTCTGACTTTGATTGTTGTTGACATTTTCAGCTTGTTGTGATGATTCTTCTTCACCGGTGTAGCCTATACCGGCTTTACTTCCAACTCTTCTCTGATTAGTTAGGAAATCATCAATCCTTTTGGAACTATCCTCAGCTATCTTCATCATTTCATTATGTTGCTTTTGTTTTTTTAATTCATTCCTTAGCTGTTGATTGTCTGCTCTGAGTATTGCAACATCTTCAAGTCTTCTTGATAAGTCTCCATTTACTCGGTTCATTTCTTGATTGACAGTCATCATTTGATTTGATATTTGGAAGTTACGATCAATGAGTTTTTGTATTTCACTTTCTTTTTCTTGAAGTTGTTCAGTCATCAATCTTCGGTCTTCAATAGCCATATTTTGATCTTGTTCAGCTTGTCTTGTATTGTTCATAATTTCCACCATTCTTACCATCTGGGATTCTTGACTGATTTGAAGTGCTTTTACTTGTTTAGATAGATGCTGATTCTTTTTAGATAAGTCGGTGATGATACTATCAGATCCGTCAGAGATGCTTCCAGAACTTGATCCAACCTGATCAAATATATCATTAATAGGTTCTTCATGATAACTGATTTCATTCTGCTGAATTGCAAGATTTTTCCTATCAATTAGTGATTTCCTCAATTCTTCCTTGGCTTGTTTATACTGTTTTAGAAACATCTGCATTTGTATCTTCTGATTCTCAATAGTCTTGTCAAGCTTGTACCTCTCCATGACTTAGATCTTTACCCTTCAGTGGTTAAACTATTCAACAAGAGAACCGTAGCTCTGATACCAATTGTTGGAATTAGGAGAGATAGATACTGAGAGGGGAGGGGTGAATCAGTGTCTACAAAAACTTTTACTTGTACTCCCTTTCAAATCTATATTAGCAATCTGTAATAACCGACCAAAGTGACTTGGATCTAATTGCATAACTCAATCATCTAGTTAACTTTAAAAAAGTAAACAACATGAAATCAATATGACAATCACATAACACAAGTATTTTGGTAATGTAGAAACCCTTGTTAGAAGGTAAAAACTGCGGTGGGGATGACACCCACAAATTCTTCACTACTGCAGATAGAAAAGGTTTTCCTATTAGGGCTACAAGTTTTGATCACTTCTAGTGATCTGACCCTATTAGGAGTGACAAATCAGATCAGCTAGATCTACCTAGTTATAGGATTTTAGCAACACTACTGAAGTGTGCACTCGGTTAAGATATTTACAAAAGACTATTAAGTCTACTTTGTTAAGAGATTTAACAAAATCTCTATTACAATTGTTAGAAAGTAATATGCAAAATTATCTGCTAATTCACACTCAATTGTCTAAAATAGATCTCATAATTCTCTGATAAAATATCACCTTGTGTGTGATGAATCTTTACTCTGTTCTGCTCGGTAGCCTTCTCTGAATCTGCTCGGTATATTATTTTGTTCTCTCAACTAATTAACTTGAAGTTAGGCAATGACTTCAACTGCTTCATGAATCATATATCTCAATTCAACTTCTTCATAAAGTGGTGTGAACATACTGAATATATAGTGTTCTATTTTTCCACTTAAGCAAAATTTAGATTACAAAACTTATCATAGCCCTAAGATCTACAATGCAAAATTAACCTAGATCAACTATTACAAATAAGATAAACATTACATTTAATGAATATCTATTACAATAAATACTCCTCAATCTTGGTAAACCATTTTGTGATCTATTGTAACCGTCTGCATAGAATAATGTGCCATTTCTGATTACTATGCTATTTTCTATGATCATCAATAAACACTGTATAGACTGCTCGGTGTATACTGCGATGCTCGGTGTTTAATGACTATTAGTGTCGGTGTCTGCTGGTGCTTGGTAAACTGTGTAATGCTCAGTGTTAGACTTTACCAACTGCTCTGTCTTGCTTGTAGTTACCGACCAACTCAATATAAGTTACCGGCGGATCTATTTGATATCTTTTGATACTAATGACAACCTTGAATGCTCAATAGAGATTAACAGTTTCTCCATATTTTCAATAATGGAGTTCAATGTGGTAAACATGGGACGCAATATGGGGATATTGGCACAGGTGGTTTGAAATCCTCTAAGCTGATTTAGATTCTCTCCTATGAGATCCTCTAAATGGTGAGGGTTTCACATTGGTTCTTCTTCTGAAAGTGGGGAATTGTTGGGAGGTGGTTCTAGATTATTTATAGGATCATTATGAGGGTTTTCTAATTCCATGTTTGATTAAAACTAGGAGACAAATAGATAATTATAATGAATGTAAAAAAATAATTAAAAAACTCATTTAAATGGGCAAATTTTTATATAATTTTTTTAAAATTTCTATTAAAACACAATTAAAACAATAAAAAATTAAAGATTGACCTTACCTTAATATTTGAGCAAAATCGGATATATGATAACAACGGATATCTAAAAGCCCTAGCCATTTTCAAATTTTTCACAGTGAAAATGTTGAATGCGGCCGGGGTATGCAAATATATAATTACTGGCAAAAATTGAATATATGATATTATAGGATATCTGATTAGGCATGTTCTTTGGCTTTTGGCTTGGCCAAGTGTACTGACACCTAGGCCAAATATCAGATATCTGATTAGGCATGTGCTTTGGCTTTCGGCTTGGCTAGGTGTACTGACACCCAGGCCTAGTAAAAAGTCATCAAATTCATGTGTGCGCTTTTGGACGAGTGAAAAGTTTATTTTTTCACATCGCCACTTTTTGGCATACCATGATCCTACACATACCTTTCAATAGATTCTCGACGCCTATCATAGTCTTCCTCTTCTACATAAATTTCATTCAAATCTGCATTAACATCAGCTTGTTGCTCTGTATCGCAACCATGTACGACTTCACAAGACAAAGATTTACATCCTGCATAAAAAATATAATAGAATAAAAAAAATTCAGGATAACTGCTAAGGGAGACATCTAGAAAAAAATTTGATAGATATTAAGTTTTTCTTAGATGTCTCCTTTATTTCCTTGATAAAATCGATTTTAAAGGCTCCATAAAAACCATGTCTAAAAGAAAAATCATTTCTCTCTTCCCCTTGAAAATTTAAATTGCATGACTCCTTATGATCAAGTCTCAGTCATATGTCAAAGCATAAGGAGAATTAGAAATCCTGGACCCTCTAATGTCATTTGATTACATATTTAAATAATTTTTCCTCAATGAGCCCCTTCAGTTTCCATCATTGCTTCTTAAAATTTGGGAGTTTAATAAAGTTTTATACGATAAATATCTGAAAGTTTCTAAGTTGGTCCGTCTACTGGTTCCATTTTAGAAAAGGAAATAATGAAATTTTTTGAAAACTTAGTGTTAACGTCACCAGTAGCTTCATATCTCATCTTCACATTCTCAACCAAAAGTTTTTATGCAAATATGACTCCTCAATACAAAAACTAAAGAAGATCGAACTTTTTAATAGGCAAGAAAAATAAACAGGTTGTCTCATTGGGCCAGAGCAATCTTTCAAAAGGAAGGAACTACGACATCTCTTCGTGAGCAGGTGAAACATGGATCAATCTATTGAATGTCGCTTATTGAAAGTGTATGTCAACTCTTGAGGCCCTCATGAACCAAATCCTCTCTAATATTTCTCAATCAAAGTAGGCCCTTCAGACTTCTAACAACATTCATATCTTCGGTTGGAATCTCTAGCGGGAATGGGATATTGAAGCTCTGAGAAAGTGCAAAATTTAAATGAGGAAGAGGCTTGGTTAGGTCAAGTCAGTCTTCTCATTCCGCCAAATGTGGGACCTTGATCTCCATGAGAAGGTGTCGTAGTAGGCTAAATGAAAGGCTCTATACTTTACGCTTTCTGACTCTTGAAATCACCAAGGATTTCTTTACAATAATTAGGTTTTCGTAGTTCACTAAAATGAATTTGCAACAATTTTGGATAAATTTATAGTTTAAAATTTTGATTAGAGAGACACTCTTTGATCTTTTTTAAAGACAATGTAGGATAATGAATGCAACCATGAATGAGGGTTAAAATTATTAACCAATTGGAGTGTACCATGGTGAGTTGGATACCAAAAGGGTACCAATGAAAAACATTTTACTGCACAAAAAGTTTCTTCATATTATGTGTAGGCTTGTGCATTTTTGGTGATTTCCCCCTCTTCTTATAATCTATTTTTATTTATACTTCATATTTCTTAGATTATAATATCCTAGAGAAATTCAATCTCTATATAGATGGGACTATGACGTTTTCCAAGGCATCATGATTCATGAATAATCAACTCAAATATTAGAGAATGATGAATCCCTAAAAAGTAAGGCCACTTTAAATTATTAGTACAAATAGGTAAGTGCAAGAGTAATATGTTTTTATTCCAACTTACTTAAGAAATCTCTTGCAAAATTTCAATCTAGTACATAGGTCCTATTTGGTGTTTGGAAAGCATGAACTGCCAACTTATGATTCAGAGGATAATTTGTGGCCATCACAATTGCACCAATAGTAACTATGACTCCATTTGTTTTAACACAGTTTTTCTCTACCTCAAACACTTCCTATGGAAGTGAAAGTTATCTTGAATTTAATAAAAGAAATGGTGAAATTATCACAAATTTGGAAATTAAATTTCCTTACCTACTTTTACATGTGCAATATCATCCCCCAAATCCACCATTTGAATATCCAAACCTACTCTTTTAGAGACTTAAAATTCCTACAAACAAATGAAGATTATATTTATCATCTGTGAACTATGTGTTTATACAATTAGAGATAAAAAAGAAGGTATGAACCTTTAGAGGATCCATTTACTCTATAGAATTATCATGTAGGAAGGGATAGCAATCCATTCTATAAAAATGACAAAGAATTTCTTCTTCCTTAATGATGGTTTCTATGAAACCAATGGATCTCTTGTGAATCTCAGCTACAATTTTGTCTATATCAAAAACATGGTCATTTTCTTGTTCAAAGCAGGAGTGATCATACTATAGTGTTAACTGAGTTGTGGCTCTAAGAGTGGAGATGCATACCTTATACGCGAAACAGTTTGATATTTTTATGAAATAGTCTTTTATTGATCAAATGAGTATAACTTCTAATTGAAATAATAAACCTGACATGATCATTGATTTGAGATGAGGTTCTATTAAGAAAATCAAATCTGATTATATCTTTGGTAGGGTTCTCCCTAAACAGTATCCTTGTTTGTTTGAGTATAGTGACATAATAGTCTATGATTTTTTACTATGCAACATAGTGTTCTAGTATACTCTGAATGTATTTTGGAAGCTTCTGTAACTTGTTTATGTGTTTAACTAGATGTCTATCTTATTGGAGAAGTATATGCAATAAAGTGGGCATGCTAGGTCTATCAATTGAATGATAAAAAGGTTTTTTCTCTCCTACCAAAACAAATGAAATTCATTAAGTGAACTGCTATTTTTTCTTTTAATTTTTATTGAACACACTATCAACAAGCTAGAAAATCCTAGATTTGTTTTGAGATTGTAGAGTTTATTTTCCACCTTTTCTATTTAGAGATAATGTTGTAGATAGTAATCACTGAACTTGTTGGGATTGTAGGACTTAATATGTTTTGTGAGTATATCCTAAAATAAGGTTGACTCAACACCTAATTTATCTCTAGCCCTAGTTTTTTTTTGACATTTCTTATTACCTTTAGTTTCTCACTTTCAAGAAATATATAGACAAAAACTAGCTTTTCTAATGCTTTAAGAACTTGTTCAAAGCTTACCCAAGGGAACCTTATCTGAAATAACTCTCACCAGTAGCTAGTTCATACCTACTCCAAATTCAGTTTGTACAAATCAATTAATACTTAATTAGAGATTACACTAATACTCATGCCTCGCCACATGAAATATATTTAATCAGATTTCACAAATATAAATGTATCAGATGCATTGGAAGAAAGAGTAAAAATTTAACTCCCTAATCACTACTAGTGTATGTGTAGGATCATGGTATGCCAAAAAGTGGCGATGTGAAAGATAAGTCCTGATTGATAGACTCTTTGAAAAACAACTATAACTTTTAAACTATATAACATTTTTAAAATCTGTAATATACATCACATTCTATGCTTCAACTAATGCAATAATAATAAACAATTCTTTCAATTTAATGAAGTTTAGACTAAGTTAAGGTAGTCAGACATGAGAGTTTTTATATTCAGGAAACTTTGTAGCAAAAAAATCATAATTAATTATTTACTGAGAAAAAAATACAAAAAAATATACATCACATCCAGACACGAGTCTAGTAATTTTATAGATAGAATCTTATAAAAAAATATTATCATTTGATTTTATTTAATGTGGTCAGACATACACCTACTTGTTATCTTTCTAGTCCTGATTGGTAGACTTATTGAAAAATAGCTATAACTTTCAAACTATATAATTTTTTTGAAATCCAAAAAATGTGCCACATTCTATTTTTTTCCTACTCCAATAAAAATAATAAAATAATTCAATTTGATAAATTTTAGACTAAGTAAACATGGTCAAGCATGAGAGCTTTTGTATTCTGGAAAATTTGTAGAAGAAAAATCATAATTAATTTACTTGGAAATTTTTTTTTTTAAAATACATGTCACATCCAAACATGAGTCTACTACTTATATCTTGAATCTTGTGAAAAAAAATTATGATTTGATTGTGTTTAAGGTGGTCCAACATACACCTACTTATTTTTTTCCCAAAATTTTTGTACTACTAAATTGAAATTTGAAATTTTCAACATATAGAATAATTGTTTTTTGAAAAAGGCCTAGTATCTTACAAACTAAATTCAATTTTCTACAGATTCTCTTCTTACATATTTTTGATATAATATTTATAACTTGTTCAAATTTTTATGTCACCTCGCCTAAACCTAATTTTATGAATTTTCATTGCCACTTAAGGGCCTAGTTTGGCATACCATGATCCTGCACATACCCACCAAAAGACCTCATTTTTACCTCTAACATATGCTTCTTGAGAGCTAGGAATAATTTCATGGTTGGCTGATGCATTCAATTCTTTAACAAGTGCCACATTTTGGTCACCTACATTCACAAGTGCAACACAAAAGGTTTAATGTCATTCACAATGGATAGTACAAATACTATATAAAAATGTATAAATGAGGACAATCAACTATATCAAGAATGAATACATTTTCTCTTTACTTGTCTTTATTTCTTCACGACTATGATCTCCAACCTCATCTTCAACATCATCAACAATAAGAGAATATGAGCATGCCTATATGAGACCCATTAGAAAATTTTATGTTTCCTAGTTGTTTTGATTACAAGTATTCAAGGATTTGTGCATAATCTCCAAAATGATGATAAAATGAACAACTCCAACTTCCAATTTTAAATAGGCAGGTGTTGATTGGTTTAGTTTGAGCTTCACTTGGTTTTGAGAATAATTTAATATCCTATACTTAAAAAGGCCAACCACGTGCAGGTGGAAGCTCATTTGGCCCCTCCACCCTTTATAATCACTCTAAATCCCCATTAACATCTAATTACATATTTCATTCATTCATTCATCCATTTAAAAACTATAACATTCAATCATTATAATCACATAGCATTCATTAACATGACATAAAATTCATTAGTACAAAACATTCATCAATAATTCATTAACACGTCAATCATTATAATCACATAACATTCATTAACATGACATAAAATCATTAATATGCAACTTTCATCAATAATTCATCAACACATTCATTAAGACAATGTTATTGCATTATCAAATAAGGTTTATAACAATCATTTTTTTCTTATTTTTTTCTTTGATTTTTTAATGAAAATACTAATAGGAATATTAATATCTTCGACTTTCTCCTCATCTTTTGGTTTTGATGTTATGATGTGATGTCTCCTCATCTTTTTTGGAGCATGAGGCTACTACACCAAAGGGGGGTCTATTGCAATAAAAATAAAATGGGTTAAATTCACAATATTTTTCATTAATGTTTAAAGTATTTTATTAATCAAAAGCACATAACAAGGATTTTTATTTACATGATAGTACCACATCATCTAAAATTACATTTGTTTCAGCCGCAACCTCAACATGCCGAACACTAAGATCATGTTCCACTGTGTCACCATGACATTCTGCATGCTCTAAACTATTCACAAAATGTTACACCAGTCGTAATTTAAGATGTTAAATTGTATTAATAATTACATAATTAATTTTCAATAGAAAATTAATACCTCCATCATTGTGATACACATTAGAGCCTTCATCATGTGTAGGTTTTGTGCCAGGATTAGAAGGTTGTAATGAAATGTCATGCGCATTGTTATCATTGTTTCCTATATAAACTAAAAATAGTCAATTTATGTTTGGAATTTACATCCAATAGATTATTTCTCAAGTATTCAATTTGAATTATTTTTCATTAGGCTTATTTACCTATGTGTGAACTAGTGCACCAAAATCTTCATTTTGGCCACAGGATTCTATGCAGTGGCGTGCAACCACAACTTTATAGCCTTCCTTGAAGCATATTTGTTTGTCTTCTTCTGTGGGTGCTACATTAAATTAAAAGCCCTACTTTTTGGCTTAATTTCATCAATATTGCATGTATTTCTTGATTAAAAAAATTGTTTATAATTTTATATTAAAATTTTGTTGCAAAATTTTATTTACTGGTACTTACAAGTCATGCGTGAAGTTTCGTATATCCACTAGAGCCAAGATTGTGTTGGAAAACATTATCCTTTATGGCCTGTGTAGCATTTGATGTGTCCAATAGTCTATATATGAAAATTTTAAAATATGTTAGATTATATAAATATAAAGATCACTAATTAGTGCATAATTATGTTAATACTATCACATGTATCCTATTTTTTCCTTCTACTGGTCAAATTCCTTCATCTCTGAGCCTTTTCTCTTTTGCATCTTCAATAATTTCATTCCACTCCATCTTTGGAAGTGTAGGAGGGCACTCATACTTTGGGTTGAGCTTTAGAGCCCTTCTGTATTGGTCACTCACACACTAGATGTTTGGAATATTTCTCAAGAATTTTGGCTTTGTCAAAAATATTTTGACCAGCAATAGCCCTCATGATCTTAGCAATCATGTCATTCTTCATCAATTCCATCTCAGATCTAACATCCGATTTGACCTTTTTAGAAATATTTTCTTCCACAATATCAAAGAGATCCACAATCACCCTAGGGTCCAATCTTCTCGAAGGCATCTTCAAGATCTTCAAAAACCCAAGGCAACAAATCACCAACCCAAGGTCTTGGTGTAAAGTGCCTCAACTCGGTGATCTATTTACACACTCAAAAACTTCAATATCTAATACCACCTGACGCGGTACAAGGGGAAAAATCCAATAATGGATAGTCTAAATATTACACTAGCAACATTAATACAGTGGAAACACAACAAGAGAATACTCAAATATAATTTTCATTTAACATGCCCAACTGTAACACCTTCCAGGTTGCGGCCAAATACAAACAATTACAACAGTAATTCTGCTATCTTTCAACTAGTCTAGCTTTGTGACACATCAAAAACTGGTAGAAACACCTAGGCGGATCTAAACTTGAGCTCGCAAGCCACTAAGGAATCTCCTTGTCTCCAAGCATGCAAACCACTAGCTCTGCTATTACAAATATCAGACAAATAATTTGAACTACAAGATCTCACAGGATCCAATTACAATCCTTCTCCAATCTCTCACTCTCCCTTCCTAAACAATTACCCTAGACCTCTCTTAAATACACTTCTTCAGCCACAAATCAGTTGGAAGAAATAAATAACTCCTAAAAGCCAGTCGACTTCTATAATAGACAATTATTAAATGCAATACAAGTCAGCTCTCAAATAGCCTTACAAATAATTAATTCTCCATGTCGGTCTCTAGATCCACATAGGAGAATACAACATAAGCTACCAATATTAAATACATCAAGTCAGCCAACCAAACCTCAAATAACTCCAATCGATAAGATAAACCACCGAGGATTAGCAAAAGAACTGAGCAAGCACATCGACTAAGCACCACAAGCATCACCGATTATAGGTTCTTTCAAGTGCCAAAAGTTACCGAGGTCCCTTCAGTGACCAGTCCCTTCAATGACCGAGTACCCTAGGATGCTCCTGCATCAAGACAAGACTAGTGTTGGCTACCATGAAAGAAAATTTGACAAACCTAGCAGCAACAATCCTGCATTTGAAAAATATGAGGACTCAGATGATGAAAATGAAACATAAATACAACCTATGACATTTGAAAGATTGTTTCATATGCGAGATGCTAATCCATTTTATCAAGGAGAACCCTATGTGTCATATCAAGTTCCTCAAGAAAATGACCCAGTCGAACCTATGGATTTAGAAGAAAATAGTCTTAATCAAGAAGATCTTACTCAATCTCCTAAGCTAATCACTACTACAGATACTACCACTATTCTTTTTGTTGAAAACATCATTGGCCCTAATCACATGCATCCTAACTAGGGAAATTTGTTAACATCTCCCATATCTTTGATATGCCTCAGTTCGTACCTATCCTGGACTACACTACTACTACTATTAAACAAGCTTCTACTGTTGAAAATACACCTGTTGAGAGAGATGGAAGTGATGGTGAATATATCCCTCCTACAATTTCCCTAGATGAGTACTTCAAATAGCACCATAATAGTGAAATAGATTAACATTGATATGAGTAGGACTCATTATTAGATGTTATGGTAGAGATTCAAGTTGATGTCATACACAGATATGCCACTACTAAAAACTTTGAAAGAGGAGAGAGCTCAAATTCTAATGACCAAAAAAATGATGAAGATCCCTTCAATCCTCCAGTGGAGATCATCTCTATAGTTCCTAGACCATATTCTTATAATAAAGACAACACGCCAGTTGATCGAGAAAACCATGGGTACATTAGACCTCCTATGATAGTTACGTGGAATTTAGGAAGGTCTAGGATTGATATGGTTCATGTTTTCACACTTCTAGGAAAATGAACTATCTAGGATAAAATGACAGACTTAGCTCTAGGAATAGGCTATCTCAGTTATATTCATGTAATACTTATTTAAACTCCTCTGATACTTCTAGGACAACTCATGATTGACAATGCTCTATGGGGAATAACTTTCTTGACCTTAGGCAAATTCATGAATGATGAGGATGATACTAGTGTATTTTCACTTGAACTTGTTGAGCCTTTATCCCTCCTTTATCGTAAGTTAATTGACTGGACTCCTTCCAAATCTATCCAATTCATATCCTTTGACACTGATCATGAACTAGCATGTTACCTAAATTTTTTTGAAACTTCCCTATCTTCCACCAGTGCAATGAGTGGAGATATGGAAGTGGAGGATATCAAGTATCTCAGTAAAAAATAAATAAAAGTAGTTTGATGGTGAAAACCACTTTATAGAAGTGTCAAACCCAAAATTAGTAAAATATTTAGGATGCATCCAATGGTGAAAACCTCTCTGAGGTGCCTTCAGATGGGATACTTGATATTCTTCCCAACCACTTTCAATAAATATCATCAGTGCTTATTGAGCCTTACATAATAGGTCAATTTGGGAACAACTAAGAATCCAAAGATTATACATCTAGTGCAATCCTTATCTGAAGAAGAGAAGTACAAATTTATCAAGTTATTCACTCCAAAGAAGATTAATTTCACATGGTCCTATTCGGATATGCCAAGCTTGGATACAAATCTCATTATGCATCATTTGTCTATTTCTCTAGGCATCAAACTAGATAGACAAAAGCTAATAAAAATGCATCCACATATTGCATTACTAGTCAAAGAAGAACTTGAGAAGCTATTGACATCCATGTTTATTTGAGCTATAGACTATGATGACTAGATATCCAATATTGTGTTTGTCTCTGAATTTGACAAGTCAATTCACATATGCATAGACTTCATGGATTTAAAGAAGGCTTTTCCTAAAGATGATTTCCCATTACCCATCACTAACACGATTATGGAGCTCACTACTGGTTATCAGATGTATCCCTGATGGACAGATTTTTTGGATCCAATCAAATCTACATTGCACCTAAGGACTAAGAGAAAATGACCTTTAATTGTGCATGGGGAACTTTATATTGGAATGTCATGCGTTTTGGCTTAAATAATGTTATAGATACATATCAGTGGGAAATGATAACTACTTTTCATGACACGATGCACAAAAGTATGGAGGAGTATGTCGATGATACTGTTGACACCTAATTTTGCAAAACCAAAATTTAATTAGTTCAATACTCAAATATTTTATGCTCTTATATCCTGAGTTATTATAAACCCTAATATTTACCATGCACTTACATAAATATGAGGAATATTTAGGATAAAATATTTGAATAATTATCATGGTTATAAATAGATTTTCTCAAATAGCATAGTTCTAGAATTTACTTATATTTTAATGCTATGTTGAAAATTTAAAATTATAAAATAATTATTCTTGCTTTATTACCCTAAAAGATGAAATATGGTTGTAATAATATTTTATTTAAATAGTTTGGGAAATTTTCTATAAAATATTGTCAAAGTGAATCAAAATAAAATGTTTTAATAAAAGGGGTGATTTAAAGTAAAAGATTCCTTTTTGAGAAAAAAGAGTGGTGAAAGGGAGTTGAACACTCGACCTCTCAATTCTACCCTCTTTTCCTATTTACCTACCCATTCCCTCCCTAACCAATTAGTCTAATGTTATTCCTTGAGAGGTTTTGGCGTGGAATTAATTTATGTCACTTTTCATGTGTAGGTAAGAAAATCAAAGCAATTTTCACACAAGGAGTATATCTCACCCAAAATATTTTTAATTTGCAATATGATTTATTTTTGCATAAAGACATTATTTTGAAAATCATTACCAAGAAAAAATAGTGGGGAGAAGGAGTTGAACACTCAACCTCTCGACCCACCCCTTTTTCTATCCTAACTACCCATCCTACCCTAACCAATTGTTCTATTGTATGCCTTGGGAATATGGGTAAAAGAGAAAAGATATCTTTAGAACATTTTCTACCCTATAGTAATTTTGGAAATCAATTATTAGGGTAAATAAGTGTAGTTGAGTTTCTTTTCTCTTATTATTATTTTTGAATTGCATATTTCACCTTATATGCTTGTTGAAAATATTTACTACGGTGATGTATGCATATGCTTCTTTCACTATGCTTTTAATTTAATTTATAAAGATGCATAATTAATTAGGGTTTTTATTTTAAAATGTAAAATTCTTAAGGTGCCCTAAATATATCTTAAAATAATACATAAATATACTTTGATTAATGTATTCTTAGAATCTTGATTCATTAAGGTGCTTTTTCAATATTCCTACTCTATGTTAATGTTTGAAAATAATATAAAAACATTTGTGAAGGAATAATTTTTTATGTTCTAAAAATATTTATTTTTAGAAAAGGAAATAATAGGTTCTACTTAATGTATTTTTTTTCAAGATAATTAATTTTCCCTAAAAATTAAGATATATTTATATTTCCATAAAATATTTTGTAAAGGATTATTTCAGAAAACCCTAATAAATGCTAAGGTTAGATATCTAATTAATTTACCTTATGTGTAGGAAGTCTTCACATCAAATAATGTTTCAAAGAAGATTATTTTACGAGATGAAGGAAGAGAGATATTTTAAACAGAGGAATCACTAAAGACCTTATAAATTAAATATATTAACCTTAAAAATGGTTAATATTTTACTTTGTAATTATACTTTTGGTTCCAGTTAGTGATTAGGTTTTTGTCTTGAATTGACAAATCAATCCAAATCTTGTTTGCATCCATTCAAAAATATATTAATATGGATATGAGGACTGAGGTAAAGGACACGGTCATTAGATTAAAAAATATTTCTGAAACTCTTGAGAAGGATTCAACTTACAATTGCTACTATGAACCTTTATGTACCATTTTTTTAACATCTATAAAGATAAGTTCCATTTCTTTTATTTGTGGTTGTAAGTTATTTGTATGCTTTTGATTAGTCTTTCAGATATTCTATTAAATAGAGTGTTTCAATGTGTTAAATTCCCTAAGTGTTATACTTCAAAATCATTATACTGTTTGAATATTAGTACAAAGGTTTGTGTAAGTCATTCTTTTGTTTCTATTGGTCTCTTGAATAGAGCTAAATTCGATAGAACTAGTTGTACAATCTGATTTGAATTATACTTTAAGTGGAAGCCTCTAAAATGATGGTCTTGTATTATTAAAGCAAGTTTTTAAAACCATCTCTGATTGTACGTAGGATTGAAAGTTTTCTAACTCTATAGCCCATGTATTTAGAAGGCAATGATCTGATCATTAATTGGAAACTTTTATATTAGTTCATTTGTAGTTTGTAGATCATTAAATCATTATTTCAAAAGGATTAATTTTCAGTCCTTAGTATAATCCATTTTAGTCAAGTTTTATAAAGTAGAGATTATCAGGAGATTTGTTGCTTTCCTCAAAGGATCATTCACCACCTTTGGAGGAACTTTGTTTTGTGTACATAGTTGTGTGACATAGAGAATTTGATAGTTGAAAGTGAATTTAGGCCTACCAGCCTTGGCTTGATTAAGCCAGAATTGCAAAGGTATCAATTTGTACCTGTCAGTTGGCCAAATATGATCCATCATTTTTGGGAACCAATAATTGGCAACTCTGTTGGGGACAATTATCTGTGAAAGATATTTACAAAATCTTTGGTTATAGTTGTAAAATTCAAAAGGACTCAGAATACTTTATTTCCTCATAGAAAGTGAGGTGGTGACTCTAAATTTTAGTTTCAGAAAGATTGAGAGAAACTTGTGTTAGGGAGAAGATCTCTAAAAAATAATACCTTTGTTGAATTAGAACCAATAAAGAGAAATAAAAATTAAAAAAATAAAATGTTGTATGTGCCACATAAGACACCTTTTGAGTCAAGTGAATGAGAATTTTCTTGCAAACAGTTCCTAGATTCAAGCCATCACAGCCCTCCAGGCGAAAGTGACAATAAAAATCTATTCCCATACCTTGGTTCAAGAAATAGTAATATGCCTGAACATGAAGAATGAACTCAGGAAGATGAAATTATGGATATTATGGCACAAGAATTGATTTATTTGGAGAACAAGGATGAAAGAATGATTAGAGAATTTAAAAGACAACCGGATGAGATTTTAAGAAGAATGGGGATTCAAAGGGAGAAATTTGAATCACCGAGTAATACCCCTAGAAATACAAAAGTTAATACATCAAATGAAATGAGGATTGATCAGCACAGTAGGGCTCCAAAATATAATCCTCCTCATAGATAGAATAATGATCATCCTTTCAAGAATTTTTATTCTCTGCACAACATAGATGATAAAAGAAGCAACGTAAAAAATAGACATGATAGCGATGGTGGTAGAATTGAATACCAGGCAAATTGGGAGCAACAAAATGATGTTGAGTTGGCTACAAATAGTACGTATAATAACCCATTATTTGAAAACAATGTTGGAAATAATAATTTAATACATTAGAAGAATAATAATCATTTAAATAATAAGGTGTATCACCATGATACTATTGGTGCACAAAACCAACACCGTTTTGGTGACATTCCCACACAAGATAATGCACTAGTTCTAAGTGGCCAAAATAATCATATTTGAGATTATTATAAACCACAACATGATGAGCTAGAAAATAATAATATTCATGACTATCATAATCTGAGAAACCAAGGTGATTGGAGTTATCTTAATAGGCAGAAATGTGGAAATATTATGTAGTGTCAGTAATAAGATTTCAGTGTGCAACCTTATGTGAATTATATGCAGAACCAAAATGTGTAGTGCCTTGGGATCCACGTACAAGGCAAGGATAGTGTCTATAATACATAGAAATATGATAAACACTTGCAACCCTATGTGTTAGGATTAACAATACATCTAAATAACAATTACATGCAAATATAACCAATATCAGAAAACAATAAACCACACAAAATAGAACACAATACATAAAGATTTAACGTGGTTCACCCAATCCCTGGGCTATTTCCACCAACAGTGAGTCCAATATTATTATTATCTAGTGATTACAACCCGATTACAATCTGTAATCCCCTTACAGCTCAATTCTATCACAAGTACTAGAAATGATACATAATGAGATCCCTAACCCTAAGCCATATTATACAATATTTTTCCACTTAAGGGTTAGAATGAGTTACAACATGTCAGCCCAAAAATAGCTAACAAGCTAACAATCTCCCACTTGGTGAATGATCAGTATCCACACTAAAAAACCTTCCACTTGGAGACTGATCCTGTAGCAATAACGGTACCATATGAGGCTCCCACTAGATCAAACCACCCTGGACTCAGCTATTCATTTATTTTGTTTAGTCTAGAAGACCAACTGAAGTTGGACATGAGTTCAACTTCTCCCTTGTTACTACCTTTGTAAACATATCTATTGGATTATCATCTATATGAATCTTTTACAGCTTTAACTTCCCATCATCCAAAACTGACTAAATGAAATGGTACCACAATTGTATGTGTTTTGTCTTTGAGTGAAAATTAGAATTCTTCACAAGATGAATGGCACTTTGGATATCTGTATGCAAACAATTATCCATCTGTGGATGTCCCAATTCTTCCATGAAGAATTGAAGCCATATCATCTCCTTGGCTGCCTCTATAGCAACAACATACTCTGACTCTGTAGTAGATAAATCAACCACCTTTTGTAGTTGAGAAATCCAACTCACTATTGTCCCACCAACAATAAATACATAACTTGTAGTACTCCTCCTACTATCTATATCTCATGCCAAATCTGAGGCAACGTAGCCTTGTACAGTAGTAGTAGAACCCCCAAAGTGTAAACAGATACTGGATGTACCTCTCAAATATTTGAGAATCCATTTGACTACATTCCAATGCTCAATACCAAGGTTACTCATATATCGGCTCATGACTCCCACTGCATGTGCAATATCTAGCCTAGTACATACCATAGCATACATTAAGCTCCCTATAGCTGAAGCATAAGGTACCTTAGAAATTTTTGCCTCTTCTTCTAATGTCTTAGGACACATCTCCTTAGTCAATTTCAAATGGCCAGGCAAAGGTGTCCTGACAACTTTGGCATTCTCCATAGAGAAACATTGCAACACCTTCTCAATATAATCAGCCTGAGATAAAGACAACTTCCTTATTTTCCTATCTCTGCAAATTTTCATACAAAGGATTTGTTTGGCTGCCCCCAAATCCTTCATAGAAAATGAATGTGCTAACTATTGTTTCAAACCCTTAATGTGATCCATGTTAGACCCAACTACAAGCATATCATCAACATATAAACATAAAATAATGTAGTTGTCATCATCCAATCTCTTAAAATAAACACAATGGTCAGAATGACATTGACTGTATCCATGCTCATTCATAAAAGTGTCAAATTTAATATACCATTGCCGAGGTGTTTTCTTCAAGCCATATAAATTTTTCTACAATCTGCACACCAAACTCTCCTTACCCTTGACCTCAAATCCTTGTGGCTGGACCATATATATTTCTTCATCCAAATCACCATGAAGAAAATCTATTTTAACATCAAGCTAATCTAAATACAAATCTTTAGTAGCCACAATACTTAAAATAGTACAGATAGAAGTCATTTTAACAACTGGAGAAAATATCTCATCAAAATCAATACCCTTTTTCTGTGCCAATCCTTTTACAACTAACCTGGCTTTAAATCTTTTCTTACCTCCATCCTCTTCTTTCAACCTGTAAACCCATTTATTTTGTAAAGCCCTTTTACCTCCAAGTAACTTGCATAAATCCCAAGTGTGATTTTTCAGCAAGGAGTCAATTTCCTCTGTCATTGCAAACTTGTACTGAATCTTTGTATCCACCTACATAGCTTCATTATAACATTCAGGTTCACCAACATTTGTTAACAAAATAGAATACAAAGATGGAGATAATCTTTCTGGGGGTCTACTTAGCCTTTTTGACCATCTAACATTCACTAGGGTGTGTGGTATTTGTTGTTTCTGTTGTTGCGGAGCATAAGGAACTATTGGAACATCATCTTTTGGAGTATCATCCAGTACTACATAGTCATTTTCTTTCTTCTCATGTTGCTGCAACAGATCTTTGTACAATACTTTCTCATTGAATATGACATCTCTGCTTCTTACAATTTTATGATTTTTGAAATCCCAAAGCCTATAACCAAATTCATCAATGTCATATCCAACAAATACACATTTCTTTGACTTAGCTTCCAGCTTGGTTCTATTTTTAGAATCTATATGTGCAAAAGCTTCACAACCAAAGGTTTTGAGAAAAGAATAACTCACCTTCTTACCACTCCATGCTTCCTCTAGAATACCAAAATCTAAAGGAGTAGAGAGGCCTCTATTGATTAAATAAATAGTAGTTGTTCATAGCCTCTACTCACATGTTTTTGGGCAGCCTAGCATGCAACCTCATACTCCCTACAGGCTCCATTATTGTCCTGTTCATGCATTTAGCCACTCCATTTTCTTGTGGAGTCCTTGGTATAGTTTTCTGCCTATGAATACGATTAGAGCAACAATAATCTTCAAATTCTATCCTACAATACTCACCACCATTATCAGATCTGAGACATTTTAACCTTTTACCAATCTCATTCTCAACCAAGGATTTCCATTTCTTAAAAGTTTGAAATACATCAGATTTATGTCTAAGGAAATAAATCCATACTTTTCTTGTTGCATCATCTATAAATGTAACATAATACAGAGAGCCACCAAGGGAAGATACCTGAGCTAGTCCCCATACATCTATATGCACAAGCTCTAATGTCTCATTTTTCTTCTCCTTCCCACTCTTAACAAAACTAACACTCTTTTGTTTTCCATACACGCAACTCTCATAGAAATCCATATTGACACATTTTAGACCAGGTAAAACTTTCTTTGAATGAAGTAATTGCATACCTTTTTCACTCATGTGCCCAAGTCTGTTGTGCCAAAGTGTTGTGTTAGAATCTACAGCAATGGTTTGATGTTCTTCCATCTCAACTGCAGCAACTGTTCCTAAACATTCATTATCTTCTGAAACAATTAAAGTAGAAGGAATAGTATGACCTGTACAAAGATATAAGGTGCCTACTTTCACACCTTTTTCTACTACTAAGGAACCTTTTGAAACCTTCCAATTTCTATCATTAAAATTAATTGTGCAACCCTCATCACCTAGTTGCGCTACTGAAATTAAATTCCTACTCAGCCTTGGAACATGTCTTACCTCTTGTAGTAGCCAATGATTCCCATTCTGCAACTTAATCTTAATTTTTCCCTTTCCAACTATCTAACAAGGTTCATTATCTCCCAAATAAACTAGCCCAAAATCCCCTTGGACATAATCAAGAAAGTAACCTCTATGGGGTGTAGCATGAAATGAAGTCCCAAAATCTAAAACCCATGAATCATCAATACTTTCTAAAGAAAAAATCAAAACATCCTCTTCAGATTTATTACTTACCCCATTTACCTCCTTGTTACCTTCTTGTTTGTCTCCTTTATTCTTCTGAGACCAGCAATCTTTCTTCTTATGACCTAGTTTTCCATAGTACCAACAATCATTTGGCCCTTTGGATTCAAACCTCTTTCCCTTTGATTTTCCTCTTGATTTCCCATGATTTCCAAAGTTGTTTCCTCTCTCATTGGTTCTACCTCTACTTTGTGCATTTAAGACACTACCTGATGTGGATCCACCTAAGCTTTTCCTATGAATTTCCTCACTCAGAATAACACCAATAACATCATCATATTTTAGGGTATTAGAACCAGAAACAGAATTACTAACAGCCATTACCAAGCCATTCTAGCTTTCAGGCAAAGAACACAAAATCAAGAGAGCCCTAACTTATTCATCAAAAATAATATTGATAGAATTTAATTGATTGGCAATTGTATTAAACTCATTTAAATGATCATAAAATGACCCACCTTCCACCATTTTCATATTAAACAAATGCTTCATGAGAAATACCGTATTTGAAGCGGAGGGCTTTTCATACAACTTCGCTAGGGTTTTCATCAAATCTTCAGTCGTCGTTGCTTGTGTAATATTGAATGCCACTGATTGTGCTAGGAATAATTGAATACTACCAAGACCCTTTCTATCAAGAATTACCCAGTCCTCATCAGAAATGCTTGCCAATTTATTGGCTTTTCCTTCCAATGGCCGCCATAGATCCTTCTGATAGAGATAGTCCTCCATTTTCATTTTCCATAACTGAAAGTTCTACCCATTAAAGTTGTCAACCTTCAACCTACCCTCATCTGCCATTGCTCCCACTCAACCATTAGATCTTCCTGTAGAGGATAACTAAAAAACAACCTCACTCTGATACCACTTGTTAGGATTAACAAGACATAAATAACAATTACATGCAAATATAACCAATATTAGAAAACAATAAACCACATAGAAGAGAACACAATACACAAAGATTTAACGTGGTTCACCCAATCCCTAGGCTACATCCACCAACAATGAGTCCAGTATTATTATTATCCAATGATTACAACCTGATTACAATCTGTAATCCCCTTACAGTTCAATTCTGCTGCAAGTACTAAAAATGATACATAATGAAATCCCTAACCCTAAGCCATATTATACAATATTTTTTTGCTTTAGGGTTAGAATGAGTTACAACATGTCAGCCCAAAAATGTGAGGTCGGGAGGAAAGGTGTACAGTACTTTCCTGATTAGTCACCATAAGCTAACACTATGGAACTCATACACTTGGCAAGGATGATGTTGATAATGAACAACATCATCTAAATATGGAATACCATGGCGATATTACACATTAGGTAAATAATGATCATGTGAAAATGTAACAAGGAAAGCTTAGTTGTTTTGATGCCAAGCATTGTGGAAATCATGTGTATGATAGAAGTGTCCTAAATAATGAAGTAAACCCTGGGATCCACACACAGCATCCTAGGATCTACACACAAGGTAATAACAATGCCTACATGCAGTCAACTAAGGGTGCACGTGACCAACACGTTAGTACTAGGAAGCAATGCAAAGATGCACAAAAATATGAAGATACCCTTGGTTTTCAAATGAATCACTACACACAACAGTCTAAAGATACATGTGGCTTGCATAGGGAGAATGTGCACTATGAAAAATATAGTCACACACAAAATAGGGATATGCACAATGTGCCAAATGATGATATACATCATCAACATTCATTCTCATCATTCTAAAATTTATATGCAGCCCTATGGAGGTACACAATACTAGTTTCATAAAATGCGAGAGAAGTTTGGTGATTTGCATGGGTAAGGCAATAAGACACTATCATTTTACCTATAGCTAAGTGAAGATACACGTAACTGGCATGTTAAAGCTAGAAGGCAATATGAACATAGACATGGCATGGGCAGTGAAAACGTCCAGCCTAATGGTCTTGAGTGAAGAAATAAGCTTGCGCAGCAATATCAATATGTGTGTGGCTTGCAAAATGAGGATGTGCATTATCAAATGCATCATGGGAAACAAATAAACACTCACAACTAAATAATGGTAAAATGTGTTCACCATTATGAATAGGATAATTATCGGTATGGATGGAAGTGAATAGAAAGGATCACCAAAATTAATGGTATGAAAATGTGAATTGGGCTAAATAGTGGTAGATATGATGTGGAAGGATGAATATAGGATCTATCCTTAATCTAAATTCCCAAAAGGAAAGAACCAAATGGATTAATCATAAAGAAGTGATCAATGCACAAATGAATCAAATAATAGAGAATATGAAGAAAGGAGGAAATCCTATAATCTACTATAGAAAGTATGTACTTGAAATCTTAAATCAATAGAAGCAAATACTAACCTCAAAATAGGGAAAATTTGGAAAATTTTTATTTCTGACGTTTGTGTACAGTTTCAGTAAATTCTACAACCTTCTCCACACTGGAAATGTCGAGACAGAGAAAACCCATAAAACTTTTGTCTTTCTAAGGTCAGGTCATCTTTAACCCAGATAGCAAGGAAAAGTCTTACCCTAGGGAACAATCCTACCCCCCATTGAAGGTCATCCTTGACTTGAAACAACTCTGACAGAAATTATGTTCACGGATCTTGGAAGTTCACCGAAAAGGGTATCTAGATCTGCACTTCAATTCTCTATCTCGTACCTATATCTGCAAGAAAAATGGTTATTTTTGTTTGGATGGGCGATTTGCCTTGGTCAAACCCCAGTTTGGAATCAACCTTGAAATATAATTTAAATTTCAATATGTATAAACAAAGTAAATGGAACTATTCACCTTGCTTATGTTGAAGTCCTTTTGGAGGATTCCAATCCTTGAATCCACAAGTACGTATACTCTGAATGAATGTAGTATGTCTCAAATCAATGGAATTAGATCTTCAACACCAATAGATTGAATGTATCTTTGCATAGGAAGAGGCTTGGATGAATGTGGATGGAGAAATCTTAAAGGGGGCTCCAAAGAGATTGAATCCCTCAATGGCTAACAATGGATCTCCTTGATGAATGCTTGAATGCTTGAGGACTTGATTGCTTGAAAGCTTTCTTGAGTGGTTGAATGCTTTTGATCATGAAGAGTGGATGGAAAACTACTTGATTGTGGATGTTCACCTTGAGAGCACTTGATAAATAATGGATGTGAAAATGAAGGAGGAAGGCTTCCTTTTATAGTGATCTAGGGCACAATCCTCTAGAGGGGCCACCTTGGGGAATTAAATTCCAATTAGGCCTTAATAATTTAGAAATGGACCTAGATTAAATATAATTTAAGGGTTTTCCATTCTGAAATCCAAAACATCCAACCCAGAAGTGGGAAAATAAAACTTTCCAAAGCCCGACATCCTAAAACTTTCAGAAATTGAAATTTGGACCTAGGGTCAGGGATGAGGTAGACTCTACCCTAGGTCAAGGTTGAGGTCATCCTTGACCTAGGTCAAGGTCTAGGTCATCCTTGACCCTTCAAGTCATCTTTGACCCAGAAAGTCAAAGTCTCCAATTTCTCAGAGAAAGTCTATTAGAAAGAGGCTAAAAATAGGGGGAGAGAAGCAAAATAGGGGGGAAACTGCCAGATCCATACAAATACCTAATCAACGAGCTTGAAATGACCCCATACCACCTAATCGAAGGGCTAAACACTCTTATCATGGAAGTGCTTCCATTTTAAGATGATACAACAAAATTTTGAGATTTATATGCAGCCTTGTGGAGATTGTACGCAGGCCAGAGGTGGAAATATTATGCAAGACAAAGATAATTAATATAATGAGAAGCATTATTTAAATGAAAAATACCTTGGGCATGCAGTGCAACAAGGCAAAAATTATGATCATTTTAATCACAGGGATCATTACTAGAGCCAACGTGGTGAGCAGAATATGCATGAAATTCCAAGTGAATATAACATGGGTGGTCAAACACAACATTACTTGTGCAATATCCCATCTCCTACGCATGATAATAGGAATGGTAATCAACAATAGTACATGCATCACCACGTGATAATGGGATTCATCAGCAATATGCACAAGAACATCATATTATGCAAGATAGGTATAGCCTACATCATATGTAGCATCAAAACCATGGTCATCTAGACTAGAAATTTAATTATCATCAGAATAATCAAAACACTCAACATCATAATGATTTGGTACAACACCATGCACAACAGTATGATATTGGCAGGAACTAGCAATTTGGGAATTCTGTCTAGCAACAACATCATTAACTTGTAGGTTTGATGCAGCCTCATACACGCCAATATGGAAATCAAGGAAAACAAAACCAGAGAGGTAACCCTATTTTATAAAATAAAGTTTTTCAGTTTACTAATCAAATTAGAAATCAAGTAGATGTTAGATTTCTAGTGGTTAATGAGAGATATAGACAATTAGATTTTTCAAATATTATATGCTCTCCTAACCTGATACCAAATAAATTGAAATCCGATATTCCTAAGTTTACTAGTGATGGGTCACAGTTAGCAGAACAACATGTTATCAATGTCAAAAATGTTGTATATGAATTTGAAATAACGTACGAAGATGTTCTTATGAAGTTATTTGTGGAGGCTCTTAAAGATACTGCAGATGAATGGTATAGGAATTTACCTAAAAGATCTATTGATTGTTGGAAAAATTTTGTGAATCAATTTATGAAAGAATTCACGGATCACAGAGATCCATATTTTGCATCTCACGAATTAACTAGCATAAAAAATAATGTGAATGAGATAGTAAAAGAATTCAAAAAAAGGTTTAACAGGGTGTTAAATAAAATTCCAAAAGATAGTCGTCCTATGGATTTGTTTTTAATAACCTTTTATCTAATAGCTTTTGATGTCAAGACAAACTATGAGAGAAGGTCTCATAACCCTAAAACATTACAGCAAGCATTTAAAACTGGAATAACTATTGAAAGTAATAGAATAGCTACTAGGAGAATGGATAAGAGAAATAATCCTAGGCTTTTCAACCCTACAACCCCAAAATAGAATGAGGAAAGGGATAGGATGGATGAATTAGTGAGTTTGGTGAAAAATTTATCACAGAAATTTTAATAAAAATGATATGTACAGGTTACAAGGCATGCCCTATCACACTGACTAGAAGGATGGAAAACCTTTAAAAAAACAAATGGACACTCTAGACCCACTTAAGAGGAATAATCATTTTATAGAAGATGACCTTTGGTGTGATATTTGCAAGTTGCCTCACCTACAAGAACAATGTCTAGTTATAGCACAAAATATTATGGAAGGACATCAAAGGTGTGAGGTAAAGGACATAGTCATTAGATTAGAAAATATTTTTGAAACTCTTGAGAAGGATTCAACTCACAACTGCAACTATGAACCTTTATGTACCATTTTTTCAACATTTATAAAGATAAGTTCCATTTGTTTTATTTGTGGTTATAAGTTATTTGTATGCTTTCGATTAGTCTTTCAGATATTCTATTAAATAGAGTGTTTCACTTTGTTAAATTTCCTAAGTGTTATAATTCAAAATCATTATACAGTTTGAATAACAGTAGAAAGGTATGTGTAAGTCTTTCTTCTATTTCTAGTGGTCTCTTGAATAGAGCTAAATTTTATAGAACTAGTTGTAGAATCTGATTTGAATTATACTTTAAGTGGAAGATTCTAAAATGATGGTCTTGTCTTATTAAAGCAAGTTTTTAAAACCGCCTCTGATCATACGTAGGATTGAAATTTTTTTGACTCTATAGCCCAAGTATTTAGAAGGCACTGATCTAATCATTAATTAGAAGTTGTTATATTAGTTCATTTTTAGTTTGTAGATCATTAAATCATTATTTCAAAAGCATTACTTTTCAGTCCTCAATATAATCCATTTTAGTCAAGTTTTATAAAGTAGAGATTATCATGAGATTTATTTCTTTCCTCAAAGGATCATTAACCACCTTTGGAGGAACTTTGTTTTGTGTACACAGTTGTGTGACATAGAGAATTTGATAGTTTAAAGTGAATTTAGGCCTACCAGCCTTGGCTTGATTAAGCCATAATTGCAGATGTATCAATTTGTACATGTTAGTTGGCCAAATTTTCTTCATCATGTTTGGGAACCAATAGATACATTGGAAAAATCTACTACTAGGGACATTCACCTTGCGGACTTAGACAAAATATTCACCAAAGTGGAACATTTTAAATTAAGGCTCAATCCTAAGAAGTTTTCTTTTGGGGTCACCTTTTAAAAGCTCCTTAGATACATAATCTCAACATATGGAATTGTGGTGGACCTAGCCAAAGTCAAAGCAATTATGGAAATGTAACCTTCATGAAACATCAGTCAAATGAGTACGTTGCAAGGAAAGTTGCAATCTATTAGAAGATTCATCTCACGGTTAGCCAACAAGGAAAATTCCTTTACTAAGACCTTTCATAAGCGTGTCACTTTCAAATGGAATGAGGATTGCGAAAAACACTTCCAAAAAATTGAAGAATATTTGGTTAATCCTCCATTGCGAATGGCTCCTACTCCTGGAAAAACTTTTTTACTCTATATTTCAGTTAATAATTCCTCTTTGGGAGAATTTCTCACACAACATGATTATTGAGGATGTGAAAGAGCTATCTGCTATATCATCATAACATTGGTCTCTTATGAGCTCAACTATATAATCATTAAAAAAGATTGTCGAGGAGTAGTATTTTCTTCTCAAAGGTTTAGACACTATATGCTGGCTTACTCTACACTGCTGATAGAAAAAAATAGATCCCCTCAAGTACTTATTGAACAAGGAAAGACTAATAGGATGGTTAGAAACATGGGTGATGATTCTCAATGAATTTGACATCACATATGTTGACCGAAAAGCTATCAAAGGGAAAGCTTTGGCAAATGATTTAGTAGATGTGCCTCTACAAGATACATTTCTCCTTCTTGTTGAATTTCCTGATGACTCCATCATACACTTGACTCAAAATCCCTGGAAGATCTACTTTGATGGCTCACTTATAGAACAAGGAATTGGTCTTGGCATTTTGTTCATTTCCCCACAAGAATACAAAATCCCTAAGGAATACAAGATGATATTCCCTTGCACGAACAATGTGGCAGAATATGAAGGATTAGCTAATGGGCACAAATTGGCTATTGAATGGAAGAATGAGGAACTTCATGTCTATGGTGACTCTCAACTGGTAATCAACCAAGTCACTAATGAATACCAAACTAGAGATGAAAAAATACTACCATATAAACATCTAGTTGATTATTTGAAGAAATACTTTGTATGCATCACTTTTCAGTAGTTGCCACATGCAGAGAATAGAGTAGTTAATGCCATGGCTACCTTAGCCTCAATGCTATGACTTGAAGAATACCAATTTCATTATGATTTCCCAGTGGAAGAACTCCCCTTCCTTGCCTATGACTCACCCAATTCCTAGATCATCTTCTCCATCATTGCTTTCAATACTTCCCAATATAGCCAAATCTATCACTACCTTCGACGCCAAACCATTCTTGAAGGACTATCTAAAAATCAAAAAATAAACCTCATAAGAAGTGTGTCTCGGTATTTACTCATCACTAATAACTTATTTAAGAGGAGTATAGATGGTACCCTCCCTACGTGTCTAGAACATGAAGAATCTGACAAAGTGTTAAGAGAAGTCCATGAGGGTATTTATGGATCTCACTCAAATGGTATTTCACTGGCTAAGAAACTCTTAAGAGAAATATATTACATTCCTACCATGGAAAAAGATGTCATTCAATTTTCTAAGACATGTAAGAAGTTTCAATTCCATGGGAATCTTATCCATTCTTCTGCTCAAGATCTACTACCTTTTATCACTCACTGGACATTTCAACAATGGGATTTTGATGTTGTGGGATAGATCCATCCTTCATATTATAATGAGCACAAGTTCATCATTATGGGTACTGATTATTTTACCAAATGGGTTGAATTTGTTCCTCTCATCCATGCAATAGGAAATTAGATAGCTAATTTTATCCTAAATTACATCATTTTCAGATACACGATCCCATCTTTGATTGTTAAGGATAACAGAGGACAATTTTAAAATAGTGACATTGATGAGCTCTGTAAAAAATCTCATATCACACTCCATTCCTCCTCAATCTACTATCCTTGGGAGAATGGACAGGAAGAAGCATCAAACAAGACAATCCTAAATATCCTATAGAGAACAGTCAACAAATCAGGATGGGATTAGCACATACAAATCAATCCATCTCTATGGGGTTATAGAATAAGCATCTGAACACCATCAGGAGCTATACCATTTTCTTTAGTCTATGGTTTTGAATCTATCTTACCAGTTTAATTCAAGATACCTTCACTTAGGGTATCACTACATGGGATTATCACTGATGATAACTATATAATCTCTTGACTTCAAGAGATCGAGTTACTTGATGAACCCAGAAAAGAGACATTTGGCCATCTGAGGGTCTATCAAAAATGAATGTCTAGAGGCTACAACAAGAAGGTACGAACATCAAGAATTTCAAGTTGTTGATCTCATTCTAAGAGAGAACCCAAAGAATCAACAACATCTTGAATAAAAGGGTGAATTTGAACCCAATCGGCTAGGTCTTTTTGTTATTATTGCAACATTTGGTTCTTGAGCTTATCAGCTAGCTACTCTAGAAGGAAATGTTCTCAAAGAGCCTCTCAATGCTTTTCACTTGAAAGGATTCTAAAGCTAGACATTTTGCTTCCTATACAACAATATATGATCTTGAAAAAATTCTAAAAAGGATATAAAGTCCTAAAAATTGCAAAATATCCTAAAAAATGATCATCCTAGTGGAAACCTGGAAATAGGCACTTGATGTATCCACAAAAAAATCAAATAACAAAAAAATAAAAATAAAAATGAAAAGAACAAAAAAAGAGAAAAATGTGCCACAGTGAAAACATGGAAACAAGCACCTTGGTAGAAAAAATAAAATAATCCACAGTGGTGAAAACTTGGCAAAAAGGTGTCACTTGTAATGTGCACTCCATCTATTAATGTGTGGAGGAGCTCTTGTTCTTCCCTTGGCCTCCCTGCATCTGTCTCACTTTTTTTTCCTTATGATGTCATGGGATGGAAATCATCATACTCTTGTCCTCAGTTATCGTCTATCATCTAGGGACAATCGTACACTTATTTGAGCTTCCAACGCTTTATTTCTTGGTCAATCTTATGAGCTTAACCTAAGTTAGTTTATTAGTCCTTCTTGATGGGAAATTTATCACTGACACTACTTGTTTTTCAACACCCCAATTCTCCAGTGTTTCTTAACACTACCAATCTAGACATCACTTTGTTTCTTAACACATCAGATCTTGCACTATTCATTGCGCACTTGCACTTTGACTCTAGCTCAAAGGTGTTCCTTAACACCTAGTGTGAATTACATCCTAGAAAACTGAAAATGAATAAGATATGCTAAACTATTTTCTTGTGTGTTGTGTGTTATCATTTATTTTTTTCTATCTATGTCTTCTAAGGTCGCTTGATGATGTCTAATTAACTAGAGATTCACGATTGGGGGCATAACATGTTTTCTTTGATTTCTGTGTGTGGTGTGATTTCAATGTTTCTAAGCTGTCTAATAAACTGAGTGTCTATGATAAGAACCTTCGTCATGATTGGAATTCCAGACATATCTCATCCCTATTTGTTTGGAAACTTAGGTGAGGTTGGAATTATCTCCTTCTTTGTTTCTCGTGTGTGGCACATACGATGACACTCTTAGTTATTATTTCCACTTGTGCCTCGGTATGAGTATTACCTTACAACATTAACTTGGAAAACATGTTGAGGTCATCTTTACTTTTATGTCTTGATGCTTACATGTATTTCCTATAAATTATCTGATAGGGTCGTATTCATATTTTCATGGTTTCTCTTACACTAGTGAAGGTTGTACTAACCCCCGATGTCCCAAATTCTCAAATGATGAAAAATGAATGACTACAGGATTAGTGACTTGACTCATCTCTTAGGTTGCATTTCATTCTAGGGTTGCATATAGATTTGTATTTCTAGTTTCCTTTTAGCTATGATTTTTTTCTCTCCATTGAGGCAAACAATTGTGAATCATTATCTTTGACCTCAATTCTATTGTCGAGATGGAAATCAAAATCTGAGATTACTTAATTATCAAATGCAATTTACATATCAATTCCTTCTTGTTTCTTCCTTTCTATTTTAATTCTAAGTGGGCATAACAATATAGAAAATCTTCTTCATCTCCTAATTTACAAATCTAGCAATTGAACCAAATCTTTATTGATCAACTCAATCAGTTACTAAATATCACAACTCGGGGAATATGAACTTGAGATTCAAGCCACATCTCCTTTCTAGAAGATTGTTCTCATCACTTCCTATTAGTTCACTCAGACATATGTTAGGAATAATAGTCCACAATACAACTGAGAGGGGGGGTGAATCAGTTGTATAGAAGATTATTAAAATTTAAACTTTAAGCAGCAACAATATCAGATCCAATGAACATAATAGACCCCAACACAATAAAACAATATTTTAATCATGGGGAAACCCTGTTAAAGGTAAAAACCCCAATCGAAATTAGCACCCACAAATGATGTACTAAGAGTATAGTTATCTTTGTTAGAAGATATAGCCCTATTAGGATCTTATTGAAACATTATAGTACATAGTCCTCGATTGTTAGAAGACAAACCCTGTTAGGATTCAAGAAGAAAGGAAGGGCTCACTACCCAAGGAACATTTCCCAAAGAAGGTTAAATCCACCTTCAGAAATCATTGTTCGCAACACAAGTGTATATGAGGAAATGCACAATCCTTTGAACTATTTTCAAGCAACTGTCTTTGCTTGATCAGTTCCAATGAAATCCACCAGCAATCTTCTACTCTACATAAAACATACACAAGCTCACAGCTTTCACAAATTCTCTATTTTTCTTTGTTCACATCCATATCTTTTCCAAAGAAAAGATCATTCATTTATACCCTATTACAATTCTCATGAACAGGTGGGCCCATAAGACTTTGACAATTACAAATAAGTACATAAACCCTTACTAAGATACACACAGTATCTAGAACAAGTATACAATGATTATATTACAACAATTAAGGACCGACATTCTTAATTCAAGTTTTCCATTCATTATACACGATACATCTCTGTAATCATCTTTCAAATAGATCACCTCTAGAAAAGATGTCATAGTTGATGTCACCAAGCATACTGTACCTTCTGCTAACCAATGCACATCCTCTAGTACCTTGTATGTCATCCCTCAAGCTGGCATATCTTGAATCATATCATCTGGAAGATATACCAGAAACACAAAGACTAACTTTGGCATTTCTCATTGTCACAGTCCAGTGACCAGTCTTTACCAAAACATCTATAACTCATCCAATATGAAACATTACATGATGTGATCTTAGATAGAAGATCACAACACCTTCTTGGACTCTCATCTGACTTTCCAACATCTGAAGCATCCATATAGTGTATGTACACTATGGTAACCAGCTTGATCTACTCATAGAAACATATGTTGACATCAGTGACAAAACATACATGACAACAGTATGAGTGCCCATTTAGTAACATAGTGATTAAACATATTAAATGTCTCAACCACCAACCATGCATTAGCAATATCCAACAATCTCCCCCTTTGGCATTGATGTCAACATATGGGAAAATCCATTATCCCAAAGTTATATCAATCCTTAGTTCTGCAACCAAACAATACTACAGCTAGCCTCCCTATACAGTAGGGATTTTCTCATAGCAACACTCCCCCTTTGAAAATAATGGCAAAGGGTGCCATGAGTCATCAACTTCATTCTAGAAACTTTCTTCCATAATCACTCCCCCTGAGGAGTAGATCCCTACATCCAATCCAAATTATGATAAGGCTCTGAAAAACCTCTAGACTGATGCATCTCTAAATCATTTAATTATGAGTAGGAGGGGCCTGAACCCCAAGCATACCTTTGAGATATTAAAAGGTATTTTTTGGTAGTGGCTTTGTGAAGATGTCTGTAATCTTCTTTTTTGTACTAATATATTCTAATTTGATTTCCTTCTATGCCACCTTGTCTCTTAGGAAGTGATACTTGATAGAAATATGTTTAGTTTTAGATTCCATCACCAAATTTTTTGACATATTCACTATATTGGTGTTATCACAATGGATAATCAGAGGCTCATCAAATGTTATTCCAATGTCTATCAGTATTTATTTCATTCAAACAATTTGAGTACAATTTATGGTAGCAGCAACATACTCTGATTCAGTAGTAGATTGTGCTATACAATCTTGTTTCTTACTTAGCCAAGAAACCAACTTCTTCCCAAGCAAAAATGCACCACCACTAGTACTCTTTCTATCATCAATATTTCCTACCCAATTAGTGTCAGAATAAGCATGAAGTTCAAAGCTATCATTTCTATCATACCATAGGCCATAGTCTATGGTTCTTCTCAGATACCTCAGTATCCTTTTCACAGCAACTAGATGTGTCTCTTTGGATTTTGCCTGATATCTGTAATACCCCAAAAATGGGCTATAAGTTCATTAACCTCCTATATCATCAAATCATATGAAATCGACATCAAAGTCCTAATCTAAGGCACATCTAAACATCATCGAATCATAATTGATTATCTTAAATTTTGCATCGGGGAATATTCCTAGTAATATTCTTAATCATCTTAATTATCTTTAATTTAATGATTATTTGGCAATAAATCACATTTATCCTAAGTTTGATTAATTGAATATTTTCATATTTAATTAATTAGATTTAATATTTGCCACTAAATTGTGTAATTAAATTTAATTATATCTATTATTAATTGTATTATTTAATTTTGACAATAAATCTAATATCATATGAATAATTGATTAAATTTTTATTTAATTAATTAAAGCAAGTTGTCATTATTTAATAATATAGTTTTTAATAAAAGTTTGATTAAATAATTGATTAACCCATAAATCAATTGTTTTATTTTTAAAAAGCAGTTAAGTTGGAAATAAATCACTTTATTATTAAATTAATTCATAAATAAAACATGCACAATCATAAAAGAAGACAACTATCAATTATCAATTAAAGCTAAACTCTATTTTGAGTTAAAACTTAGCTTTTGCATGTTTTTGTGAGTTAATTATCTTTTATTTAAAAATAACTCAAAAATCAAGTTGAGTTATTTGAGTGATTTATGGCTTTTTCCCATGCACCTCCAAAGCCCTGGATTTCTATAAATTAAGGCTTTAGCTCTTCACAAATCATCTCATATTTTGCACAATCACGCTGGAGAATTGGAATTGAAGAATCAAAGCTCTTGCGAATCGACATCTTTGTGAGATCATTCATATTTTAGCATATCATATTAGAATTTCATCGTTAGATTAGCATAGCATATCAGTTTTCAATAGCATAGATTCATATCAGTTTTTATCATTCTTATTGCATAGAAAAATCCAAAAAAATAGAATAATTGCATTCAATCTCATATCTAGATCAATTGCATTCAAATCCTTCATTTAGGTGTCGTCTAGGTCACTGATCTCTATTACAATCTGAGAACATTAATCTCGCACCTATTAGAAGGTAGTAAATCGCTTGGTTAGATAGCTTTCAATTTTGCACGATTTCAATTATAGCTAACCTCTAATGTTTTACTGAGTGTTGTGTCTACAGATCAAGTACAATTTTCACACACACATTTCTGGCGCCCACCGTGGGGCCTTGAAACGGGTTTCCAATTCAATTCTTTCAATTTCTATCTTTTTATCCTCAGGATCTGTGCAAAACTATGATTTTTAATTTTGTCCGTACATCTGTCGTACGAGTTTCTAACAAATGTCGTATGGGAGCATACCCACTGTCGTATGATATTCTACCCACTGTCGTACAACAGTCTATCGGATCATGACTCATTTCATTTCATACCCACTTCCATTTGAGGGATAATCTATCGTATGATAGCACACCCAGTGTCGTACGAGTTTCTGGACTGTCGTCTGAGAGAACACCCACTGTCGTACGAGTTTCCATACCAGTTTTTGACTATCATTTCATTTTTCAAAGCAGAGTATCAGATTTGATTTTTATATTTCGGCTAACTGCTAATTTTGACAATTGAAATTCTCTGTTTTTGATTGCTCTCTACTGGTTTTGATTGGGAAAAGTGCAAGAATTGCTAAAAATCAGGTAAAAACTACTAAGCGCGTTGCGAGGATCACCAGGTATTCTCCTTGTTCTAAAAATATTTCAATTTGGAGGGTAAAAGCATAATAAACTGTCACCCTTTTACAAAGGAAAAGGCTAACAAAATCAAAACTGTTCAACTTCAATAGTATAAAAATGACATTTATGTTTGGAATTTGAAGATGATGTAAACTAATTAAATGTGATAAAATGGATTAAGTTTATGATTAATATTTTTAATAATTTTTTTGAATAATAATTGATATGTTTTTTAAATTTTTAAAGATGATTTTTCAATTGCTGAAAAATGTTGAAAATTAGGGGTCTAGTTCCCACCAAAAAATTATATGTAAATAAACATTTTTTCCCCTAATTTCAAAATATGTCATAGATGACATATATAGCTAGTGCATGAAGAAAAAAAAATTGTTTTGTGACCTATATATTCTCTTTTATAACAATTCAAATTCCAACTCACTGAAATCAACAGTTTTCATCTCGCAACATATTTTTCATAACAAATCTATCCCAATCAGAAAAAGATATATATATTCTTGAAGAGGACTCTCTCCTCTAGTGCACCATATATTTTTTAAATTTATTTAATAAAATTCACTATTTTTTCTTTCTCTGAATCAACATCTCCTTGACTGTTAAAATACATACTTGCAATATTTTTTAATTAAAATAAACTATGTCTAATTAAAACACTCTAAAACTATATGAGGATATTCTTAACTCTGATCTCTACAAAAGGGTATTTTTTTATTTTTAAAAAATTATCATTAAAAAGATTAGGAGTTATTGAAATGCCAATTTTCTGAAATAATTTTATTTTTATGGTAATTGGACCCAAAGTGGTATAAAACATGCATTTAGTAGATATTTCCAATTGGAAAAGTCAAAACACTTATCTAACTTTGCTAGAATGAATCTAGCTAGACCATATGTTTGACCAAAATTAATTTTTAGTTAGAAATACTAAAATTCAGCTGTGCTGATATGTTAGCCTAAAAGGTGACACCTGATTGTGCTTTTACCCTGGACTTAAAATAAATCTCTCATGTGTCAAGCTTGTGTGCATCTTTTCATACTTTTGATCTGTTTCTACACACTTGCATAATTTGATACTAGGTTGTGATCCCTTAAGGATTCATTAAGTAGTCTTAGGATACTTGTGATTGATCTTGATTGCTATCTTGGGTTATTGGACTCGCTAATCCGCCGGCCCCTCATTTTCGTCCCGTGGTTGCAATCTCAGCACCATAAAGGGGAGGGGTCAACAGGACAGAAGTGTTAAATGTTCCACTTGGCAACCCTTTTGTGCTTTTAGGAACTCACTTGTTTTCTAAGTTGGGGACTCATTTTTAGCTTGTGTGAGGTGTTAAGTGTTCCACCTTGTGGACTCATCTCATATTTGCTTTAAGCGTTAAGTGTTCCTCTTTCTACTTTTTGAATGCTTTTTGTAGATTTACTTTCGGAACATATATCTGTGCTCACATAGTAATTAGGCCCTATGAACACTATTCGTGATTCTTGAGAGATTGGATTCCTAGCGAAATCTTTCTTGACGATAGAATCCTTGTAGGTAGGGAGGATACTTAGTGCGTTTCACATTCAACTTGGTTAGTGCGTCTTCTCTTATTGATCGACACATTCTCTCTCCGGAGAGGTTGATAGATCACGTGGGGTTGATATCACAAGCTTTGGTGAATCAAAATTGGTTAGTGCGTCTTCTCTTATTGATTGATACATTCTCTCCCCGGAGAGGTTGATAGCTCACGTAGAGTTGATATCACAGACCTTGGTGGAACAAAACTTCGTCTTAGCGTGTCAGATTAATCTGCTTGCTTTTTTTGGGTTAAAAGTGAAGAGGTGTCAAAACCTTGAATCTGGAGCCAAGTCCCCTTGTGGTATACTATTGTGAGTCATCTTTAGAGAGGGTTAACTGTAGCGGACAATCCCTTCACAGGGCAAACTGCATTGACGGAACCTCAAGCAGTCATAGCCATTTTCACCGTGGTAGTGACAGCCGCTATATAAATGTCCTTGTGGAAGAAATCTCCACGGGTATGGTTCATTGTTGGGTTGTCAGATCTCCCTAGCAGCTCTTGAAGATTAAGTTCTCGGACTGTGTCAAAACCCTGGTGCGCCGGGATTGGAGTTCACCCCTTTGAATAATAAAAGTTGCAGAGTCAAACCATTACTAAAAACCCTAGAGAGGCCAATTTTTCACTTTCAGGTATATGTGCGTTATTGCAAAACTTTTTCAGAATATACACAATTAGTACTCTCAGGGATTAGCACAATTTGGTCACTTGATTGTTCATGCAAAAGGTTGCTTTTGCCCTTGTTCATTGTTTTCAGACGTGCTTGGAATCACTTGCTTGCTGTTCTGCGTGCTTGTTTATCTACTTGGCTATTAAAAATGATCAAATCTGGTATAACCTTCAAAATCTGGACAGTACAATTTGCAAACAATCCAAAACTGAAAACCTTAAATTTTGCAAAAATTGACGTAAAATTTTGGAGTCAAAATTCGTATGAATTTTTGTCAAATGTCGTTTCAGTAAAGCCCATATGTCGTATGATTAAGAACCCAGTGTCGTACGAGTTTTCAAACCAGCAAAATTCAAGAAGCCAAAAATTGTTAGCAACTATCGTACGAGTTTTGTCAACTGTCGTTTCATATCTACCCAACTGTTGTACGAGTTTCGCAATTGTCGTTTCATTTATACCCAACTGTCGTACGAGTCTGCAGAGTGTCGTTTGGAAAAATTTGAGAAAGTTGTCAGAAATTGTCAAATTGCAAGATATCCAATGTTTTCAGCCTAGTTCCAGAATCTGTCAAAAATATCATTGTGTTAGGAACAGAGCAGTAGCTATTGAGCATTCTACCATTTTCCGAGTTTGATCTTTTGAATCCGATCTAGTCTTCTGTTTGATCAATTTGGGTCATTTTTATCTCGTGTCAAAACCTTGTCATAACTATCAATCTTCAATCAATCTTCAAAAACAGACTAAGTGTTGAGAACTCGTGTCCGCTATCTTTTGGGTGATCTATCCCATACATCCAGTGCACAGTTTCCTTCACCCACATCTCATCAGATTTTCAAAATTATCATAATCTTGACAAGGTTGTGTCATCCGATTTTCTCGAATCAAATTGTTCTTCAGTTGTCTTCATCCTTTTCTTCTGTTTCATTCAAAGTTAATGGTGGAGACCAGAGCTTCTTCACACAAGAAATCAAAAGAAACATCTCAGAACTTACTTTTGACCAATACCCCGGGTCCAACTCTTGAACAACTCATCAAGTCAGGTATCTACGAAGACGACGGTCTTGGTAACTTTCGATTGAAAACTGGTTACATACCTCCTCTATCAACTCACAGAGGTAATCAACAAACTCCTCCTCAATCTATTCCAGGGAGCCCAAAAACTCCTACCATGTCTCAAGCAGGGACAAACCATGGTTCTCTAGGAGGAGGATCCCAGGGACACCATTCTCAACATAATGCCGACCAAGACCCTACACCCTCTAAAATCCATCGGTGTCAGAATGACAATGAATTCAAAAGAATGATGAGGCATTTCTTGAAAATGGATAGAGAGGCATACTTTTTGCAATTAGCCCAAGAAGGAGCTAAACTTCCTCCTCACTTCAATGTCGAAGATATCATCACGCATGAGGAAGAAACTCCGATGACGGCCATAATGAACCAGCTACACGCTATGCAGGTCAAAATGAATAAAATTGAGAAAGAGAAGGAACCCAAGGAATTCTCCATGGAGGCCCTTTGTCCTTTCCCTTTTGACAAAGACTTGTATATGCCTCCATTCCCAAAAAGAGTGGAGATACCAAAGTATGACAAATACGATGGACACTCTGATCCTCAAGATCATGTCAGAGAGTTCTGTACGCAATCCATGGAATTCATGCATGAACCGACTTATCTAATGCACCTTTTTCCTAGATCCTTGGGAGGAGCATCCATTCAGTGGTTTTCAAGATTACCTTCTACGATCAAAACTTTTGAGGAATTGATTAAATTGTTTTATCAACAATATTCCTACAATATTCAACATCCGATTACCATGATCGATATCTGTAACCTCAAGCAATATCCAGGGGAATCATTCCTAACTTTTCTCAAGAGGTGGCGAAAGAAGTTTTCTTTATATGCTAGACCAATTCCCGAAATGGAGAAACTTGAAATCTTTATCAATAACCTTGTTCCAGAGCTCAACTATCCATTACAAATGCAAGATCATGTATCTTTTGATAAAATGGTGGATAATGCAATCAAGATTGAGAAAGTACTTGTCAAGAAAGGAGAAATCACACTTTAAAAGGACAAGTCTGAATCGAGATCTAGCTCAAAAGATAAAAACAAGAGCTGGAATAGAAACAAAGGTATCGTCTCTGATGGTGTTGTTGACACTATCCACACCCCATCAAAGGCACCGGCCTATAATCTCACCCTTGCCACCAAAGCCATTGAAGCTTCAGAGCAAAAATCTGCCGAACCATCTCCAAAGAAGCCATTCAAACGATGAGATAATAAATGAAAGTTTACTCCCCTGGGAGAATCTTTGGAATCTTCCCTGAGAACCCTGATAGCTAATAACATGATCTCTTTACCACCAATCCGAAAACCTGATTCGGATCCAAAACCATGTTGGTGGAAAGATAATGAATTCTATGCTTTCCATCGAACTAAAGGCCACAGAACTAATGGATGCTTCCATTTGAAGCATACCATTCAGGACTTGATAGATCAAGGGGACATCACAATCAATAATCCTACCAGCAATAATGATCACACAGCATTTACAGAACCTTTTCCACAACATGGCAAGGGAGTTTCCACTTCTCAGCCTAACATGGGGGCAAAAGTCAACTATGCCTACCCTGGAAATGATGCTGTCATCAATATGGTAGAACCATGCCTCTCTGAGAGCTGTAATGTCATCATGATTGTATGAAGAGATAGAAATCATTCCTCGACTAATGCAGTTACCAGATCACAAGATCAGATGCATCTGAAAGGACAAACACCAAATTCATCTGATGTCCCTAAGATACCTTTCAATCTCACATCTGCTTCTAAATAGAAGGTTGCCTCGAAATCTTCCAATCCAAAGGATACCAAACCTACATCTTACAGCATCATCCAACAACTCCAGCACACCAATGCCAAAATATCCATGCTTGAGTTACTTTGAATATCTCCAGCTCATAGAGATATCCTAGACAAAGCTTTGCTCGGCTCTAATGTTCCTGATGATCTAGATCTAGACAGGTTCCAGACTATGGTTGGTCATCTAACGTCTCCGCAATATATCTCCTTTTTAGAAGAGGATGACAACTCCCTAAGTCACCCACATAATCAGCCCTTGCACATAGAAGTCTTGATCCAGAACCGTCGAGTCAAACATGTGTTGATAGATGGGGCGCAGGCCTCAACATTTGTTCTTACAACTTAATCACACAGTTGGGATTCTCAGAGATGGCAATTGATCCTCGAAAGAAGATAACCATAAAAGCCTATGATGAACAAGAAAGAGCTTCTAAAGGCACCATTGTCTTACCCATCCGAGTGGGTCCGGTCATCAAAGATACCACATGTCAGGTGCTTGATCTACCATTGGCTTACAATATCCTTCTAGGGAGACCCTGGATACATGAAATGCAAGCTATTCCTTCGACATACCATCAATGCTTGAAATTTCCCTATGAAGGAGTGGAGGTTACTATCCCAGCTGATCTGAGTACAACTTGCAATACATTGAAGGAAAGTGCCGATAAACTTGTTCCCAATAACAGAGAATCTTCCATCAAGCAACAAAATGTGGCTTCCACATCTAAGATGGACGACATTGCTAAAGAGATCAATATCAAAGAAAATGGGATGGGAGAATACACTATAGAGCCAGTCTTGTCTCTAACATCTCTCCCAATCTCACCTAAGTCGTATGGCCAATCCTTGAAGCAGTCTAAATCAGAACCTAAGGAACCTATGGAAGCATACAAAAGACATTTTGTGGTGGAGCAAGTATCCAAACAAGAATTTGAAGAGGATGAAGCTGTGCTGGCATGGCTATATAAAGAGGATCCTGAATCTAAAATTGTTCAACCTAGTGAATCTATAGCACCTACAGTCCCTTCTAATTCATATGGTCTAGGAAACAAATTGATAGCCAAGATGGGATATTCCAGTCAAGGACCTCCAGGAATTAGGGGAAAGGGTCTTGTGACCCCCATTTCACATATTGGTCGAGCCAAAAAAGATACTGGTGGCATAGGGTTTAAGAAGAAACCCTATCATCTCAAAGGTGGTTGTTCTCATGTCATAGAACAAATTGCACCAGGAGAACCCCTTCTTAAGAAAGAAGACATAGAACCCTCTGATGATGATTCAGATAGCTCTGAACTTATCCCCTATGAAAAATTGCCTAAAGAGATCAAAGATCTTCTTGATGATACAGATGATCCTATCAGAAGAATTAATGTAGTAGAAACACAAGAACCTACTATAGCACAAGAGATGGTTGCACCACAAGAACCAACCAATCTCGAAGGCAATCAAACTGATCAAGAAGCAGGGGGTAGTTATTTTGACACTGATTCCCATGAATATGAATTCAAGTCAGAGATTGAGGGTAATCCTTCTTGGGGTATTCATCCTGATTTCACACATTTTCTAAGATTTCCTAGAGATTCTGAATCAGAAGACGAGTCAAATGATTATGAATGGGGTGCCATTCCAGAAGAAGATGAGCTTATAACAGAGAAATCTATTGATGTAATTCACCAATATGTCTCTCAACCCAACGTAAGTCTAGAGCGAAACAATGAACTTAATGTGTCTGATCCACCTATGGCTGAAGAGGACTCCCATGATGACGTTGAGCCTATTCATGAATTGAACATTTTGAGCTGTAATATCACCTTTGAACTTGAGCGTCAAGTTAGGACCAATGATGACATATCCACATCCGTGAACACCATATCCCAAGCCTTTCCCGCTTTGACTATCCAACGCCCTGATCTTATCGACCAAACTTCCACAAACCCAAACCATGGTATGTATACCTTCCCAAATGACTATGCCCTTGCCTGCTACCTCAATGCCGTTGAGCCCATGAGTACTTCCATCAGTGAACTGAGCGTCAGCATGACCGAGTCGGAAATCAAATATCTTAGTCAGAAAAACAAGAGTAAAAAGAAAAAGAAAAAGAGTTCTGAGGGTGAAAACCACTTTGTGGCAGTCTCAGAACTGACAAAAGTAAAAAGAAAAGATGTATCTGAAGGTGAAAACCTCTCTGAGGCACCTAAGGATGAGATATTTGATGTCCTTCCGAGTCATTTACAGGATAGATCTCCAGTTCTGATTGAGCCAACTCAATCCATCAATTTGGGTACAACAGAGGAACCACAATTGGTACATGTAGCACAATCTCTATCAGACGAAGAAAAACAAAACTTCACTACCTTCTTATCAGAGAAAAAGATCAACTTTGCATGGAAATATTTAGATATGCTAGGATTGGATCCCAATCTCATTATGCACCATCTATCCATTGCTCCCGGAGTAAAACCAATCAAACAAAAATTGAGAAAGATGCATCCTCATGTTGCACTCTTAGTCAAAGAAGAACTAGAAAAACTCCTAAAAGCTGGATTCATCCGTGTCATAGACTATGCTGAGTGGATTTCCAACATTGTACCTATTTCAAAACCAGATGGTTCAATCAGAGTGTGCACAGACTTTAGAGATGTGAACAGAGCATGCCCTAAGGATGATTTTCCACTGCCTAACATTGATATGATAGTGGACATGACTGCGGGCTATGAAATGTATTCCTTAATGGATGGCTTTTCTGGATACAACCAAATCAAAATTGCTCCAGAAGATCAAGAGAAAATAGCTTTCACATGCGCGTGGGGAACTTTCTGTTGGAATGTTATGCCATTCGGACTCAAAAATGCTGGAGCAACATATCAAAGAGCAATGACATCTATTTTTCATGATATGATGCATAGAACAATGGAAGATTACGTAGATGATACCTTGGCAAAATCCATGATTAGAACTGACCATCTAATAGACTTGAGCATGATCCTCGACAGAATGGAAAAGTTTAGTCTTCGACTAAATCCTAAAAAGTGTGCTTTTGGAGTCACTTCTGGAAAGCTCCTAGGATACATCGTCTCCAAGAAAGGCATTGAAGTTGATCCAGCTAAGGTCAAGGCTATAATAGAGATGCAACCTCCCACAAATATCAATCAAATGAGGACGTTGCAAGGAAGAGTTCAATCTATCAGAAGATTCATATCACAACTAGCGGACATCTCATAGCCTTTTACAAAAACATTGCATAAAGGTGTGACCTTTGCATGGAATGAAGAATGCGAGAACAACTTTAAACATATCAAGAAGTATCTATCAAATCCACCTATATTGATGCCTCCTATTCATGGGAAGCCATTAATATTATATGTCTCCGCAACAGATACATCACTGGGGGCATTATTAGCACAGCATGATGAGAACAAGAAAGAAAGAGCCATCTACTATATCAGCCGAACTTTAGTGGCCTATGAGAAGAACTACTCAATGATCGAGAAGGCATGTCTAGTTGTGATCTTTGCATCACAAAAATTAAGACACTACATGTTAGCTCATACCACTCATTTGGTAGCTAAAATTGATCCACTGAAATATCTCCTAAGCAAAGCTGCCCTCACAGGTAGACTAGCTAAATGGGTCATGCTCTTGAGTGAATTTGACATTGAATATGTTGAAAGAAAAGCTATCAAAGGACAGGTCATCGCTGATCAATTAGCTAAAGCACTACTGTTTGATGATACACCCATGCAAATGGAATTTCCTGATTCCTCTATCATGCACCTCTCTTCTAGAGCATGGTAGTTATTCTTTGATGGCTCCTACACACAGAATGGATCCAGAGCAGGCATATTGTTCATTACTCCTCAAGGATACTCGATACCCAAAGCATTCAGATTAAAGTTTCCTTGCACAAACAATATTGCTGAATATGAGGCACTTCTCAATGGTATGAAAATGGCAATACAGTGGAGAGTTACAGAGATGCACATTCATGGAGACTCACAACTGGTCATCCACCAGGTCAATGATGTGTACCAAACCAAAGATGAAAAGCTCATTCCTTACAAGAGAATGGTCGATGATTTAAAGAAATACTTCATCTCTATCACATTTGAGCAAATACCCAGAACGAAGAATAAGGCTGCTGATGCAATGGCAACATTATCTACTCTTTTACAACAGCCTGAACATGAACTACGCTACGAGTTCCTGGTGGAAGCCCTATCCTACCCTGCATATGACTCCCTTGAAACCCGCATGATCTGCACTGTTGTAGGTTATGACTCATCTCGCTACAAAAATTTGTTCTCCTATCTCCACGACCAAATCATCCCTGAGCCCTTTAACTATTTTGAGAAACGTAACCTTATCCGATCTGCATCCCGATATGTCATCATTGGTAATGATCTGTACAAATGAGGTCTAGATGGTACACTGCTTAGATGTTTAGAACAGGAAGAGTCTCAACGTGCATTAGAGGAAGTCCACAAGGGTATATGTGGGTCACACTCGAATGGGTTAACGTTAGCTCAAAAACTTATTAGGGCTGGGTATTATTGGCCTGAAATGGAAAAAGAAGCTATTAAATTTGCTAAAAATTGTCAACAGTGTCAAGTACATGGCAACTTGATTCATGCTCCAGGGAGGGATTTGATTCCCTTTACTACACAATGGCCTTTTCAACAATGGGCATTTGATCTCATAGGTGCTATCCACCCACACTCTTCTAATGGACATACCCATATAATCACAGCTACAGATTATTTTACAAAATGGGTAGAAGCAGTTCCTCTAACACAAGCAACGGGGAAACAGATCTCTATGTTCATCCTGAACTACATCATTTGCAGATATGGGATCCCTCACTCTATAATCACAGATAACGGGGGACAATTCAAAAACAAGGACCTAGATGACTTATGTACCAAGTTCAAAATTACTCAACATTGGTCATCTATCTACTATCCTCAAGGGAACAGACAAGCTGAGGCTTCAAACAAAAATCTCCTGAAGATCTTGCACAGAATAGTGAATAAAATAGGAAGAGATTGGCATCTGATGATCAATCCAGCTCTTTGGGCATACAGAACTAGTATCAGAACACCTACAGGGGCTACACCTTTCGCTTTAGTTTATGGGTCTGAAGCGGTACTGCCTATTGAGGTTGAAATCCCATCACTCAGAATCAAAATGCATGGACTTGTCACTGATGAAGACTACAGAGTGTCTAGGTTACAAGAACTTGAATTACTAGATGAACGCAGGCAAGCAGCGTATGATCATCTCAGAGTGTATCAGAAAAGAATGTCTAGAGGCTACAACAAGAAAGTCAGACATAGAGAGTTTCAGGTTGGCGATCTAGTGTTGAGAGAAAATCCTAAAAATCAATCACATCGAGAACGCAAGGGGAAGTTCGAACCCAATTGGTTGGGTCCCTTTGTTATCACTACTACTTTTGGCTCTGGTGCCTATCAACTCTCAACCACTGAAGGAGAACAGCTCCGAGAACCAATCAACGTTCTCCATCTGAAGAAATTCTATGCCTAAGGCATTCAGTGCTTGGTAAATGTCCTGAAAAAAAATCTTAAAAATCAGAAAAAGTCCTAAAAAAATGAACATCTTGGTGAAAACCTAGCAATAGGCGCCTTGATGATTCACAAAAAAAAAATTGAAAAAATATCAAAAGTACAAACAAATTGAAAAAATGAAAAGTACAAAAAAAATTAAAAAAATGAAAAATACAAAAAAATGAAAAAGAAGAAAAAGTGCCTTAGTGAAAACCTGGAAACAGGCGCCTTGGTAGAAAAAATAGAATCTCTACCAAGATGGTGAAAACCTGGCAAACAGGCGCCACTTGTTCCAAAATGCTCCATCTATCAGCACAATCTTGGTCTTTCCCAGCTTTCAGTCTTGCTTTAGTTTGTACATATCTCCCGGTTTATTTCTGCATATCCTGGTTTCAATAAGTCAGTCTGTACACCAATCAGCTCAAGCGTCTGTATCCTATCAATGTTCAAATTTGGGGGCAATCAATGTCATATCCTATGGCCTCCAATGTATCTTAGACATGTCATATCCACTCAGAGTCCTTTGAAGCTTCAAGTTGAGTCAGTCAGTCAGTCTCGTCTCCAGAAAGGATTTTGCATCTACAACAATCAAACATCAAAACTCAACTGAAAACAATCTGTGCTTCATGCTTTTATCTCCTTGTATGCTTGCTGATTCGCATTGAGATTTTGCATATTGTGTCCCTTCGAGCTCTTCGATGATGTCTTTTATAGGATTTAGAGAGTGATGACTGGGGGCATAATCTTTTCTTTGTCTTCTGCTTGTATGTGAAAATCTAACAGCTTTGGAAATTTTGGATTGAAATGGTGTCCGACTGTAAGAGCCTCTATCTTGAATTGGATGGCCATGCGTACCTCGACCATTGATACCCAGACAATTCAAGGAATTTTGATCTAACTATTATCTTTTGAGTAAGTTGTTTCTCCTACTGTGAACGCAATCTTGCCTAAGGATGTGAACGATAAAGGGTCACTACGGGTAATTCACATTGGATTTAGAATGATCTCTTGACTGTTTGATGTGTATGTTAAACGCAAATTGCTATATCAAAATGGACATGATATTCAGGTCATCCTGGCGCTTGTGCCTTGGTGCTTATATCTAATCCGACATTTCGAAAACAAAATCAATATTCATATATCCATGGTTGTTGACCAGTGGGTGTTGTATTGATTCTTGCACATACAAATTGATATTCATATGTCTATGGTTTCATGGCTAGTGGGCATTGTATTGATTTATCCGGTTACCTAAAAGTTCAATGATGATAACAAATTGACATATGATCAGTGACTAGGTCCTAGGTCTTAGGTTGCATTTCATTTTGCATGTCTCATTGCATTTTGCATGTTTGCATGATCTCACAATGATTAAATGAACTCCAATGCTTAAACGATTCTTCAAATCGCATCTTCCAGTCTAACAAGAGCTGAATCTCACACGAAGGTTCCTCCAATGAAATAGCAAGTAGAATCCTTTTTCAGGATCAAAATTCAAATCTGAGATCATTCATATTATTAATTGCTTGCATAATCAACCTTCAATCATCACAGAAATCCAGTATTCAACTTAACTGATTATCTAACATCAAACTATCAAAATTTCAACTTGGTCAACTATGGTCAACTCATGGTTTCACCTAGTCAAACTTGGTCTTTTGGGACCTTCCAACGATGCAGAATGTGTTCTTGAATGTGTTTCACCACACTTCTCAAATCATTTAACATGCTTCTAAACTATAACGCTGACTTTTCTTGTCAGATTTCAATTTTAATCCCAAAGGGGGCATGGTATTGCACATCATTCAAAGTCTATAAATCAAATTCTATCAATCAAATCTATCAATATCTTTCATCAGTGATCAAGACAACAATCACGTCTAGTCGCTGATTCATCAAAAGTCCTCATCGCTCGGGGAAAATCTATCATCACTTGGGGCATATCAGATTCATCGATCCATATCAATCTGGTATTCTCCTAATCTTGTAAACTATATCATTTTTTGTAACCATCGGATCATAGTGTTCTTTCCTTGGTTCTTCGGCAATTGAAGGGTTCGGATGTGATACCTGCTAGTTCTGCTAAGACAATCAAGTCTAGAACGGGTCACTCACTTCTTATCAATCCTAAGGTTCAGAATCAGGCATTTTGACACTTTTTCACAATCATCGGTTCATCACTGCTACAGTGAACATTATCTCTGGTCATTCAGGACCTCCTATCTCAATATCTCTCAATCAGTTTCTATCTTGAGATCGGTTTATCTTTCGAATTAGTTTCATATCTCTATCAAACACAGACTTTCTTTGAACCACTGCGCTTCGCACAGTAATTCAAAGAGGGGCAAAATGTAATACCCCAAAAATGGGCTATAAGTTCATTAACCTCCTATATCATCAAATCATATGAAATCGACATCAAAGTCCTAATCTAAGGCACATCTAAACATCATCGAATCATAATTGATTATCTTAAATTCTGCATCGGGGAATATTCCTAGTAATATTCTTAATCATCTTAATTATCTTTAATTTAATGATTATTTGGCAATAAATCACATTTATCCTAAGTTTGATTAATTGAATATTTTCATATTTAATTAATTAGATTTAATATTTGCCACTTAATTGTGTAATTAAATTTAATTATATCTATTATTAATTGTATTATTTAATTTTGACAATAAATCTAATATCATATGAATAATTGATTAAATTTTTATTTAATTAATTAAAGCAAGTTGTCATTATTTAATAATATAGTTTTTAATAAAAGTTTGATTAAATAATTGATTAACCCATAAATCAATTGTTTTATTTTTAAAAAGCAGTTAAGTTGGAAATAAATCACTTTATTATTAAATTAATTCATAAATAAAACATGCACAATCATAAAAGCAGACAACTATCAATTATCAATTAAAGCTAAACTCTATTTTGAGTTAAAACTTAGCTTTTGCATGTTTTTGTGAGTTAATTATCTTTTATTTAAAAATAACTCAAAAATCAAGTTGAGTTATTTGAGTGATTTATGGCTTTTTCCCATGCACCTCCAAAGCCCTGGATTTCTATAAATTAAGGCTTTAGCTCTTCACAAATCATCTCATATTTTGCACAATCACGCTGGAGAATTGGAATTGAAGAATCAAAGCTCTTGCGAATCGACATCTTTGTGAGATCATTCATATTTTAGCATATCATATTAGAATTTCATCGTTAGATTAGCATAGCATATCAATTTTCAATAGCATAGATTCATATCAGTTTTTATCATTCTTATTGCATAGAAAAATCCAAAAAAATAGAATAATTGCATTCAATCTCATATCTAGATCAATTGCATTCAAATCCTTCATTTAGGTGTCGTCTAGGTCACTGATCTCGATTACAATCTGAGAACATTAATCTCACACCTATTAGAAGGAAGTAAATCACTTGGTTAGATAGCTTTCAATTTTGCATGATTTCGATTATAGCTAACCTCTAATGTTTTACTGAGTGTTGTGTCTATAGATCAGGTACAATTTTCACACACACAATATCTAGTTACAATTCCAACAACATTAGCAATATCTCGTCTGCTGTGGGTCAGATATTGTAATCCTCCAACTATGGATATGTACAAGGTCTAAAAAACACACTTTGATTCATCATCAATTGTTAGCTTATTACCAGTCACCATAGGTGTTCCTACTAGTTTGCAATCTTCCATTCCAAACTTCTTTAGCAATTCTTTGAGATACTTAGTCTGAGAAATAAAGATACCATTCTCATTCTAGGTTATTTGCAGTCCAAGAAAGAATTTCATTTCACCTATCATGGACATCTCAAATTTACTTTCCATTTCCTTGGAAAATTTATTACATATATCCTCATTACCTCCAAAGATAATATCATCAACAAAGACCTCTATTATCAATATTCCATCTTCACTAGTTCTTAAATACAAATTACTGTCAGCATTACCTTTTCTAAATCCAAGCCGAAGCAGGTACTTGTCTAGCCTTGCATACTAGGCTCTCAGAGCTTTCTTCAGCCCATAAAGAGATTTCTTCAACTTGCACACCATGTCTCTATCTTCGCATAGAGGAAATCCATCGGGTTGTTCTCTATATACTTCTTCTTCAAGATCCCCATTCAAAAATGCATATTTCACATCCATCTGATATACATTGAAGTTCTTATGTGAATCATAAGCCAAGAACAATCTTACCGCCTCTATTTTGGCAATAGGAGCAAATTTTTCTTCAAAGTCTATGCCTTCTTGTTGTGTATATCCCTTACACACTAGTCTTGCTTTGTTTCTTACAAAAATTCCTTCTTCATTCATTTTGTTTCTAAAAACCCATTTTGTTCCTATTACATTTTGTTTTTAGGCCTAGGAACCAATTCCCAAGTATCATTCTTCTTTATCTGATCTAACTCTTCTTTCATAGCATTTACCCAAGTTTCATCTCTACATGCTTCATCTATAGTCTTCTGTTCAACTTGAGAAATCAAACAAATTTCTTCTCTAACCTTTGATCTAGTTAATACTCCTTGACTGGAATTGCCAATAATTTGATTTTCAAGATGGTTATTCTTTACATACCTTGGTGCTTTAGGAACCTTAGTAGCCTTTCTTGTGTCAACATCACACATCTCTTTTTCACATTTTATCTCAACAAGTTCTTCTATAGCAGCAGTAGCTCCTTTGATCTCTAGAATCTGATTACTATCACACACTCTTTCTTGTATCTGAAAATTTTCATCTATCCTTACATTGTTACTCTCAATCATTTTCCTCAATCTCAGATTAAAACATTTATAGGCCTTTCTCTTAATAGAGTAACCAAGAAAGATTCATTCATCACTTCTAGCATTAAACTTTCCTATCTCATCATCTCTCTTGATATAACACTTGCTACCAAATATTCTAGAATATTTTACAGTAGGAGTATGATCAAACCATAATTCATAAGGAGTCTTACTTGTACCTTCTCTGATTTGTATTCTATTCAATGTATACACAGTTGTTCCAACAACCTCTCTTCAATGTACATGAGATACATTTCCTTCAAGCAATATTTTCAAGGTAGCATCAAGTATAGTCTTGTTCCTTCATTCTGCTATCCCATTTTGTTGTGGAGTTCTAGGAGTAGATGTCTGTCTCTTTATTCCATGCTCTTCGCAGTATGAATTGAATAAGTCTAAAGTAAACTCTCCACCTCTGTCTAACCTTAAACACTTAATCTTTAAACCTGATTCATTCTCTACTTTTTCTTTAAACAACTTGAATTTATCAAATGCTTCTAATTTTTCCTTCAAATAAGTAACCCACGTCATTCTAGAGAAGTCATCAACAAAGAGTATGAAATATCTTTCACCATAGTATGATTTTGTCCTTGTAGGTCCACATAGGTGTGTGTGTGTACCAACTCCAACTTCTCTCTTGATGTATGCTTTTCTTTTATGATTTCTTCTGGTCTGTTTTCCCATGATACACTCTCTACAAATAGTGTTAGATGGTTTTAGAATCTTTGGCATATCTCTTACTGCATTAGTCATACTTCCTTTACAATGTTATGAAAATTAACATGACAAAATATCCTATGCCATAACCAACTGTCATCAATCTTTGCAACAAAACAAGAGGCTCTAGATGTATTTAATTCAAATACATAACCTCTGGATTTAGTACTGGTTGCAATCAGCTTACCTTCCTTACTTCTGATAAAACATTTATCATTGACAAAGCTTAATTGAAACTCTTTATCCATTAACTATCCAACACTCAACAAGTTATGTTTCAATCCTTCAACAAGCAGTACATTATCTATATTAGTCTTTCCATCCAAAGTAATAGATCCTCTTCCTATGATAGATTTAGGAATATTTTCGCTAAACCTCACAACACCACCATCATACCTTTCTAACTTAACAAACTTGTTTCTATCTCCATTCATATGATGAGAACAACCACTGTCTATTATCCATTCAGTTTTCTTGTCAACATGAGATATTAAAGCTTTTTCCTCATTCACTGGCTCATCTCTTATAGCAACAAATCAAATCTCTTCATAATCTAAATCATCATCATCTTAAATGCCTTCACTAGCATAGTAACATTATGTATCCCTTCTAATCTTAGCAAAATTAGGTTTGTACTTAGAAACTCTTGTAGGACATCTAGATGAAAATTGACCTACCATATTGCATGAAAAACATTTCAAGGGTAACTTGCCTTCAAATTTTCCCTTACCTCTCTTTTCTATTCTAGAAATTAATACAACAAGTTCATCCATCTTTCTTTCTTCTGCCATTATCTATTTCCATTCCATAGCATATTTGCCAAGCTCTTCTTTTAGGTCTTCACTACACGTGCTCAGAAGTGTAGACATTTTCTAATGTGTAGATGCCTTAAATGTAGATTTAACTTTAGGTATAGATTCTCCTAGTTCCGCAGCTTCAAAGGTAGTTAGCTTTGCAATCAACATCTCTTTGCTAAACTTTGGAGTCAGAGGTATAGTTTCTTCAATAGACATAGCCTTGAACTTGTAAGAAGGTGTCAATGATCTAAGGATCTTCACAATAACTTCTTCATATCATAAGTGCCTCCACAATTTTTGATTCCAACTACAGCTTCAGTAACCCTTTGAACATAAGCCCTAATGCTTTCATCCTCATTCATTTGTAGCTTCTCCATTTTTTTTTCCAATTTTGCAACTTCACTTGTTTGGTATACTTGTCTCCCTCATATAATGCTTCTAGTCTAAATTCCCAAATCAAGAATATCGAATCCAAGTCTTTAACTTTAGTAAACTCCTTCAGAGAGTGTGATGATCAGTGCTTCCCTTGCAATCATTTTAAGTGAGAATATATTCTTTTCATCCTCAGTAGTTGTAGGAAGCTCATCTTCAAACTTTCTACTTAATTTGTTCCTTGTGATCAACCAATAGTCAATGCCTAGAAAAAAAAGGTGAGTCCTCATCTTGTTCTTCTAACTGTCAAAGTTCTCAGGATCAAATTTTGGACTATCCTTCCTATAGAATTCCATCTCCAAGATCACCTCAAGCTGTTAAAATTTCTCTCTAAGGACCAAATGCTCTGATACCAATTGCTAGGAATATTAGTCCACAATAGAACTAAGAGGGGGGGTGAATCAGTTGTATAGAAGATTATTAAAATTTAAACTTTAAGCAGCAGCAATATCAAATCCAATGAGCATAATAGGCCCCAACACAATAACACAATATTTTGGTCATGGGGAAACCCTGTTAAAGGTAAAAACCCTAGTGGGAATTAGCACCCACAAATGATGTACTGAGAGTATAGTTATCTTTCTTAGAAGATATATCTCTATTAGGAGCTTATTGAAACATTAAAGTACATATTCCTTGTTAGAGGACACACCTTGTTAGGAGTCAAGAAGAAAGGAAGGGCTCACTACCCAAGGTACACTTCCCAAAGAAGGTTAAATCCACCTTCAAAACTCATTGTTCACAACACAAGTGTATATGAGGAAATACACAATCCTTTGAACTATTTTCCAGCAACTATCTTTGCTTGATCAATTCCAATGAAATCCACCAACAATCCACTGCTCTACATATAGTAGACACAAGCTCACAGCTTTCACAAATTCTCTATTTTCTTTCTTCACATCCATATCTTTTTGAAAGAAAAGATCTTTCATTTATACCCTATTACAATTCTCATGAACAGGTCAGCCCATAAGTCTTTCCTAATTACAAACAATTACATAAACCCTTGCTAAGATACACACGGTATCTATAATAGGTATACAATGATTACATTACAATAATTAAGGACTGACATCCTTAATTCAAGTTTTCCATCCATTATACATGCTACATGTCTATAGTTGGCTTCAAATATATCACCTCTAGAACACACACCATAACTGATGACACCAAGAATACCGTACCTTGTGTTGACCAATGCACATCCTCCAATACCTTGTATGTCATCCCTCAGGCTCGTATATCTTGAATCCATATCATCTGGAAGATATACCAGAAACACAGAGACTAACTCTGGCATTTCTCACTGTCATAGTCCAGTGACTAGTCTTTACCAAAACATATGTAACTCATCCAATATGAAACATTATGTTAGTCCATTTTCTTGTTCATGCAAAAATCCTATGAAAATGGCCTTTTCCTTGCAAATGTTTTGTCATGTTGTCCTACCATGCCTGCAAGTCATAGTTTTAATGTGTGATGAAAATCCATAATGTTTCATGGTTTGTGCTCTTAGCCCCATGCTCTTCAATGTATCACCTTGCTCCAGTCCAAGTTGCACATGCTGAATTGCAAAACCCAGAAAGATATTCAAATTCTAAGGTCTGTAGGAAAATATTTTTAGAATCTGCCACAGTGTCGAAAACCCACAATGTTTTCAAAAATCCATGATGTTTTCAGTCTATGTGAAAATCTTCATTGTTTTTCACGTTGTGCCTTCCAGCTTTTGTGCACTTATCTTTGATATCAAAACTTTGTGTGTTTTTGATCTTTTGCCGAAGACCCTATGTGTTTTCGACCCCGTACTTCTGCCCTATTTCTTGGCATTCTCTAACTTCGCAAGTGTGATTGTTGGTGGGCCCGGGTCTTCAAAGGTTTCAAATTGATTGGTTGTCACATGATCACATGTCAAAAAATTTTGACATGCGACCATGCGACCTGCTCCTTCCTTGCGCGTGGGGCCCCTTGGTGGGATGGCTATGGTCCCGTTGCTAGTTATGTGGTGGCCTTTGGTTGGCTATCGCATGATCACATAGCCCAATTTTTGGCTATGCGATCATGTGACCAATTGACACGTGTCCCTGGGGCCCAATGGAAAATTTCTATTGGTTTCCACGTGGTGCTGCAGTGGTGGTCATGTCTGAAAGAAAGGGGTTTGTGGTGGGACCTGTCTGCTTGGTGGCACCAACGTGTCTTCTTCTCATTGGTTGGCTGCATCGATGATGTGATTTTTCTTAGCGGGGCCTGATGTTAGAGATTTAAGATCTATGATCGGCGTGTGATCGCAAGGAATATTCTTTCCCCTTGCGATCATGCACCCACTATCTGATTGGATGCCGATGGGTTTGTTCGTCAGTGGGCCCAAGAGATTCAAATGGAAGGATGGCATGGCAGATCTAGTGGTTGGCGCATGATCTCATGGGAGGTGTTAGACCCATGCGATCATGCACTTGTCGTTTGATTTCGAAGGCTTGTAAAGGTGAGTCCTATGGCAGGTTTGACTCGGCAATTGCAGCGAATGGTGGCGTGACATGTGGCATATGGCGGGTCCAAGTCTAAGGCATGGTGGTTGTTGGTAAAGCCGAGGCGTGGTAAGTAATGGTTTGTCGCATGATCTCATAGCCTTTTTCAAGGCTATGCGATCATGCGACTAACCGCCAGGCTTAGCGGTGGCAGTTATGCGGAGGTAGAGGATTGTGGGTTGTCGCATGTTCTCATAGCCCGTCTTCGGGCTATGCGATCATGCGACAATGGTCTGAATGTCGCCATTGTGGAGGTAAGGTTTTGGGGGTGGTCACGGTTGCGAGGTTGTGAGGGTGATATGGCCAAAGACTTTTCAGTGGGGTTTGTGACCGTTGACCGCGGCTAGGAGACTGCGGTCGCATGATCGCAAGGGTGAGTTTGATGCCTTGTGATCATGTGACCAAGCACACATGTAACTAAGACTTTTATTGCGGTTAATCTTGCTGATGCCTGAGTGAAGATCTAACGATGGGGACTTAAAGTTGGCCGATCTGATTTTGAATGATGACCGCCGATTCACTTCTAGCGCCATGAATGTAGTCGTTAGCCTACAGATTTGAATTTTTAAGTGTTTCCTGCGACCTGGAGGTACCCAGAATTTATGGTTTTTTTGACAGTTTTTTATATGGTTTGGTGGCGTTGGTTGTTGCGATGTGATCCAGGGTTCCTATGGTTGACTGCATGATGGTTTTGTACCTGGTGAAGGACTTTTTTGTGCTTGAGGTGTGTTTTTAGGTGGGTGAAATCCTAACCCTGGTTACCCGTAGCTTGTTGCATCCTACTGGTTTAGGATTCCAAGGTAACCAGGGGTATAAATTGTTGAAATTTTGACTGTGTAGGGGTTCCAAATTTTGTCAGTTCCAAGAAGGGTCCTTTTCCTATAGATTTTCTTCTTCCTCTCTGCATATAGGGTGTTCTTCTTCTCCCATTGTTGCTTCAGGGGAATATAATGCATGCTGCAGTAGATTTGTCTTATGTATGAGAATTCAATTTGTTCTTACTGTTACCAAGCTATCTCCATTTGAGCTTTGAATTCATTGATCATACATCAAGGGTGTTTGATTTTTCTGCTTGTATTGCCTATGTGTTTGCAAGTGGAGTTGTCTTCACAGAGATAACTAGTTCAGGGTTAGTGTTCATTTATGTATGGGCTAAAATATCAAGGATATGTCATGCTTGTCTTCCGGTGGATGCTGGTAAATGTATTGTCTGATTCATAGGTCTTTTCTAAGCAGAGGGTTAAAATCCTTTGAATGGATAATAACACGCTTGAATACACAGGTGGGTGTTAAGTTGAAGTTTGGTCATGGTGTGTGATTGATGTAAGGCATCAACACATTGAATATATTGTTTCCTTATTTCATAGTTGTCTCTTGTAGTAGGGTATTTGACTCTGTGGCCCATTGGATAAGGCACTAGTCTATGAGAGACTTAGGGTATCTCAGGAGTCCATTCTATCCATTTTAAAATCATTTCCATTCAGTCAAACCTTTTCCCTTTCTTATTGATAGGTTAGGTCTATGGTTTTCATACTCACTCCATGCAAGTTGGGATATTGCATGAGATATTGGTTTCAGTTGAGGTACAGGATACCTATAGGGGTTTGAAAATCATTCCACAGTCAGTTACCTACAGGCCTTTAGTGTGACACAAGTTGTATGAGTGTGCAGATGAGATATACCCACCTGAGTGATGTGGAGCTCAAAGTGTAGAAGGATCTCTCTTTGATCCTTGTTAGTTGGCCCTTTTTCCTGTCAGATTTGGAGTGTTGAGTGAATGTGACATTAGCCCTGTCAATCCTAATGCCAAGCTGACCTTTGGGAAAAAGAAACACCAACACATTACATGATGTGATCGTAGATAGAAGATTACAACACCTTCCTAAACTCTCATCTGACTTTGTGACATCTCAAGCATTCGTACAGTGTCTATACACTATGGTAACCAGCCTGATCTCCTCAAAGAAACATATGTTGACATCAGTGACAAAACATAGCTAAAAATAGTATGAGGGCCCATTTAGTAACGCAGTGATTAAACATATTAAATGTCTCAATCACCACCCATGCATTAGCAATATCCAACAACATACATCTTTTCAACCTCTCGGGGCCGATCGGATTCATCGGGACCCATATCAATGTATTATTAGCTCTCAAGTGCTTAGCTTGCTTAGAATCCTTATCAAGGTAGATATCTCAAAGCTCTCTAACAAATATTCAGTCTCATCACCTCATATCAGGTTGGATACTCTCATCTCTCTCATTAGTCTTCACTCAATAAAATCTAGAGTTGATATCCCTTATTGATCTTTGTTCAATAAATTTTAGAGTCGATTCTCCTTATAATAAATAGTCTCATCATTTCGCATCAAGCTTTTCTTTGATCTAGCTACAATCTATTCTTTGAATCAACACGTTTCTTGCACATCAATTCAAAGAGGTCAAAATGTAATAAACTAAAATTTGTCTAGTAGAACCTAAGCCTCTAATTTTGATCAAATTTCTTTAAATTAAATCCTAAATCTCAAAGGCATACTTGATAGACATAATTGTGTAGATTAAACCCTAAAACTCCCCTTTTCATAATTAAATAAAAAATAAAAAATCTTAAATCAAGCTTACACTATGGTCTAATTTCTTGAGCTTCATATTTGATTAATTTGTATAAACTTTCTTTTAATATAAATTTTCTACACTTTTATTAAAATAACACAATCACATGCGTGCACATACTTAATCATGATTAATTAGAAATCAAAAGGGGATTTGTGCTTTCAAAATTGTCATTTTGTCTTATTATACCTAACATCACTTTTGTCTCTTAATCCTCACCACTCATCTCTACCTAACCTTGCATCTCCTTGCATCTCCTTTTGCCTCTTCATCTCAATCACACATTATTTTTCCTCTTAATCTCCGCCCTCCATTCTTGAGGCAATTCCTTTACAAGGAATCTCTTCCTTGTCTCAAGGGTTCAATCTAGATCATCTTAGTCTTTTACACCTTGCTTTCTTGCATTCTAAGAGTAATCTTGTTATTTGAATTCTTATCTCCTAGTTGCTTTCATTACATGCTCATAGCTCTCTTGCATTCTTAGTGTACTTCATTTCTTAGAGTAATCTTACATTTTTTAATCTAGTTTTATTTATTGCATTGTTTCATAGCATAGTTTTTGCACTCTCATTTTAGAATACTAGTTGTTTGTATTCATTCTAGCTTAATCTCTTATTCTAGCTTAAATCTTGCATTCTATTTCATTTCTAGTTTTGCATTTTCATTTGAATCTTCCATTTTGGAGTAGTCAAGTCACTAATCCTTCATACCAATTTGATGAGCATCAAGAGAAGGATTAAAATCACTTCAATCTGGAAGAAATAAGCCACTTTTGAGGATTTAATTGGCTCATTTGATACGGCATCCTATAGCTAAATTATTGAGCTAATGACTTATTGAGTGTTAGTTTTTCCTCTATTTGAGTACCAATTTTTTTACCACACAATTGGTAATTTTTTGCTACCCCTTTCACCTGAATCAAAGTGATCATTAATCCAAATATTATGATTGCTTCCTTGTTGAATCCATTTTGGGTCTTTCTCTGCAATCAAAGCATTCCATACAATGACATATCTTTAGGAAATTTTGTAAAATAATGTTTTTGATTAAGGTAAAAATAGGTTTTGAATGGGCCCCAAAACCATATACATTCAATTTTTGTAGGGAACTGTAACCCAAAGCTTCATCATTAGAAGAATAGGAAGAATAAGCATAAATCCAAGTGAAACAACTAGGAGAAGAAGATAAATCTTTGAGAGCCCCCCTGCATAGAATGCCAGCAAATCTACCAACATCATAAAACCAACAATAAAAGAGCAGCTAAAAGAAAGAAATGCACTTAAGCTCAAGCTGCTCAAACCAAATGTGTAAAGCCAGAGCTTTACATCAACAACATATAGCTAGGTTTTTCAAGCTCCCTAAATCAAAAATATGGGTTTTGATGGATCCCATAACCAGACTGAGTTTTAAATTGGGCCCCACAACCATAATGGAATAAGAGAGGATTCCTTTTACAACAAACAACTAGTCTCACAGACGGATCAATCCACCCTGTCAGACACCAAGTAGAGAAAAAAAAACAACTTAAAGAAATAGGCAAATAAAGCTTTAGCTACATCATGACTTTAGGGTTTTGAAAGGCTCCCCCAACCTTCAACTAGGAGATAGGAATGAGGCTAACTCCCCAAACCACCAAACCACAAACTGCCAGGAAAGAAAATAAACCATCAAAGTTCTCTGGCAAAATAGAATCCCTCCAAAAAAGGCCGAGCTCACCAACAATACTCCAACCTACCTCTTTCATCCATCCGCGAGCCACCTCAATAGGTTGAGCCTCCACCTCAAAAGGAAATTCGGCCTCTATAGGAAGTGGGAAAGAGTTGTAACTGTTATACACTAAGTTTGCACCCTTGTTTCAAGCTCTCTTAGTCTTGATAACCTAGTATAAGATGGGAATCATCTCCAGGTTGTGGGACCTATGCTAACTGAGATGAGACCTCCAAGTTCTAGGTTGGTTCCTCTTGGATAATCACCCTAATTTGCTTCTAGACATGAAAGTAAAACTTTTGAGGGAAAGGGATAGAAGGAATGCTTGAAAAGGGAAATGACTGAAAGAAAACTACCTACTAGGTGATACACTGAAATTAGGGGTATGAATTACAGTATAAAAGATGAAATCAATTAATAGACTTAAGTCTAGGAGATCACAGCTCACTGAATAGGTTTGCATAAGTACTTCATAGAAGGGTCTACAAATAAAGAGGATATTCAAGGAAAGATAGATTCTTCCACAAACAACAACACTCTTTGGAGTTAGACAACAATCTATGACCTAAAAATAGACATTCACCTCTGCAACTAGGTATAGGAATGAGACAAGATTGTTAAGGGGTTATAGTATACCCACAAAAGCATTCACATCAAATCACCCATAATAATACACATAATTGCAAAAAGAAAGAGGGATCTAGAACCCTAAGATATCACTAAGAAGCATGTAAATATTGAATTCATTAAGAGATAACCCACACAAGAAGGCATAGGGACATGAGAAATGTCACAAAATATCTTCAATATCTAGATTATCAATGGGAATTTACAACTATAGAAAACTAGAGGGCAAGAAGAATACCACAAATAGATTTCTAAGAAAAGATATATTTTCTCTTTACAATTTCCCACTTCTTTTACAAAAAGTCAATTCTCATCTCTAAAGCTCTCTAAAAACATTATATACATCTCAACTACATGCAGGTAGGAGCCAAAACTAACCTAACTAGGGCCACATAGGTATAGCAATACAATATCAAACCCTAGGTACACTGATGAGTAATCATCAAAATCTTTGAGAACACCGGCAATCAGATCAAATCTTCCTTATGTGCATCCATCTAGTACTGAGATCACCTGTAGACACATCAACCTTGACTCAACTACCCACCTGCAACTCCACTAAGCCATGAAGGCTCACAATCTGATCATATTTCCCTAGGTATCAGTACCATTCAAAAGGTGGTGCCAACTCATTCTAGCATCTCCTGGCATGAAAACATGGCACAGTACCCTACAACACTAGCCAATAGTCATCTCCATCAACTTCCCCACCCACAAATGTCCTGAGAATTAAATTCCTGAGCTACTCGATGTCGTGCAAGGCTGAAAGAATACAAAACCCTACCAAAGCCAGTAGAAATCATTTGAATTTTTGAAAAATAATGGATAGAGGCAAATTTTAAAATGTAACTATCGATGAGAAACCCTTCCTAGTAGATGAACAGCTGTGACGCACTCTAAAAATAGCATAAACTTCCCCCTCTGACAGGTCAACTACCACTTGGAAGTCAGCAACCAATGAGACGTGAGCGTATCAGCACGTCTGACAGACTTGGACCCACGACCTGCAGAAAGAGCATCAAACAGTTGTCGCTATACCGTGACGCTAAAAGTTGAGCATCTTGGATCCCTAGTATAATGACAACTTCCAGATCAAACCAGACGTTAAGCTCTTTAGAAATCCCTGACCCCACAGATCCACTGACAACCGCCATGTAGCACACTTACCAACCAATCAAACACTACCAAATGGATCCACGTCACATTCTTTCTGACATCGAACCCACTACAACTAAGATTCTAATCTAACGGTGGGTGAATGATCTCATAGGGTCAGAAGATTTTATGATATCATACGCTAGCCTTTAGATCCCTTTAGAACTAGGACCCCACGACACATCAGATCCTTTGACAAATCCTCATCAGCATACGGAAACCAATCACAAACTGGCACATTAGCACACCTGGCAACGCAGTCCCATAGACTTTCTATTTACTTTGACCAATCAAAAGATGGCATGTCATCCTGACTTGTTATTGGACCCACTGACAGGACCTGAACACTTGGAAAATCTGACGGCCGGTGCAAGATCTCATGTGTCATAAAACCTCTTCGTGAAAATATGCCAACCATCGATCCTTGTCCCTCTGACAAATATGTTGAAACCCTGACACGACCCCACTAACAAATTACAATCATCGCTATGTGGACCAATGAAATGCCACCAACTATGCACACTTGGTAGTGGACCCACTAAGAAACCTCGGCATCTAATTGGATGACTGTCTCAAGATCGCATGGCACTGACAGATTCCTTCAAATCATAAGACAGCCATAGATCTTAGTTAAAATAGGCCCCACTAACACATTCTCCCCATCACTACTCTCGACCAATCAGAAGCTGCCAAATCAGAATACATGGCATCGGACCCACATAAGGCTTTGAAGCACTGCACACTTGGAAGATCTAACGGTTGGTGTAAGATCGCATGTGTCAGAAAAAGGCTATGCGAAGATACACCAGTCGTTGATCTTCATAGCTGGGACCCCCGATTATCTGAGACCTCAGAAGAACTTAGCGATTACACGACTGAGGAAAGGTTAGCTATTTTGTTGGGTCGCAGGATGTTAAGACTTAACCTCCAAACATTTGGCGACTAAGAGAACCAATGTAGTCGCTGAATCACCGAATAAAAGGGGTAACCGCTGGAGAACTTGGAGAACCTACGACCGACCAATGAGAATAAAGCACACATGGGTTTTTGAGGACTTAAGTGGCTGAGATAAAGTAACATGAAAATAGAAACTGGCTTAGGGTTTTTTAGGGTTTTGGCCTATAACGGCTAGTTTTATGAATTTTTAACTGCGGACTAGGGGATAAAATAGTTTGCAAAGGCCAGAGAACAAGGCACAACTTCATGAAATTTTTAGGGATGCTTGGCAGGATAAAAATAGAGACCTTGGGATAGATATTAGCCAAATCTGCATGCACAAGAAAATTAGGGTAACAGTAACAAGGGGAAGAAACCTTCACCTTGAAAAGAGATTCCCCCTCAATAGGAAGCAAGAAGGAGGAGTAGAGAAGGGGAGAGACCTTTAGCTACCATTGAGCCCTAGAGTGAAACCCCACCTCAAAAGTGGTCTACACCACAAAAATGGTAGAGATGAAACACCAGATACCACAAAGGCCAAGCAAGCGAGGATCGATATAATAGTGAAAACTAGTCCATCTCCCAATGCAAGGAAGGGCTTTACCCACGGCACTCTAAACAACACCCACAGATCCAACACCTCTCTCCCACACAAAATCTCGGGAAGAGGCCCACACGAAATGGTCCCAGAGAGAAACCATCACAAAGAAATCCCAAAATAGGAACCACAAATACCACCCACCTTCTCTGATCTTCAGAAGAAAGAGGAAACATCTCCTCTCCAAGGATGAGAAGAGAGGAGCCTACCCCAGTCCCATGCCGACTAAAAAACCCCTACTCCATGACATGAAAAGCCCCCGAAAAGAAAGAAGAGAGAGCCCAAAGCAATAACAAGAGCCCCCCACCAATCTTCCGACTCCAGATTTGCAACCCCCCATTGAATGAACCTACAAACCCCCATGTGGGTCTCCGTCATCAGCCTCAGACTCACTCTCTGCATCTTGATCACCAGAAATCCTAGCTACTCCATTCTCGCTTTCCATTGTATTACTTATGTTGAGATGTGTTAATCATGCACCATTTTGTAAAATAATGTTGTTCCCTACAAATAATACCTTTTCATAAACTTGTGTAACATTTTAGGGAAAACCTTTTCCTTTCCCCAAGAACTCATGCACTCTTTTCACTTTTTTCCTCTTCCCAAGTGGGAATGTGGGGTAAAAAAATCACATTCATTTCTCCTTTAACCCATCTTTTTGTCAAACTTTTACCTTATGACTCTTCTTGTTCTTCAGACAATGGGCTTCTTAAAATATAATGAATGTGGCCTTTATATTACCCCACACTTCTGTGTCATTTGCACAACCTTAGGCTATATAGATATACAGGCACACAGGGTTTTTTTTTTAAAAAAATTTAATAACAATCCTTTCATATTATACACAAATTAGGCAGTTACATACTTATTTTCATAATCTTGTTTACTTCCAAGATTTTAGGTTAATCATTTCACCTCTTCTCGTGAAATTTTATGAAAACACAAAGGTTATTGGAGGAGCCCATCTACACTATTCTTTCTTTCTTATATATTTAATAATGCTTTAAAATATTATCAAATAATAAATTAAAAATGTCCACCCTCTTTATTTATTCATAAGTCTAGGTGCCATTATAGTCACGTGTAGACCATAAACATGGCTTAGCGATTTATAGAATCCTTTTACACTCCAATTCCAATTACATATATTATTATTATTCAAAATGATTTGAATAATAAAATATCATATTTTAACCTTGAAGTTACAACTTGACGAGGCAAACTAGGTCCCCAGGTGGGTCTAGCTAAAAAAAATTATTCTAACACACCTAGATCACTAAAATTTGATTTTGGATGACTCCATCATGCATTGAACTAAAATTGTGAAAATACAATAACTGGAAGCTGATTTTTTACCCTTATGCACACTTCCCAGAACTAGCAGTTAGCCTCCAAAACTGAGCTTCAAAACTAGCAAAAGCATGTTGCAAGACCCTTCCAACTGGAAAACACATAGTTTTATATAACTAGAATCACCTTACAAAATGGTTTCCCTTGAAGATGCATGGGATGAGGTATATTAATTGCCAAAAACATTTTCTTCATATTATCTACAAGTGGTCATGTTAAAACATAATAATTTGCATTTTATTTGCATCTGGTAAAAATACCAAATGGATTCCTAGGAGGTTGAAACCTTCCACACAAGTACTTTAAGATACAAAGAATATAGAAAAAAAAATGGTACCTCTTTAGAGTCATTAGGTTGTGAAATATAGCATTCTAAAAATGGCTACTTTGCAGATGTATCATTATATGGGCAAGAAATCTAAATAACTTTCGTTTGGATGGGGTCGGGCAAACAAGTCAAATGAATTAACTGGGATCGAGAAATGAAAAATGGGGATTTTATTTCATGACTACAACATAGGGCAATGACTCTTTGGTTATGACAGTCAATTAATAATGATATATAGGCCTTTAAGTGTGCTGCTTGGATTTTCTCAGAAAGTGTTGAATGCATATTTGTATAAACCCCCTCAAACTAGATGGTTTAAAAACTTGTTGAAACTAACTCTAGGAAGTTACAAATAGATATGTGTGCTCAATGATAGGATTAGGTGATATACCTAAGCTGGTTTCTCATGATAATCATTGGGCACTCATATATTCACCATCAAGGTGGGATTTTCCAAAAAAAATTCAAGGGTGCTTTTCTTGGGCCTTAACCAAGTTTTCAACATGGGCACACTCAAATTTCTCCAAAATTTGAGAGTGCAACAATAGGGTTCTCGCATGATTCTTGGGATGGTCATCCTGTGATTATCTCTCAATTTCCTTACCTATGACCCCTTTGTGAAATGATTTGTTGTAATTGGTTGGTGTAGGGTGGAAAATTTTTGAAACTGTTATTTTCAAGGGGCATGTTCAAGTGATTTACTTGAACTATCCTCAAGGTTGGCATAGAGGTGGCACTAAGGATAATCATCAGGAGGTTGGGTTTTTTGTAGGTTGCTCACATTCTTGGTCTGAATTTCATCATATAGAACTTATGGCTAGAAAGGAATAGAAGGGTCTTTTAGGATTCAAATATGATAACCAGTCTTCTTTGGAGAAAAATCCTTTGCAGACTTCAAGAAACTATTCTTACAAAATATTATTTTACTAGACCCATAGATCCTAGTGATCTTCTTGTGGTAAAGGATTTGAATGTAACTAGCACTAGAGTTGGCCCCTCTACTAGAAGGAGATTGAGGAAATTCAAACAAAAAAATCAAAGAGAAGGAAGTTGGCTCCCTCCTCATGAGGGAACTTTTAAGTTTAATACTGATGGGTCCTCATGGGGAATATCAGACATGCGAGAATTGGCAGTATTGGTAGAGGTAGAAGTCAAAATGTAGTGCTCGATTTCTCTACCCACAAGGGTTTCCACTTTAACAAACATATGGAACTATAATAATTCTTTATGCTTTTGAAAAATTGTGCTCTCTTGGTTGGAAGAGGATAGTTTGAGAGTCTTACTCTCATATTGTGATTGATATGTTGAATTCTCAACATCTGTAGGAGGCTAATTGGTAACTAGTTATGGTAGTAAAACACATCTTGAATATGTGCTCAGTACTTGATCATATTTCTTTTTGTCATATTCAACAATCTAGTGTGGTTGATTGTTTGGCAAAATGAGATTTAGAGGACCTAATTGAGTGGGATATAGATGATAGGGGCCCCTTGAGGCCATAATATAAGGAGGTCTTGGATAGGTTTATTATGGAGGACAAAGTTGTGTAGTTGTACCCTCTCTACGTTGGGTTCTTCTTAGTTGTATTTTTTTATTCTAGCCTCAGGCCTCTGCTATGTATTCCTTGATTTGTTAATAAAATTTTTACCCCTTGTATTCAAAATAAATAATAATAAAATAATTATCTAATAATATAAAAATGGTTAATAAATACAAGAAATATTTTTAGTATATGAAACATTAGAACTTTTAATCAGTTTCCAGTATTTTTTTGGCTTTAATTCTTCACATATTTTAATAGTATGTTTAGTCCATCTCGTATGCTAGTATGGTTCGACGAAGTTTTTTAATATAAAAAATTAGATTCATAAATATCTAAGCTTGTTCCATTTTTATTTTTATTTCAAAAAAAAAAAACTCTAGGGGAGAGGGACCAATAGTCGTGAGGGCTAACTTTGTCAACATGTAGCCATTGCATGGAATATCGTAAGACCTTCATTTTTTTTTTAGAAATGTAAAATAGACACTTAACTACTTATAACTAAGGTTTGAAGGTGTGGCTCATCATGCAACTCGTAAAAATGGCACACCTAGTTAAACGTGTACAAAAATTGACTTTTTAAATATTCGACCAAAACTTAATCTAAAAATCTCTAGTAGTTGAGTTTAAAAATATCATTTGTAATTAGGTAGTGGGTGATTGTATTTCTATACAAAATATGACATATATGCAACTTAAATGGATCATATACCTATTAGTAATCATAAATATTTGTTATATCTAACTTTTAAGTCCAACACAAAAGGACCAATGCTTCAACACAAAATAATTATTTGTTGCTATAAAAATAAAACATTATTATGTAAAATACAACTCATATCCAACACAAAGGAACTAATAGTTGAACACTAAAACTTTTTGACAATTTCACACATTTCACGGGAAAATACAAGGCATTGAGGTTGTGTTCACCTTTTATATTTGTGATAAAACAAATTATTAATATGAAATATTCTAATGCATGTACTTTGCTATTCCAATAGTTGTACACATAAAAATAGTATTTGTGCACTAATATAACAATACTTGTTTAAGTGGACATCTTATTTTATTAAGTGAGCAAATTATTTTTTAAGTGACACACATATGATAGATAGCTATGATATTTTATTTGATACAAAAAGTTATTTATTTCACTTGTTAATGTCATTTTAATATAACATTTATAGATTCTCATGAGTCATCCATTATTAGACCGGGCACAACTATTGGTCCCTCTCCCCTGCTGCAACATATATATCAGGAAAACAAATGGCTAGTAACAGTTATAAAAGACACCACATAAGCGTCACTTCATCGAATCTTGATTCATACAGGAGAAACCTTTGTGTCCCGTCGTTTTTTTACTTTTTCCCACTAATTCTGGTTTACTCGAGCAGTGCGATCGCATCAAATAAAAGCAGAAACAGCCAATGACAGTACTTCATATAATGGCATCTTTACATTTGTTGCTTTTCATAGTGCATATTCATCAGTGGCAAAAGCTTGAAAATCCATCAGTGGCTTTTCATAGTCCATATCAATGAGCCTTTCCCGTACACCAATTATTTATACATTTACTGTTTTCAGCCACTTAATTGGTATCTTATCCAAGCGGAAAAGCTTGGAAAGCACATTCGGATGTGATGTCCACTGCGAAAATGAAGTGAACGTCATTTTTTTACAAGCAAGCTTATTCGTAGTGAAACGATTTGTCTTAATAAATCATTGTGAATGAAGATTAGGAATTGATATAATCTGGGTGGCACTGGCTAACTGGCCGAAAATTTGCACGCCGCATCTCCCATATCTCATACATGCCATAGTTGCACAGTCCAATCAAATCAACGGTTAATTATAAATTAAATACTGTAACAAAGAAAGATGTGACCGAGCCAAAACACTTAGTCCTATGCCACTATGTAGAATGTTGATGAGATTTTTCAAAAATCATTATAAATAATATATGGATTAATAATAATTTTAAAAACTGATCAGAACTATATTTTTTTTTGAAAAACTAATATAATTTTAAAATTTGATTGTGTGTAAATATTGTTATTAATATGTTTGATATTTTTTAATATAGTATATTTATTATTAAAATTCAATTTAATTTACATAATTAAATTTAGAATTAGAAGTGGGAAATGATTTTTTTAATTTGATAGATAAAGTTTGTATTTATTAATTTTATTAGTATTAGTCTTATTTATTCTTAATACTTTTAATTTGAATTGTATATTTGTTAATAAATTTTTAAAAGTTTTTTAATTGCGAATTTAATTTGATTATGTAAGAGCTAAGTTATTTGATAGTTGTCCTAGGGTAAGATCTCTTGCGTTTTTTGAGGATTAATTCTCTATCTTGTACAATCTTGTGAAAAAAAATTGAAATAAGATTAAAATTTATTTAAGTTTTTTCATGTTTTTACTATATTTCGTTTTGCATCATTTATTTTATTTATGGCATATCAATTGATTTGGCATTCTTTAAGATCTGCTTTCTTATATAAAATATATTTAATTATAATATATATTTAATTTATATTTTTGTTATTAAATTATGTGCTATTTATGATATTATATTTATTATTATATAATATTAAATACAAATATTAAAATAACAAATATAATGTACAACTCTCTATTTAGTACTAATTTTACAATAAAATCTAGTTAACTAATTTTAAAAATATATATATAATATCAAATGCAATATTTAAATATTTGAAGAATGCAATATAATAATATTACATATTTTAATTCGTATAAGTTTATTCTTCAATTATTTGTCAAGATTTAAATTATATAATCTAATTTTTTATTTATTATTATATACAATATTTTATATAATATAAGTTATTTTATTAAGTCGATAGGTTTACTCCCGGGGAGATGCCTGCCGGGATTTTCAGACAATCTGATAGTCTTACACCAGATAACAGTAAAGCGGTGCCGGGAGAGTAGTTTAAAATGTGAAAGTTGAATTTATTTGATGGTCAATGTGGCCTTCGCATGTGCCTTTAACCTAGAAACGACTGCAGAAGATGGATGCCATTAACGTGTCACATTCGGTCTTTGTCCAAAGCCAAGTGTCGATATTTTTCTTTGAAGGTACTTGCCTTTTCTGGATACCATCATCATTTGTATCTTTCAGATAGGTTAGGAAAGGGTAAAAACCATGTTTGATAACAACCTAGATTTTTCTTTGAATCATTCAATTGGGGTTTCAAAATTTTGAATCAAAATGGGAGATGAATGCAAAGAACTGCTAGAAGAATGCTGGGAGATTATGTTCAATGATGGGAGATTGTGTTCAAGTGTCTCACACAGCCAAGCCAGTGGGCATCGGTCTCATTCCCACCATTGGCAATGCAGATTTGATTACATTTTCTGTGGCAAAAGGTCTTCTTCCATGATTTAAATAATTAATCACATATAGTTTTTGCACAAGAGGAAAACATTTCACAGGACAAAGAGGTGCTTGGTCGTGATGTCATAGCACATTGCGATTGGTATCTAGTAGAGGTTGGGTAAATTGATAGGTATAGGGAGAAATTACCGCCATGGGAATCACCAGGATAGGCAACAGTATATATTCACCTAATTTTCGTAAGGGTTAATTCACAGATCATTACTATTTTACGAGCTCACTTTGTTTGCAAAGTGTTTGAACAAGTTTGAGAAGTGCAAAGAGGAGAGAGAGGAGGGCAGTTGTTGCTGAATAGAGCGATCCCCATTCCCATCCAGCGGCACCATATCCTTCTCCCAATCCGGTTCTATTGGCATCTCCTTGGAAGAAACGAGAGCTTAACGCAAGTATGGATATAATTTGTTAATGGTTTGTCAAGGAAGAGGCAGTGCCCTATGTTTAGCATTTCTTGATTGTTCTCTTGTGAATCAATGTATGTTTGTTGAATGACTGCACTATTATTGGTTTAAATCGGAATGTAATTGTGAAAAAAAAGGTCTATTTTGGACTAAGCATATACCTCTCTCTGTAATTTGCAAATTCTTTGATGTCATTATCCAGCCATACAAATCATTAGTTCCAAATTGGTATTCACATACACAATTTAGAGGTGAATATAAGTTGCACCTTTTTGCATGTACACACTAATGGGCGCCCATGTCCTGTTCTGCAGCTACCATAGGCCTTTCCAATAGAATGATTTGGGAACAATGTGACAGAAACCCTCGGCATACAGAGGAAGTCTGTGAAGTGTTTGACTAAATGCCTGTCATGAAGATATATGTTTTCTAATGAATTTTGGAATGAGAATTATGGGGATTGTTATAGTTGACAAATGTTTAGGGTACATTGTAAAGATATTCAATGAAAACATTATTAAATCTGCCTAAATTGTTCATAAAAAAAAAAAAATTATTCAAGCCTCAACTTATTCTCAAATGATATGCATAAATAAAATGCAATCCTTTATGGTTGTGAAAAATACAAAGAATGTGAATTATGATAAATACATGGCTTGAATAATGAGTAGAGAAGGGAATGAAGTTGAAGTAACTAAAATGAGGGTAACTCAAATCTGATCTCACACACGGTGTCGGGAAGTTGTAAAATGCAGAGAAACACTTTGCAACCATGTAAAACGTCAGCTTCTAGAAAGGAGGAAGTAGAATGTGGAGTATTTGAAGACTCCAATGTCGGGAAATCATTTTGTAATGTTGTCTGTCTATGTGTGAATCCTAGGTCAGTAAATATCACAGATTTTCTAAAACTTCTTTTTAATAGTCTTTGACAGGAAACAACCCATTAAAAAAATTTGAAGACTCTATAAGTAAATTATTGGGATATTGTCTTTGCATGTCATTATGGGTTTCTTTGAAATGAGGAGAGGTGATTAAAAGGTAAAGTTAGTTGCCTCCTGAGAATTCTCATCTATTGTCGTGCTCATCTCTGCAAGAAATTGACCATTTTTCCTCTTCGTTCTTCGAGCATTTTTAGATATACCGTTCAACAGGGACCTACCAAAGAGGGTATTCCTTCTTTATCAGCTTATAAGTTCAGGTGAGTTGACATTTCGATTAATATCTCATTGCCTTTTGCATTTTTGAACTGCCTTTGATGTAATACCTTTAAAGTGTTGTCTGTATGGTGATTTATTCCAGTAATTTTTTCAATCTTTAAATATCTTACAAAATTTCTTCGTTCCATTAAGCTTTATACATATTAGAAAATCTCTATGTTCTTTATCCTTTGATTGAAGCTAGCAAAGGTAGCAAATTTTGGCTGTAGACCTGTCGATCGTATTTGGTTGGAGTTTTTTGAAGGCTTTCAGAAAAAACCCTATTTTTTATATCCTGCAATCATGACATTTCATGAGACTGCATTTCTATGGGGTATCCTGTCAAACAATTCAAATGCGTTGTCTATGCTTCCACATTTTGCATACATGTCTAGGAAGGCAATTCCAACTAAATTTCTATATGTTTGTATTATAGTAGATTGTACATTGGATTCTTGGTGGTGTTAATTCATTTTCCTGGTGTGTTTTGTTTTCTTAAAACATTGTATAATTTTGATTCTATTATGTTAATGGGTTTATATTTTATTTATAGTGATTCTTGTAAAGAATAATTTATTCAATATTTTTTTCCTTTGGGGAAAGACATTAGTTGCTAAAATAAAATGAGACAAAGCAACCAGGCAGATAGCGATAAACATGGTGCAGTAAGAAAAAGTTTGAATAAGACACTAAAAACTATGATTGAAACACAAGGTAGGAGAAGCATAAAATGATAAACAACTATATCAGGGAAGTGTGAGAATTTACATCATATTAGTGTAATACACAAAGTCAAATATAAATATAGTACTGTTTGATAAAATTTTAAACATGGCACAGTCTAGTAAGAAGTTTTAACATGGTAAAGTTTGATAAATGTTTAAACAAGACACCAAAAACTGTGACTGATACACATTATAGAAAAACCATAAATGATAAAGGGCATAACTTAGGAGAAACATAAATGATGAAAGAGCTATATAACAAGGAAGTTTGGCAATTTATATCTATGGGAACTGGAAATATAATATATAATATACAAAATAATGTTACTTGGGCTGAAAATACTAGCTGCTAAAAGAAAATGAATCAAAACAACTAAGTAAATAGTACTAAACATGAGACAAAGCAATAAAGTAGACAACAGTCAACATAATACAGTAGGATAAACAGTTTAAATATGATAGCAAAAAGTATGATTGAAACAGATGGTAGGAGAAGGCATAAAAGTGAGAAAACATGCAACAAAATAATTTTGGGTGAACAAACAATGAGAAAAGTATTGATTGGATGGGCAGAGAATGGCAATAAGAGCACAGATAATGACAACAGAATCTTTCTATTGAGAATTTCAAGAAAGAAATATAATGATAGAAACATACCTTGTAGATTGGTTAAGGCCTCTGGCCACACTGTAGAATCTGCTTTAGGATACAGGTCACAAACCTCTTCCCTATTCTCTCATTTCCAAGTGCAAGAAAAGCTCTAACTAAGGGATTAATCTGAGCATTCAATACCCTGGGATAAAAATGCTTTGAAAGCTCAAATGTTGTTGCCTCTACTACCTCAACTTCAAAATTATTGCACTTCCCTGGAGAGCAGACGGGCTAGAAATTCTTGCCATACTCAAAATCACTAGCCAAAATGCTCATTCTGACTATACCCTAAAAGCACAAACACCAACCATGTGTATAATGTTGTCCTTGATGCAAATACTTGGTAATGTAACAAGTTGATATTATTATTTTGAAAAGTCAATTCAATGCTCAGCAAGCAGCTTGGGATACAAAAAGTTGGATAGTGAAATCATGTGTTATTATTGTTTACTCTAGCATTAAGTTTGAGTTTGAACTGTGGTTAAAATTGTGGAATTCATGATGCCACTGGTAATCACGTATGGTTGGAACTCAAAGTTTATGAGAATTGGTTTATGAGACATTCAGATGCATTTGCTTCAAAAAAAATTATGTTTTATTGTAAAGTTTTTGACAACCAAACCTAGCTATTGTCATGGAGTGTTTTGTTTTCCAGTTGGTTTGTATTTTGTTTCAATCTTGACCAATTTTGGGCCTTTAATATGTTGAAAGATAGTATGAGCAGATGTAAATGACCGGTCTGTGAGGTAAATGGTTATTTTTTTAGAAAATCATAAGTTCATGAAGCAGTATTGCCTTTAATATGTTGAAAGACAGTATGAGAAGATGTAAATGACCAGTCTGTGAGGTAAATGGTTTTTTTTTTAGCACATCATAAGTTTGTGAAGCAGTATTGACAAATGTTATCTCATTTTTTAAGATATGGGTTTTATGATTAAGGCTCTGTGTTAATGACTCATTCATTGTGTTTGACTATGGTGGTTTTCCATATGGCAAAGATTTTGTGGAAAATTACAGTCAAAATGGATGTTGAAAAAATAGCTCAACACCGGAAAAAGCAAAAGCAATAGACCATTGGTAAAAATAAGAATTAGCTACTCCCTCACCCAAATAACAAAAAAATATTATGATGAAACATTCTACACCAACAATATAGTGACATAATTTAATATATAATACTATTGACATAACCCTTACACCCTTCAAAGGTGCAAGGGCTAGTTATAGGCATTTTTCGTTTAAATGAACTCATTCTGTAGCCTCACCAATGAAAGTTCTTTCACTGCTCTAAATAGGTCACCTATATTATATTGTATATTACTATTCATTAAATTATACAAAATTAAAATGTTGAATTTGTACAATTAATTTGTTTTAATTGAATAATTAAAAAGGATTAATAAATTAGATTATACAAAATGTTTTAATGAAATTAAATGAATATTAAGAAATTTTTAATATTGTGATACTCAAAACCACATCTTCAATGTAGTTTATCATTTAATTTGGGTCAATATTTTAGTGCATTTATATAGTTATAGTTACATAAAAGCCAATTTATAAGTAGACACAAAATTCTAGTTTAATTGACTTATTTGTCTTATTTTGATGATTAGCCAATCCTTGTCCATAATGAAATCCCATTAGACATAAATACAACTTGGTTATCTAACTCTCTTTATATTTATAAGTATAAAGTTTTCATTGCAATCATGATCTTGATGCAATTAATATAAAAAGATTAAAAGCAAACACCTAACTAACTTAGCCCATTTTTACACTTTTGTCTAGAGTTGACTTTGCATATTCTTTTACAACATTTTTTATATGTTAATGTATAAAAATCATTGAATTCAATTAAATTCTCACATCATGACAAGATTAATTTAAATTATGCAGTCTATCACCTATATTACATAAGTATTGGAGAACATTTATTACATTCAATAGAACAATCATTCAAATTCAACCAAACTTGTCATAGTGCATATGAAATCCTAACAATTACGATCCTCCTCATAATCCCCCTTGATAATAATCCTCCTTATATTCCATGTTGATAATATTATGTGGATGTTAACAAGATGAAATTCAAGTGTTTAAACTTTTCTAGGATAATTTTTTTAAGTACTTCCTCCTTTAACCCACATCTCATGACCAAAATTAATCATCCCACTATCATTATTCTTCATGTAGTTAGTAGGGGATTCATACCACTTTACTAGTTTGAGTGCTATGTTAGCCCAAAATTATTATTTGAACCACTTTATTGGTAGGTGCAAATTTTGTAGGATATGAGAAACTTTCACAATTAGTATAAATATGATACTATGATAGTACTATAAACCATTAATGGCCTAATAATGAATTTGTCATGCCCCGCAAGGGAATCGGGGAAGAGAACAAAGATTCTCTTTGTAAAAGAAAACCTAAGTAATGATTTATGAAAAATTTTGAATTTTAAAAAGAATTAAATAAACAAAACATAGATTAACTTAGATTCCTCCAAGGTTCCCTTTTTCATTCAAATGCATGATTCATTCAAGTCCATTAAGTAAACTAACAACAAGATTTAATTCTCAAAGCAAACTACATCATATCTTTAAGAAATACAAAGTATTTTCATTTCAACTTTCCATTTTAAACCATCTATATTCCTAAGTAACCTTTATGAACAATATAACTTTTAAAGTAGATAGAATCATCTAAATCATTTAATACGTTGCAAAAGTACTACATTTGATTTTTTTTTCAATAGCTTCACTTAAACAACAATAATGAAAAGATACTACATAACTTGAAATGTTACGAAATCCTTTTCTTTTCCAACATACATCTTATACATAAAGTTCACATCTCCCTTTCCCTTTTCCTAAATCTACCCATTCCAAATACATCATTTTGAAATACATCAATGATTACATTACATTCATCTCCACTTGGGAGGTAACAATAACTTTACATCATGAAAGATAATTACAAAGCCTTTGTTCTTCAAAAATTGGTACATAAGCAAGCATGAATCTTCAAACACTACATCTGCAAAAGATACCTCGATAAAAATATTTACCACCCAACCACGTGGATACCTAAAAGGCCCACTCCCCCGTGCTAGGAGATAAAAAAAAAGGTCCACAAAGAAGGAATAGTTGGGCCATACCTAGGGTTGGGTAACCTTTCCCAAATAGCAAATAAAAGAAGATCAAAGTATTAATCTTTCCCAAAAAAGGTTCTAAGGCTTGGTAGAAACTCTAAGCAACAACCTAATTGAGTGTCATCATATAGCCCTCACCCCTTGGGTTTTCTTGGTACTAGCCACTCCGGGCCCCGACCCCCAAGTAGGCACATGCAAGATTGAATGCCTTTCATACTGACAAGTGTCATTCAATCGTACCTACGCATAGGTACCTTCTCCCACTCCCATCCATAGCCTTTACTAGCACTAATGGCATGGGCAAGGCACATTTAATCTTTTTAATGTTTGAACCCATTCCCATAAGTTTAATTAAGTTTTCACTTGTTAAATAACTCTTCAATCGGTTATCCCGGTTCTAGCCACTTAGGGCCCTGGCCCTGCACTGAGAGCCACTCACTAGGTGTCGTTAGGTTTTCTACCCTTAACCCACATATCACAATCACATCATACACATAGTAAAAACATATCAAAAACACATTTGTAAGACTGCATCAAAGAGCAGAAAATAATAAGATAGTTTATGGATGTTTAGAGAAATTATGAACGTTTAAGGATGTTTAGAATGGTCCTGATCTTCTTAGAAAACCTTAAAGCCTAAACTACTTCCTACACACATCCTAACCCTATTAAGGCATATAAATACACTGAACATAACCTCCACCAAACAAGGAATGAACCAATTTAAGGTTTACATAAAATTCCATATACCAAAAGATAATGCTCCATAAATTTCATTCTAAGCCTGAAATTTGACTAAGCTTGAAATTTGACTAAGTTTGATTTTATTAAAATTCTAAAACTTAGAAGTTACAACTTAACTCCTAGGAATTTGAAACCTATATCAATCAATCCAAAAGGTACCTAATCCCTTTATACAAGTATACAATTTAAGTATAAGTTACGATACTTTATACAAGTATAAAGTGAAAACCTAATTATTATACTACTGTTATACTTGTATAAAGTGAAAACCTAATTATTATACTGCTTGCCTTAAATATTATATTTGTTCAAGTTCAAGTCTGATATAAACGTGGCATCTAAACACGTGGAATGACACAGGTGATACAAATAACTTAGCCAAATGATAGAGAACCAAAACACAGCCAAATGACAGAACAAACGGCTAACATAATACTATAATGCCGCAATATTTCTATTGCATAAACAGCTGACATAATAAATGAATGACAAAATAAAAGCAATGATAGAATATCATAAACGGCTGGTATAATACAGATAAAACATAAATGACTGACATAATAACGTTTATATTGTATATACGACATAGAATAATTTCTTATTAAAATGACAGAATACTACAATAATATAACATTTGTATCATGTATGGATGGTTGGCAAAGTAATACAATAATGTATACATGAATAGCAATAATACAATAATATATACACAATCAGCAATAAGACAATAATGTACACACAATCAGCAATAATACAATAATATATCACATTCTACAATAATACATTAATATTTCAACATTCTGTAATAATACATTATTGCAGAATACATTAATGTATCAACCTTTTGCAATAATATATTATTACAAAATACATTAATATATTAACCTTCTACAATAATAATACACAATACAATAATAATACAATAGTACACATATGTTTTACAATAATAATACAACATACAAAAACTTTCAAAAAATCTAAAAACAACATTCATACTATAAAATAAATCTATTCTCGGGATGGATTCCAACCTGGAGTCCTGTGAAAATCAGTTGATGAAGGAAGATCCAATCCTCTCCAACTTTTCTAGCACTCCTTTGAATCCCTCTGCTTGCAATCTTCTAGCCTCTACCCGAAGCAACAAAAATGACAATCTCAAATAATGGATTCTCTCTTCACCAAAGACAAATAGTTTTCTTGAAATCCTATTATTGTTTCCTCTCCAAAATGAACTTCTCTTCAACACCCTCTCACATAGGAAATTTTTCCTGTATATAGATTGGAGGGAGTAGTTGCACAGGTATTCCAACCGATGCAACTATCCACCCATTAATAATATGGTTAATTATATGGTTTGTAAAACCATTCCCGTGAAGGGATAATCATATTTTATTTAATAAAGTTTTAATTTCTGTCTCCTAAATTTAAGGATGACAAAACAGAGAATTTAACCTTAAAAATAATTTACTAACTTACTTAGCTATGGTAATAGAATTTACTAATCCTATTTACCATTTATGAGAATAGCATAGATTTATTATTATCTAAAAATAATTTTCCTTCACACAATTAGATTATTATATAATATTAATATATATGTGTATTAATAGGCATATGTGTGCACCCATATGCTTATGGTACATATATCATAAGTAAGACAAATTATTACAAATATTAAATATTATTAAGAATAACATTATTATAAAACATATTATTTATTTATACACTAATCCACATTCTAAAATATATTAGGTAACTACTAACATAAGTTAGATTTTACCACTATTTATTTAAAACATTTTATTATTACTATTGTCATAGACACTCTGTTATTATGAGTATTATAAAATAATACCATAAAATTATTCATTATTATAGATATTAAAATCACATGATTTAAATAACATACCAACTCATTCCTAACGAGATATGCTAGTATAATAGTAGCTACTACTAAAGATAAATTACTAAATCATACCTCCAATGAACAATAATTCACATCAATAACCTACTAACAACATTGAACATACCATTAAGACAAGAACTAGCTACAAGATTCACAAATCCAACAAATTGAGAGATCACATAATACATCCACACAAGGGACTGACTCGGGAACTCCCCACCTAAGGATAAAAGGATCAGAGGCGGAGTTTCTTCCTGTGGAACCTGGTGATATCTCCATAACAACAACAACGATTGAGGATTTTGAGGGATCACTCATACCTATGAAGCCAGGTGGAGACAATACCTGGTACCTGCAATCCTGCATCACCAAGAAGAGATACATATATATACATATGGATATACAAATCAGATAAATAGAAGCAGATGACCAGGATCAATACATCATGTGGACCTCAACTAAGTGAGTAACTATGACTTCATCCTAAGTCATGAAAAACACATCAGACACATATCCATGAAAACATAAAACATCATGATAATGATTAGATTCAAATCCCTGGGTTAGATCTATAAAACATATAAAAATACATGGTTTTCTAATCTCATAAACATATAAATGATAACCATAAATGAGCATATCTATCATATCATCATCCACAAAACATAAATGTAAATGTATAGTTCTAACCATCATAATAGAATGTCCAAATCTGAAAGTCCAAGTATCACCATAGGAGAGGTATTACAAATTAGTCCATTTCGATAGTAACAAAAAAATTAATATAAAGGAGAGCTAGTGTTTTAAACAGAGATTATGACATTGATGAAGATTACTTGGTTTTGTTTAGGGTTCAAATCTTTCATTTGGTTGCTAACATTGATTTGGAATTGGAAAACAAGAATTGGTAAATTAGTATTGGCCAATTCTAATTTTAGTTCAAAAGATTAAATAGTTACCAAATAAACATCAGAGCTATGACAAGTCAGAAAAGAGTCATCTGAAGACAAAGAGCATTCATACAAGAGAAGAGGCATATTAGCGGAAACACACAAACAAGACCCATGGGGGCTTGAAGAAGCCTAATGACCCATAGAAAAACAATGTCTGCAATAAAATGAGGTTCCTTCATTATCTATGTCTTAAGTTGTGAAGAGATATTATGTGTTTTTTTTGTCGTCAGTTTGATTTATGATTTAGACATTGGTCTTGGACAAATTCATATTGATCTATTTTTTATTTATTATGTATAACATTCATTCAAATTCTGATATATTTGACACCTATTCATAAATTATAAATTAACTTCGATGCATATTGTTTACTGTTTTAAAGATAGCTTATAAAGGTAATATGCTAGAACATTTTTTTGTAACATAGTTTTGAGAAGAGTAATTCATGCAATAATACAATACAATAGAGTGAAGTGAGATGATGGTTGAAATGAATGAATTCGCTAAGTGGTAGTCATTTTGAAATGTCCAAAAAACAATTTCCTAATATAATTCATATCATAAGGAAATCATTTAAATGAAAAAAAAAATGAAAAAAATTATTTGGAGATATTTCATAAGTAAATACGTGTATAAAGGATGATATGGATTGTAGAAAGAAATATTTAGATTGCGAGAAAACAAAGGGTTAAATATTTATTTTCAAGTGGTCGCCAATTTGTGGTTTATAAGCTCAAAGTCAAAGCTTAGTCTTAAAATTGCTTGTCTATGTGACGTACTGCATAGTGTTGTAGTTACATTTCAAGGGTGTTGTTGACGTGCACAACACTTTGGTAATTTGTCTTGAATAATAGTGTGGATTCTCTATTTAGAAATTCTTATTATAGCATCATTATGAATTCTCTTCAAGGTGGAGACATGAAAGCTACTACAAACACATGTATATACATTCAAATATGAACATGAGTTTCAAAATGACAACACTAACCCATTCTAGACACAAAGTGTGTATATATGTACACATATACTTATTCAAACACATGTAAATGCATGTGAATTAACATATACATTATTTTAATAGTCTCATAATTTCACATCCCCTTCTTGAAATAGGATTAAATAATAAACAATAATAAGGAATTTTTTTGGTTTTTCACTGGCCCATATCCCTAGCAAATACCTTGGGATCCTTTTTTTTTCAAGGAAACACAAAATCTGCATTTTGGGAAGGTGTCTTGACCACTATCAGAAAAAGAATGACAAGATGGAAAGCTAGATGGCTCTCGTTGGTGGGAAGACTGTTATTGATTAAATCAGTGCTGAGTTCAATACTAAATTATATCATGTCAGTTCTTATGGCTCCTCCCGGGGTTGTGAAGAACATAAATAAGTGTTTGAGAGACTTTTTGTGCGAAAGGAAACATGGATGATAAAAAGAAAATTTATTTAGTTTCTTTGGATACTCTGTGTAAGCCTAAAGAGTGTGGGTGGCCTAGCCTACACAAAGTTCTAGAATGAAATCTCAGTTTGGGAGCTAAACTATCTTGGAAACTCTATGAGAATCCTCATAGTCTTTGGGCTAACATTATAAGAACCAAGTATCTTGATTCTGTCAATCCTAAGAGAATCTTCACAATACAAAATCCCCCTTTAGGGTCAGTAATCTAGAACTTCATTGTTAAGTGTAGGGCCATTATCCTACCACGTCTTTCTTGGGTCATTAATTTAGGCAATAAAGCCCTATTCTGGCTAGATTCATGGAATGGGCTTCCTCAACTATCTTGTCTTCAAAATCTTTCGCCATCTAGGGAGATTATGGAATAGTATTGGGGTACCAAAATGGCAGATTATATTGATTGGAGTTGGAGGATAGCCAAATGGAGAGACCTCAAACAACTATCTCTCTCTCAAATTGATAAGGAAAGAATGACCAATATTTTAGCTCAGAGGCCCATTCATACAAATAAGGCACAAGACTTTCTTATTTGGAACAAAAGTAAGAGTGGAAAATATACAGTGAAGGATGGTTATAAACTCCTGGTATCTAATTATGACTCCACTGACCTAATCTTCAAATATGATTGGCATGATGCAGTCCTTCCTAAAGCAAGGGCCTTCCTTTGGACAGCCCTTCGGGACAACATTTTGTCTAGTGCATGTCTTAAACATCTTGGGATAGTAGAGACTTTTGATTTTCTGTTATGTGCTAAGTGTTAGGATTAATAGTCCACAATACAACTGAGAGGGGGGGGGTGAATCAGTTGTATAACATAATATTAAACGTTAAACTTTAAGTTCCACAATATCAAATCCAATGAACACAATGAACAATAACATAATATTTTGGTTTCGAGGAAACCCTGTTAAAGGTAAAAACCCCAGTGGGAATTAGTACCCACAAATGATGTACTAAGAGTATAGTAATCCTTGTTAGAAGATATAGCCCTATTAGGATCTTATTGAGACATTACAACTTACATAGTTCTTGTTAGTGGAAAAACCCTATTAGGAGTCAAGAACAAAAGAGAGGGCTCACTACCCAAAGAAGGTTAAATCCACCTTCAGAACTCATTAGTTCACAACAGGTGTGTATAGAAAAATACACAATCTTTTGAACTATTTGCTAGCAACTATCTTTGCTTGATCAGTTCCAATGAAATCCAATAATAAAACTCTACTCTACATACAACTAACACAAGCTCGCAACTTTCACAACCTTCTTATATCACATACATTCCATCCATATCAATTCCAAAGAAAAGACCTTTCATTTATACCTGATTACAATTTACCAAGATCAGGTCAGCCCATGAGGCTTTTCTAATTACAAATAATTACATAAAGCCTTGCTAAGATACACACGGTATCTAGAATAAGTCTACAAAGATTACATTATAACAATTAATGACTGACATCCTTAAATTGAGCTTGCCAAACAAAATGCATGCTTCATTCCCTGAGTCAACTTCAGAATAAACCATCATCAGAACAAACACCATAGATGATTTCACCAACCATTCCATACCTTGTGCTGACCAATGAACATCCTTCACTATTAATTCTAGCATCCTTCAAGCTCGCATAACTTTAATCTGAATCCTCTGAAAGATATACCAAAAATTGAGAGACTAACTATGTCAGTTCTCACTGTCACAGTCCAGTTACCAGTCTTTACCAAAATAGTTGTAACTCTCTTAATATGAAACATCTAATGATGTGATCTCATACATAAGATCAAAACATCTATCTGAACTCTCATCTAACTTCACAGCATCTAAAACATTCACACAGTGTCTGTAAACTGTGATTACCAGTCTGGTTCCTTCATAGAAGCATATGTTGACATCAGTGACAAAACACAAATGACAAAAGTATGAGTGATTATTCAGTAACATAGTAATTAAACACATTAAATGTCTCAATCAGCACCTATGCATTAGCAATATCTATCAATCTCCCCCTTTGGCATTGATGTCAACATATGGGAAAATGTTATCCCAAAGTTATATCAATCCAAAGTCTTTCAACTGAACAATATCCCCATATAGTGGGGATTTTCTCATAGCAACACTCCCCCTTTGACAGCAATGACAAAGGGTGTCATGAGCCTTCAACTGCCTTCACATATACACTTTCTTCCACGATCACTCCCCTTGTGGAGTAGATCCCTACATTCAGTCCAGATAATGATAAGGCTCTGAATAACTTTGGACTAATGCATCTCTGCATCATTTAGTTATGACTAGGAGGGGCCTGAACCCCTAGCATACCTCTGAGATATTTGAAGGTATCTTTCAGAAGTGGCTTTGTAAAAATGTTTGCAATCTGCTCTTTTGTACTGATATATTCTAGCTTGATTTCTTTTTCTACCAAGTAATATCTCTCAAGAAGTGATACTTGATAGAAATGTGTTTAGTTTTAGAGTGCATCACTGGATTTTTTGACATATTCACTGTACTAGTGTTGTCACAATGAATAACCATAGGCTTATCAAAAGTTATTCCAATCTCTGTCAGCATTTGTTTCATCCAAACAATCTAAGTGCAATTTATAGCAGCAGCAACATACTCTGATTCAGCAGTAGATTGTGCTATACAATCTTGTTTCTTACTTAGCCAAGAAACCAACTTTTTCCCAAGAAAAAATGCACCGCCACTATTACTTTTTCTGTCATCAATATTCCCTGCCCAATCAGCATCAATATAGGCATGAAGTTCAAAGTCATAATTTATGTCATACTATAGGCCATAATCTAAGGTTCCTCTTAGATACCTCAGTATCCTTTTCAAAGAAGCTAGATGTGTTTCTTTGGGTTCTTCTTGATATCTAGCCACAATTCCAACAACATTAGCAATATCTGGTCTGGTATGAGTTAGATATATTAGTCCTCAAACCATTGATCTATACAAAGTCTAAAAAACACACTTTGATTCATCACCAATTGTTAGCTTGTTTCCAGTCACCATAGGTGTTCCTACTGGTTTACAATCTTCCATTCCAAATTTCTTAAGAAATTCTTTGAGATACTTGGTCTGAGAAATGAAGATTTCATTCTCATTTTGAGTTATTTGCAATCCAAGAAAGAATTTCATTTCACCTATCATGGACATCTCGAAATCACTTTCCATTTCTTTAGCAAATTTCTTACATAGATCATCATTACCTCCAAATATAATGTCATCCACAAATACTTCTACTATTAGGATTCCATCTTCAATGGTTCATAAATACAAATTATTGTCTGCATTGCCTTTTTTGAATCCCAGCCCAAGTATATACTTGTCTAACCTTGCATACCAAGCCCTAGGAGCTTGCTTCAACCCATACAGAGCTTTCTTCAATTTGCACACCATGTCTTTGTCTTCACATAGAGGAAATCCATCTGGTTGTTCTATGTATACCTCTTCTTCAAGATCTCCATTCAAAAATGCAGATTTAACATTCATCTGATATACTTTGAATTTTTTATGTGCAGCATAAGATAGGAACAATCTTACTACCTCTATTATAGCAACATGAGAAAATGTTTCTTCAAAGTCTATGTCATCTTGCTGCGAGTATCCTTTACACACTAGTCTTTCTTTGTTCCTTACAACATTTCCTTCTTCATCCATCTTGTTTCTAAAGACCCATTTTGTTCCTATAACATTTTTATTTTTCGGTCTAGGAACCAGTTCCAAAGTGTTGTTTTTCTTGATCTAATCCAATTCTTCTTTCATAATGTTTATCCAAGATTCATCTTTGAATGCTTCATCTAAATTTTTTGGCTCAACTTGAGAAATCAAACAAATTTCTTCTCTAACCTTTGATCTATTTAGCACTCCCTGATTGGTATTGCCAATAATTTGATTTTAGGATGGTTATTTTTACATACCTTGGTGTTTTAGGAGTTTCAGTAGCCTTGCTTGTGCTAGCATCACACACCTCTTTTTCACTTTCTTCCTCAACAAGTTCTTCTTCTTCTGTAGTAGTAGTAGTTTCTTTTATCTCTGAATTCTGACTGTTGTCATACATTCTTTCTTGTATCTGAAATTTCTCATCTATTCTTACTTTGTTGCTTTCAACCATCTTCCTCAATCTCAGATTGAAACATTTCCAAGCCTTTCCTTTAACAGAGTAACCAAGGAAGATTCCTTCATCACTTCTAGCATCAAATTTCCCTATCTCATCATCTCTCTTGATATAACATTTACTACCAAAAATTATGAAATATTTTATAGTAGGAGTATGATCAAACCATAGTTCATAGGGAGTCTTATTTGTACCTTCTCTGATTTGAATTTTGTTCAATGTGTACAATGTTGTTCCAATAGCCTCTCTCCAATGTACATGAGGTACATTTCCTTCAACCAACATTGTCCTAGTAGCATCAAGTATAGTCATGTTTCTTCACTCTGTTATCCCATTTTGTTGTGGAGTCCTAGGAGCAGATGTTTATCTTTTTATCCCATGCTCTTCCTAGTATGAATTGAATAAATCTGATGTAAAATCTCCACCTCTATCTGATATTAAACACTTTATTTTCAATCCTGATTCATTCTCTACTTTTTCCTTAAACAATTTGAATTTATCAAATGCTTCTAATTTTTCTCTTAAATAAGTAACCCACATCATTCTAGAAAAGTCATCAACAAAGAGTATAAAATACTTTTCACCATAGTATGACTTTGTTCTTGTAGGTCCACATAGATATGTGTGTACCAGATCCAACTTCCCTTTTGATGTAAATGATTTTCTTTTATGACTGCTTCTATTTTTCTCTCCCATAACACATTCTTTGGATATAGTGTTAGATGGTTTCACAATCTTTGGTAGATCTCTTACTGCATTAGCCATACTTGCCTTCACAATGTTATCAAAATTAACATGACAAAATCTCCTATGCCATAACCAACTGTCATCTATCTTTGCAACAAAACAAGAGGCTCCAGATGTGTTTAGTTCAAATACATTATCTCTAGATTTTGAACTAGTAGCAATCAGTTTTCCTTCCTTGCTTCTGATAAAACATTTACCATTAGCAAAACTTAATTGAAAATCTTTGTCCATTAACTATCTTACACTTAACAAATTATGTTTCAGTCCTTCAACAAGAAGTACATTATTTGTATTAGTCTTTCCATCCAGAGTAATGGATCCTACTCCTATGATGGATTTAGGGAGATTGTCCCCAAACCTTACAACACCTCCATCATAATTCACTAATTTAAAAAACTTGTTCTTATCACTAGTAATGTGATGAGAACATCCACTATCAATTATCAATTTAGTTTTCTTGTCAACATGAGATACTAAGGCTTTTTCTTCATGTACTCATTCATATTTAATAGCAAAAAATCCAATCTCTTCATAATCTAAATTATCATCATCATCAGAGATTCCTTCACTAGCATAATAACATTCTTTATCCCTTCTAATATTTTCATAATCAAGTTTGTACTTAGAAATTCTTGTAGGACATCTATATGCAAAATGACCTATCTTATTGCATGAAAAAAAATTCAAAGGTAACTTTCCTTCAAATTTGCCCTTACCTCTTTTTTCTCTTCTAGAAATCAGTGCAACAAGCTCTTCCATCTTTCTTTCTTCTACCATTATCTTTTCCCATTCCTTAGCATACTCACCAAGCTCTTTTTTTAGGTCTTCTTTGCTTGTGCTAAAAAGTGCAGACAATTTCTTGTGTACGGATGCCTTAAATGCAGATTCAACTGTATAGCTTCTCCTAGTTCCACAGCTTCAAAAGTAGTTAGGTTTGCAATCAACATCTCTTTGCTAAAGTTTAGTGTTAGAGAGATAGTTTCTTGAATAGACATAGCTTTGAACTTGTAAGTAGGGGTTAGAGATCTGAGAATGTTTCCAATAACTTCATCTTCATCATAAGTGCCTCTACAATTCTTGATTCTGACTACAACTTCTGTAACCCTTTGAACATAGGCCCTAATTCTTTCATCTTCATTCATTTGCAGCTTCTCCATCTTTTTCTTCCAATTTTGTAACATTTCTTGTTTGGTATACTTGTCTCCTTCATAAAGTGCCTCTAGTCTATTCCAAATTTCATGTGCCGAATCCAGATCTTTAATTTTAGTAAAATCACCCTCAGATAGCGCATTGATCAATGCTTCTCTTGTGACCATGTTGCATGAGAACAACTTATTTTCATCATCAGTGGCTGACTCCAAGTCATTTGCAGCCTTTACAGATTCCTTCTTCATTAAAATCATCCAATAGTTTATGCCTAAACATAGCAAGTGTGTTTGCATCTTATTTTTCCAATTGTTGAAGTTTTCAAGATCAAATTTAGGACTATCCTTCCTATAGAATCCCATCTCGAAACTCACCTCAAGATGTTAAGCTTTCTTGTTGAGGACCACAAGCTCTAATACCAATTGTTAGGATTAATAGTCCACAATACAACTGAGAAGGGGGGTGAATCAGTTGTATAACATAATATTAAACTTTAAACTTTAAGTTCCACAATATCAGATCCAATGAACACAATGAACAATAACACAATATTTTGGTTTCGGGGAAATGTTGTTAAAGGTAAAAACCCTGGTGGGAATTAGTACCCAAAAATGATGTACTGAGAGTATAGTAATCCTTGTTAGAAGATATAGCCCTATTAGGAGCTTATTGAGATATTACAGTACATAGTCCTTGTTAGAGGACTGACCCTATTAGGAGTCAAGAACAAAAGAGAGGGCTCACTGCCCAAAGAAGGTTAAATCCACCTTTAGAACTCACTAGTTTGCAATAGGTGTGTATAGAGAAATACACAATCTTTTGAACTATTTGCTAGCAACTATCTTTTCTTGATCAGTTCCAATGAAATCCAACAATAAACCTCTTCTCTACATACAACAGATACAAGCTCGACACTTTCACAATCTTCTTATATCACATACATTCCATCCATATCTTTTCCAAAGAAAAGACCTTTCATTTATACCTTATTACAATTTACCAAGATTAGGTCAGCCCATGAGGCTTTTCTAATTACAAATAATTACATAAAGCCTTGCTAAGATACACATGATATCTAGAATAAGTCTACAAAGATTACATTATAACAATTAATGAACGACATCCTTAAATTGAGCTAGCCAAACAAAATACATGCTTCATTCGCTGAGTCGACTTCAGAATAAACCATCATCAAAAAACACACCATAGATGATGTCACCAACCATTCCATACCTTGCACTGACCAATGAACATCCTTCACTATTAATTCTAGCATCCTTCAAGCTCTCATACCTTTAATCTGAATCCTCTGAAAGATATACCAAAAACTGAGAGATTAACTGTGTCAGTTCTCACTATCACAGTCCAGTTACCAGTCTTTACCAAAATAGTTGTAACTCTCTTAATATGAAACATCTGATGATGTGATCTTAGACATAAAATCACAACATCCGTTTGAACTCTCATCTAACTTCGCAGCATCTGAAACATTCATATAGTGTTCATACACTGCGATTACCAGTTCAGTTCCTTCATAGAAGCATATGTTGACATCAGTGAAAAAACATAAATGACAACAATATGAGTGCTTATTTAGTAACATAGTAATTAAACACATTAAATGTCTCAATCACCACCCATGCATTAGCAATATCCATCACTAAGGTAACTGAAGATTCAGATCATTTGCTCATTGGTTGTGATTTTTCTCACGGTATTTAGTCCTGGACTCTAAATCAGCTTGGGTGGTAGGGTCCATTACCTTGTTCACTGAAACTTCTTTTATAGCAGTGGCCTTTATTATATCATGATTCTTTTTTTACCATCATTTGGAGAGTCATTCCTACAACAATAACATGGTGTATTTGGTGGGAAAGGAACTTGATCATTTTTAGGGGTCAAAGATCGTCTGTGGATCAAGTGTGTCAGCTAGTGGAAAAATATACCTATGAAATGGTTAATGCTTATGTCTCCAAGGTTAAAAACTTATCCTCCACATTCACTTCTTTCGACAATTATGTGCTCAATAATTGGAAGCTTATTAACATCCCTTTCAAAGGGACTCTGATTGGAAAACTTTCCAAAAAACAAAGTAGAAGAGATATTAAGTGGCATCACCCTAAATCACCATTTAAACTAAATTTTGATGGTGATTCTAAGGGAAATCTAGGTAGATCAGGGATTGGCTTTATTTTTCACAAATTGGATAGATCCATTGTGCAAGCTGCATAGTGCAGAACACCAGATGGTTCAAATAACATGGTTGAGGCAAGGGCTTTGGTGCTCGGTATTAGGCTGGCCCTTCAACTGGGTATTCAAGATATCCATATCGAGGGTGATTCACAAATTATAACTTCATCCCTCATGTCCAAGAAGGTAGTCAGCTGGGACCTGCAGTACATCCTTGAAGAGGTTTGGAGTCTTCTCCCTCTCTTCTCTTCGTATAAAGTGTCACACTGTTACATAGAAGAAAATAAATTTGTGGATTGGCTTTCTAATAGGGGAGTGGAAATGGATGAAATTAATACTAACAATAACTACACTGTACTCCAATGGGACTTGGTGCCTGAATTTTTAATGGAAGAATGTGATTTTAAGTGTTAAGTTTCTGATGGGTATTGAGTACTGACTATGATGTTATTTTCTATGGGAGTGGTGTCAACAATAAATTCAGAATGGGATCGGACTCAAAGGTCATTAATCCCTACCATTTAATAATTTTCAAGATGGCAGCTCATATGCCATTCTCAGATGATCTTTATTTTTCTATCAAATTTCTATGTCTGATCACTAGATGTTGCTTTAGTCATTGGAAATTCTCCTTAGATTTCACCAGGTCTTCATCTCGCAGTGCTTCAACTCACTTTTGCGAGCTTTGTGACAGTGATGTCAGGCAAGGGGGTTGTGGGAATTCTCTTGCTCATTTGTTTTTTGTCTACATTGTTTTTGGGGATTCTATTATGTATTGTCCATTTTGGTGGCTGGTTTCATATACATATACATATAACTCTGTCAAGGCGAAGAATGAGGGTTTTCTTCCCGTTTCTTTCCTTCAGGAGCATCCTAAAGAAGTTTATTATTATTAATACTTAAATATTAATTAAATATAATGGCTCTACCTATTTTTTCCAAAAAAATAATAATAATTAAATTAAAAATATAAAAATTAAATTTAAAAAATAATTAAAATTTAGTTAAGTTAAATAAATGGTGAAAAGGCATGAATGAAAAAGTTGTGTCACCCTAAAAAATGAGGTTTAAAAGGGAGAGGAGAGAACTTCATTTGACGGGAAAGGGGAGGAAGAAAGAGGACGAAAGCATAGTTTTTAAAAAATGATTAATGGAAGAAGAGAGGAATGTGGAGAAACTAAGGAAGTGATTCTTTCAAAGTGTTGAAATGATGAAAGGATGCAACTCTCTCAAAGTGTTTTAATTAATAAGTGTTGTAACTCTTTGAAAGGGTTGTAATTATGAAGGGTTGTGACTCTTTAAAAAAGTGGTCATTATGAAGGGTTGTGAGTATTTCAAAGAGGGACAATTATGAAAGATTATGACTCTTTTAAAAGTTGGTAGTTATAATGCTTCTTTCTCTAAGTTCAAAGGGAATGAAGGATGAAGAGATGTGCCTCTCTCAAAAGTGTTTTAATTATGAAAGGTTGTGAATCTTTCATAGGGCATAAATAATGAAGGGTTGTGTCTCTCTCAAAGATGGTGATTGTGAAGGGTGTGACCATTATAAAGGGAAGGTGTGATTCTATCTCTTATTAGAAGATATAAAAGAGAGAAGAATTCATTTGAGGAGGATATTTGAGGGAGAAGGATTTGAATATTTATTTATTATTCTCAAAAATAAAAATGAAAATTGACTCAAATCTAATGAAGAGTGGAGACCCTTTCACCAAAAAAAATTTGCCCAATTTTTTACCCCTATTTTAAAATTGCCAAAATTTGAAATTTTTCCAAGTCCTCTCATTGTTTGGATTTTGGGAAATAGGTTCCTGTCAAGATTTTGGGAAATAGGTGTTTGTTGAGATGTCAAGAAATACTTGTGTCTATCAAGATTTTGGGAAATGGGTGTCTAACTGGATTTCAAGAAACAGGCATAGTCAGAAATTTGGGAAATAGGTTTGTGTCAAGATTTCAAGAAATAGGTGTCTATCAAGATTTCAAGAAATAGGTGCATGTCGGGATTATTATGGCTGGTATATTCCTTTGAGTGTCTCATTTTATCATAATATTAAAGATGATCGGTCCAATCTAAAGGCCACAAAAGATGTTGCAACTAATAAGGAATGAAATGAAAAGGCCATGTGACATCTGTTGAAGATTATTTTTAGTTTTTGTTTCTTTTATGACATATGTTTAATGACATTTCTTTTAGGAATATTTTTCAAGAACTGTTATGTAACTACCTGGGTGGGTGAATAGAGTAGTTATAGCTCTCTAACCATTATGGAAGGGATCGACAATTTTTTGCAAGAATTCCCCCTATCACTAGGAAGACTTAGTGAGACTCAATTTTTGAGTCATGGTTGATGTTCATTAAATTTCTGTTATTATCCTTTAGTGTGGAATGCATGGATATGGGATTATTGGAATAAGTTAGTCATTGATGTCAAATTGTGTAAATGAATCTATGATTATAAAATGATCTTCGAGTCACGGTTTATTATTTTGTCTATTATATTCATGATGTTTGGCAGGTTTATATCACTTGTGGGAATAATGTACATGTAGTCTTCATAGTCATGGAGGTGCATTTGGAGAATTAATTATGTTGATTTACTATGTTTTGGTTTTCATGGTCATGAGAATTGAGGCACAAGCGTAGAAATTAGTTATGTATTAATCTTGATTGCATATTTTTTCATGAATGTCTCATAGTGATGAACATCCATTAGAAGCCACTCATGCTCTCTGGTTAAGAGCATACCCCCTTTTATTTAGAAAATACAAAAATATATATTCATTGAACATCTTTTACAAAGAGTTGTACCTATCCATTTAGATATCAATCTGATTAGAGGTTTGATCTTGACTATTGTTTATAGAAATACCTTTAGTGAGGGTTTGAGTCAATATTATAAAAGGGGGGCCAATATTTTAACTAGTATATTTTTGGCGACTCTAGTTGGGAGAGAATCAAAGTGTTGGTGCTTTGGTTATCATTCTCAAAAATTTTAAAGTGCTTTCCCTAGATCGAAGAATGGAGACTCTGTTTTAACGAAGATCTTAGAAAATGATTCGAAGCCAAGCACAATCAAAAGTTTTGTTTAGAAAAATACCTGTACCAACGATAGAAGAAAATCTTGCTATAAAAGACCCCATACTTTAATCTTTGTGGAATGTTCTTAAAGAAAATATCTTTGTAGTTGAAAGAAATAATTTGTGCCCTACCAAAGATCACCAATCTCCACTATTGTTGAAAAAGGTACATCAAAGATACTATCAATTGAAGGATGGCGATTCTATTTCAGTTGAAGATCTAAAATAAATGAATCAAGACCAGACTCAACAAAGAAATCTTGATATGTTAAAGAAAATATTTGTGCCATCAATTGAAGAAATCACTATTGAAGATGATCAGATGCTTCAACATATTTGGAGTTCTTATAAAGAAAGCATCAACATGGCTATAAGAAATAATTTGTGCCCTACCAAAGACCATCAATCTGCACTATTGTTGAAAAGGACACATGAGAGATATTATCATCTCAAAAGCATTGAGCAAGAGCATTGGGATGCAGCAAAAACATTAAAATAAAATTCTAGAAATAATGAGCTACCATCTTATAACTTTTCTATTTTCAGAGGTCAAGATTTGACATCAACATTAATAAAATCATCAATTCCTTGGAGCCAAAACCAGTACCAAAAAGAATGTTTCCAACATGACAAAGATCAAGAGACTAAATATTTTTCCACCAATACACAGGTAAAATTTAAGGAGTAACCATTTGCCCCTCCCAATGAGTAATTGCAAGATAAAGACAAATTTGTTTTCATTCCAAGTTGGTTTTTAATGCACTCAAATGATGAATTCTATTGTGGGATTATAAATGAAAATGGTGACATGATTGAAGTTGAAGCATGTGCATTTACCTATGATGCTAGTAGCTCCCAAAGAAATACAAATGTGCCATCATTTGCACCACCTAGAATAAATATTGAAGAAAAGGTTTTACGAGAAGATGAGATATCTTCACGAAAGGATGCTCAAATTGATGTTGGTCAAGGTATGGATGATTTATATTTGTAATATAAGATATTATATTTTGGATGGCAATTGGGAAGCTGACTGAGAGGCTAATTATGTATAAGTATAGATTGTTTTTGTGAAAGAAGAAAGAATATGGAACGATGATAAGATAAGTTTTTGAACATCAGAGCAGAGATCAGATGTGAGATCAGTAAGAAGTCGAGCTACAATTGGAACCATCTAAGAAAGATAAGTGCTTGTATTGTTCCCCTTTTGAGAACTATTTTGGGACAGTTTTGATTATAAGAGCAGTGTGCTCACCACCTTTAACCAGGTGTTCTGTATGTCCCTAACAGGTTTTTTGTAATCCTCTAACAAGGAAATGTACTATGTAATAATTAGCTCCTAATAGGGCTAGATCTCCTAACAGGGACATCATACTTTAGTGCATATTTGTGGGTACCATCCCCATCGGGGTTTTCCCTTTAATCAGGGTTTCCTCGAGAACAAATCATGGTGTTATGAGTAATGTGTTATGCTTATATGTTCTTTTCATTTCTGCATTACTTTGGATTATTTATAATTGTTTAAATTTTAAATCAAAGTTCTGTAATACTGATTCACCCCCCCTCTCAGTATTACCTAATCCTAACAAGTTCAAGAAGAGTGAAATTGATGAGCTCTACGCTAAGTTTCACATAACACATCATTCCTCCTCTATATAATATCCTCAATGGAATGGATAGGTGGAGACTTCAAATAAAATAATTCTTAAGATCTTGAACAGAATAGTTAATAAATCTGGAAAGGATTAGCACTTACAGATAAATCCAGACTTATGGCATTATTGAAAAAGAATCAGAATGCCTACAGGGGATACACCATTCTCATTGGTCTATAGTTATGAGGCATTTTTACCAATGAAATCAAAATACCATCACTTAGGGTATTAATACATGAACTTATCACATAGGAAGATTACAAAATCTCTCAACTTCAATACTTGGAATTACTTGATGAATGCATAAAAGAAGCATTTGGCCATCTAAGGGTCTATCAAAAGTGAATGTATAAGGTCTAGAACAAGAAGACATGCCATTGTGAACTCTAGGTTGGTGAATTATTTCTTAAGATAAAACCCAAAAAATGAACAGCATAGAGAATAGAAAGGCAAATTTAAACCTAATTGGCTAGGTCCTTTTGTCATTACTTCAACATTTGGTTTTGGAGCTTATCAACTAGCTACTATAGAAGGTGAAGTTCTCAAAGAGCCTATCAACACTCTCCTCCTGAAATGGTTCTTTAGCTAGACATTGTACACCTTGTACAACAACTTAAAGTCATGAAAAAAATTCTTTAAAAAATCATATACAGTCCTGAAACAAATTCTAAAAAAATCATATAGAGTCCTAAATTAATTTTTAAATCGTATAAATTCCTGAAAAAATGATCATCCTGGTGAAAACCGGGAAACAAGCACCTTGATGTATCCACAAAAAAATTAAAAATATCAAAAATATAAATAAATAAAATAATATAAAATAAAATAAATAAAAAAATAAAGTGAAAAAACACCCAACATAAAAAAAAACTTAGAAAACTTAAACGAATGAGATATGTTGAACTTTTTTCTTTTATGTTGTTTGTTATCATTGATTTTTTCTTGTTATGTCTTCTAAGGTCACTTGATGATGTCTACCTGGCTAGAGATTCACGACTGGGGGCATAACACATTTTCTTTGGTTTCTGCTTATGGTGTGGTTTCAATGATCCTAAGTCATCTAACGAATTGGGTGTCTATGATAAGAGCCACCATCATGATTGGAATGTCTCACATACCTTGACCCATTTTATCTGGATACTTAGGTGACGGTGGAACTATCTCCTTGTCTATTTCTTGTGCATACTAAGTGTAGACACCTAAAAATCCTTTAGAAAATAAATTATTTTTATTTTCTAAAAAATCCCTGATGACATCATCATTTATTAATTAATTAATTATTTAATTAATTTATTTATTTTTATGTCATTAAATCCCTTTATCTTAATTAAAAATATTTAATTAAGAAATCCCTCCCAAAAATGTTTAAATCTTATTTAAACACCTTTTCCCTATTTATTAATTATTTAATTAATAAATTGACCCAAAAATCCCAAAATAAATAATTTATTTATTTTTTGCCCAAAACCTTGCCAAATTCCTAAACACCACTAACCTCTTCTAGAATCTTCTAATCCTTCTTTAATTTTGATTAAAGGCTAATCCCATCATTTCCTAACCCTAATCCCAACTCAAGATATTTAATTAAGATTAAATATTAATCCTCATATTTATTAAATTTATTTTTAATAAATATCTTCTCAAACCTAAAACCTTTGAAATAAATAAAACTTTATTTATTTCCTAAATTTCTTTTATCCCTAGAAAGCCTAGACTTTTCTAGAAAGTCTTCATCCTCATCCAAAGCCTAGACTCTTCTAGAAAGTCTTCATCCTTATCCCCTTGACTCAAACTCTAACCTTACCCCAAACTCTAACCTATCCTCCTAACCCAAACCTTTCCAAAAGCCTATAAATAATCCTCATTTCTAAGAGCAAAATACCTATTCACCTTTTATTTCAAGCAATGTTATAATGCTAGAATAGCTCTAAATCATTTAGCTTTTATACTAATTGTTAGTTTTAATCATTTTCAAGCATTTTTAGCTCACATCTTAGCATAGAACTAATGGATTAACTTAGTTTAATTCTTGTTTATACATCATTCTCAAATCTATTTTGGGTTCTAAAATCTACTTAATCATACTAGTTGCATAATCTTGAGTTCTTGAAGCCTTAGGGTCAATTTTGGGTGTTCTACCCAATATTGTGCCATATATGGGGTTTTCATGAAACTTAATCCTCCAAATCTGCATTATGAACATGCTCCAACTACTTTGAGAGCATACCCACATTCTTTTTATATGAGCAAATCAAACAGTTCTTGGGTGCACCTGTTTAGGCTCAATCTGAGGTGGCTTAGCTTAGATGTTCTTGTTTTGAATTGATATGATGCTAGATTAGAACTTAATGTTTGACTAATTTGAGCTTTTCAAAATAGATACAGATTAGCCTTGCTCACATTCTAGCACACCCGGTGGGATAGAAACCCACAATCACTTGATTAGATCATACTTTGTACTCTTGTATTTGCTATTTTCCATGAGTATTCTACAGGAAATAGATGAAATGTCACCTACACACAGTTTAGTCACACCTGCAAATAGTTTAATGACACCTACAAGCTCTGTATCGATGCCTATTTTCTAAAGATTTTCATCCTTGATAACTTCTATTCTATCTCAAACTTCTTTTCTATTGCCTGCAACAAATCTGATCACGCCTGTGAGATAAACATTCATGCCTTTGCGTACAGAAGTCTCGCCTATTAGCATTTCATTATCACATGTAATCATTTCATTATCACCTATCAGCATTTCACTGTCGCCTGTGCATGTTTTACTGTCACCTATGAACTTTTAACTATCGCCTATGCACTTGCTCCTGTCGCCCGGGAAGTTTTTTTTCTATCGCCTGTGAACTTGTTCTTGTCACCTGTGCACTTGTTCCTATCACTTGTGCACCTTTTCCTGTCGCCTATGCACTTGTTCCTATCGCCTGTGAACTTTTTCCTATTGCCTATGCACTTGTTCTTGTTTCCTGGGAACTTTTTATTATCGCCTATGAACTTGTTCCTATCGCCTGTGCACTTGTTCCTGTCACCTGTGCACTTGTTCCTATCGCCTATGCACTTGTTCCTATTGCCTGTGAACTTTTTCCTATTGCCTGTGCACTTGTTCCTGTTGCCTCTACACTTCCTGTCACCTCTGCACTTCCTGTCGCTTTTGTCTCTCTATCTTAATTTTCTCTCAGATTGATATTGGATTCATTTTTTCTTAAGCAAAGGTCAAAACAAATCTTGAATGAAATTGAGGGAAAGAACTTAAGTCCTAAGAGTCATTGTCATTTTGAAAATCAAAACACACTCTTGAATGCAATAAACTGAAAAAAACAAGCATCTCTATTTCCTTCCTTTTCAATTCAAGCAAGCACATAATCAAATCTTGAATGCCATAAAGGATCAAAACAAAGCACTTCAAAGTTCTTAAATCAACACGCAAATCTCAATCTTGAATGCTCAAAAGAAAGAAATTGCAACTGTTCAAATCATTTACTTTTTGGAGAAAGAACAAAACAAACCTTAAACACTTATGTCTTCAATTTCAAAGTTCAAATCACACTTAAACAATTTGGGAAAAAGAACAAACTTGCTTGATGTGCATTTAGGAGTTTTTCAATTCTTGCAAAATCCTTGTTAAAATAAGCAACATGGAACATTTGGACTCAGACAAGTTCACTTGTTTTACTTTTAGCGAGGCCTATCCAGGGAGAAAAGTGCTTCCTCTCTAGAGAATGACCTCAAACTGGTATCCCCCTCGGCCGATATATAAATAAAGTAAAGGCAAAAAGTACTCACTTATATCTCCTAATCCATGGGCATTCGTGCCAAATGCAGTGACTGGGGATGGTAAATATTCCTCCCCCAACATTGTTGGCTAGGCTCTTAAGTGAGTCATGGGCGGTCAGCATAACTGGGTATGGAGACTCCATGGAACCATTACAAACCTGATAAAATAGAGGCTACCCTATCTACATCTGAAAGTATCAAAATCCTTGTGCAAGGACCGATTCCAAGGGGTTTATCAACTCACCTCAAGATTACTCACCATTTGTATTCCCTTCTAGGGGGTACCAAGTTGTGGGCAAGTGAGTTTGATACTCACCTTCCTTAGGTAGATCTCCTTGAAGTACTTGACAGTCAAATACTTTGTGAAAACATTGTTGAAACATACACTTTTCAAAGCTTTTTCAGAATTAGAGTTAGTTATCTTGTTTGTATCCCACAAGGTTGCTTTGTCCCTTGTGGAGATTGCTTTTCCAAAAATCTTTGTTGAAATCTATCCTTTTCCATTGGAAAAACATCAAACTGATCTACAACTTGGTTCACGATACTCAGAATAGCCATGTCAGTCCAAATCCTCCCAAAATCTAGAAAATGTCCAAAGCTTTCAGAATCTCAAATCATGGTCTTCCAGTCATATTCAATCCAGTCTTGTCATCCTTTCCTCCTATCCTAGGTTAGCAAATTCATCTCGGTCATCCCCCATCCCCTTGTCTGTCTTCCTCTAAAGACAGTTTTCTTCCAAACTGGAGCCAAATCCAAACCTAAGTCTGATTCTATCAATCATCCCAATCTGAGTCTTAGTCTTCCATTCCATCTTCATCCTTCATCCTTATCCAACTCATCTGCAAGTCAACATGTCTCAAAACTATTATGATGAGTTTGGTTATTATGTCTCTCCTCTCAATCCATCCTATCCTAATGATGATGAAAGCCTTGTAGATCATGATGCATATTTTGAAAATCTTAGCAAGTTTTCTCCAAACATTCCCTAGCATCCAATCATTCCTCCAAAATATCCTATCATGCCTTCACGCTTATCCACTAGCACTCCCTTTCATGTCCTCGGCAAGGCAAATCCATTATCTTATCCATCCACAACTTATCCCTATCTCAAACCTACACATCCTCCATATGCATCCTTCATACCGCCACCTTCCTCTATGGTCATATCCCAATCACCATCATCCCATAGAAACACTTCACGCTACTTCCTTTATCTAAAATCTCCATCCACCCATCCTCCAAATTATTCCCAAATCCAAAATCCTAGTCTTCCCATCCTTTATCCAAATCCTCCATCTACTTATCCTCCAATCCCAATTCAAAATCAAAATCCTAGTCTTCCAATCCTTTTCCCCAATCCACCATCCTCCATTCAAACCCATGTTTTTGCAAATCCCCTCCCACAAAAAGAATGCACCCTTCAGTCTGCTTCATATCCCGTACCTCAATCCATGATTCCTACCTCATCCAATAGTCCATCAAGTTCACAAGCTTCCTCTAAACCTACCTATGTGAACTATCCAAACCCACCATCCTCTAGCTCCTCATTTGCACCAACATCCCCTCAAGTAGGTTCCCCTTCATCCACCCCATCTTCATATAAGGACTATCCTAGCTCTCCATCTCCTCCACATTCCAATCCTTCTTCACCATGAAAGTCTCCAAGGAGTTTCACAAGGAAGCCAATAACAAATCCCACTCCTAAGAATGAAGAGCCAAGCCATTTCAATCCTTCATGTGAAGCCATCATTGATGAGGCCCATCCATCACTCCCATCTATTATCTATCTTCCATACATCCCACTCATTAATCTTCTTCTGTCTCCTAGCATCATTGGGTCCCTTCCATCTGAAGTCTCCATCCAATCCCCACCAACATCACCTCCTCCTAGTATTATCCAAAGCATATCTAATAAGCCTCATGAGTTCACCCTTCTTCCTGCCATCACAACTACATAATCTTCCATCCTTTCATCCATACCATTTGAAGAGTTCTTCCTTCTTCCAGACATCACAGCTATAGAATCTCCCATCCTTCCATCCACCCCCTCTAAAGAGTCCATCCATACATCCCCCGTCACTCTATCCACACAAAACCCACCATGTCAAGATCTTGTCCAAAAGCATGTTGAAATAATCACAGAAGAAAATCAAGATCCAATCCCTTCACTTCCCCCATCACATGTTCTATTGCTTCCATCACCCCCAATCCAAAATCCTACAATCCCAATTCCTCCAATCCAAGATCCTATCATCCCAGTTTCTCCATCTGAAGATCCATTAGTATCCCCCAATCCCATTCAAAATCCCACCATCCTATCCTCTCCTCTTGAGGATCTTCCAATCCAAACTATCCCACAGCCATCACTCTATCCACTTGGACCACTTACATTTGTCAAAGGCAGTCCACTTGAAGCAGAAGAAATTAGTTTCATATCTTCCATTAGGGAACCAGAAACTGGATGTTTATCATATTCCCCAAGTCAAAAATATCCTTGTTTGGATAAAATGCTCAAGAAATGGAATTATCAAGGCAAAGGCCTAGGCTCTCGTGAACAAGGAAATCTAGAGCCCATTCAAGACAAGAAACATCCAAAATCATGTGGAATTAGTCACACACCAAGCGAAGGCACTTCCTCCAAAAATGTTGGTACAACTAAAGCTAAATTCAAGCATCCTTCCAAACCCCCCATCACATCTCCCAAAACATATAATGCTATTCCTCCTCCTCCATCATTATGGCCTAGGACAACCTATCACATTCCTCCTTCATCCTCTAAATCCATTTTGGGTCCCTATGTCCCAAAATCTTCTAGCACATATCCTCTACATACCAAATCCATTTTGGGACCTTACATCCCAAAATATCATCCCCCATTTTATCCTACTCAATCTTTCATCCAAAATCCAAACATCCCTAGTCGGGATCAACAAAGGCACACGCCCATATCTCCTATCTACCAATCTACATTCATCTCTCCATCCACATTTTAACCATCCTGCACATCTCCTCATATTCATTCCAATGCTCCTTGCAATTTGGATGCCATATCAAATATGCATAAAGGGAAATATCCACAAAAATCCAAGGATTGCCATGTCTAGTCTAAACGACATGCTCAAGCAAAGCAAAATCTAATCAAGCAATCTAAAGCATTCTTATGGCCACAAAGGCCCAGCAAAGAAAAAGCAAAATCTAATGCATACCAACAGCCACAAAGGCCCACCAAAGCTAAAGCAAAAATGATGTGGATCCCAAAGCAAAAAGATGTAATGCATCTAAAAGAAACATCCACTATGGCATCCAAAGTTGCTAATCCCCCAGCTACTCAGTCTTCTCCTCCATCTCCTCAATCTCTTTTGGGTCCCAAAGATCCTAAATCTCCTAGCATAAATCCTCCATCCTATCTACCTCTATCTTCCGAAACCCATCCATTTCATCCATCTTCCTCGCAACCTGTGCCAATGTTGATCCTGACAACATCCCCCTATCATGATCACTTTCCATCTTTCCATCCAAACACTTTCTACCACCATATTTCCCATCTACCCCATCTCATCCATGCCTTTGCATAATCCATCCATCCTAGCAAAGCTGTACCAACATCCAAAGAAATCAGAAAGGCAGCAACAAATCAGAAAAAGTCAACAACAAACATTAGAATATCAATGAAAAAATAAAACAGAAGGTCAGCATCAAATCATAAGGTAGTACCAAATCAGAGAATCAACAACAGGTCAAAAATCAATCAACATATCAATGAAAGATCAACACAAAGTCAGTAGAAAATCAGACAAATCCATAAAAATAGGAAAAAATAAAGAGAAAACTATCAAAAAATAAAAGAAAAAGAAAAGAGAGAAAAACATTCATCCAATGGTGAAAACTTGGCAATTCAAGCACCTTGGACAAGTACCATGGTGAAAACCTAGCAAACAGGTGTCATGTGTAGTTCCCCCCAATTCCTTTCTACAGTTGGGGGCCATTCCCTTCTATCACCTCTTATCCAACATCTCCTCCATCCCATTTGTCTCTCACCTCCTTTATCCTCCTTTGGATCTTGATGACAAAACAAAGACTACCAGGTATACATGCTTTTGGGCACCTTCTTGGCATCCATCACACCTTTCAGCTACATATCCTCTATTCAATCCATTCATCCTAGCTTCCATCTACCTTCCTCATCCTCTTGTTGGCATATCTTCCATCCAAGCATACCCCATGCCTCTGAAAATACATGAACTATCCTAAACAAGGGGCATCTTATTCCTTGGTAACATATTCCTTGGAGACTATCTTTCATCCAAAATCATCCATCTTCCAATCCTTAAGAAAATCCACCATCCAATCTCCCTGAGCATTCCTCTATCTAGATCCCTTAGCGATTCCTCCAGCATTCCATCTTCCAATCCTCAAGAAAATTCTCCATCCAATCTCCCCAAATCTTCCTCTATCCAATCCTCAAGCATTCTTCCATCCAAATCTCCTAGCAGTTCCATCATCCTCATCCCTAGCATTTTCCTCCATCTTTCCATCACCTGGTATCTTCCCTTGTCATTGGTATCTAGCTATAGGCTAACCTCATTGCAATCCAATGCCATTCATCCCTACCCAAACATTCCTAGCAGTCTTCTAGCAATCTTCCAATCCTCTCCACATCCTCTAGCTATCCAAAATCCAACATCCAAGATCAAGCCAACCGATCAAATCACATCCTTAGTCTTGTAGCAAGCCTTGATCTCAATCCGATCATCATTTTTGGGATATGTCCTTCCCAAGTCTGTGTCATTTCAAGACACATCGTCACCAGTCCATCTTGGCCTTCCAGCCCAACTGGGGCATCATCTTGCATATCTTTGGAGTTTCAGCTTCACCCCCAGGTTCTTCCTATCCTCAATCCTAAGCTTTTGTACATATCCATTGTATATCTTTTCCCATCCATTGTACATATCCTTGCATTTTGTTGTACATATCCTTGTTAGTCCTGTAGCAGCACTTGACCAAAACACCTTGTCCTACCCAGCCTTGTACTTCAACAACATCAATTGTCGACTATCCTTGATCAATGTGACTATCTTTGAACCACATCATTTGCCAATCAGCAACACAACATTCTCCCCCACCAGCATAGGGTCCGCACAAATGTATGCTTTTGTTTTGTTTGACCTAGGCCTAATCATGGGTCCCCTCAGTTGTATCCTTCCTATCCGACCCAATCTTCCACCAAGCGCACTAGGTCCATGTCAATGTATCCTTCCCCACATTCAGACCAATCTTCCCGCCATCAATAAAATCAAATCTCTCTCCTTGGCAAAGGTTGTCTTTTGGAGTTATCATTTTGACCTTGGATTTTGTCCTTTGGGTCTTGTTAATATTTTATGGCTTCTCATTGTTCTCTACTCAAAGTCACCACGATCCTTTATATCATGGTGCGCTATGCATGAGGATAATCTGGGGCAAAGTCTTTTGATCTTTTGCTTCTACCTGTGATTCAGTCATGCGTTTGTGGTTTCTTTAGCATCATTTCCAGCATGCCTCCTTTGGGTTTCATGTGTGATGCTGGGGAAACCCTGCGTGTCTTTTTAGCATTAGTCCTATGCAACGCTGGTGACAAGGCCTCGTGATCCCAGTATCCTTGGCAGGTCTATAGCATTGCTATATTAAACTAGGTTGTGCTCTCCACATTTGCACTTGGAGCTTCCCCAAATCCCCTACATCTTGCATCAAATAGATTAATCTTGCATCTTGCATCTCTCATGTAGCTACATCTTGCATTTTGCATTCCATCTCATCTTGCATTCACCCATCTTTGCTCTTGGAAGCTTGGTTATTTATCTCCCCTGCTTCCTCAGTCCTTCCTTCTCTGTTTCCTTTCGACAAAATTCCACAACGTTTACTCCTTGCATTATTTTCTCGAGGGGGCACAACCCATCATTCCTCTAAATTCTAGCCTGGGGCATCTTTTTTTCTTCTCTTTGACACCACGCCACTTGCGGCATCGCATCAAAGAGGGGCAAAATGTAGACACCTAAAAATCCTTTAAAAAATAAATTATTTTTATTTTCTAAAAAATCCCTGATGACATCATCATTTATTAATTAATTATTTATTTAATTAATTTATTTATTTTTATGTCATTAAATCCCTTTATCTTAATTAAAAATATTTAATTAAGAAATCCCTCCCAAAAATGTTTAAATCTTATTTAAACACCTTTTCCCTATTTATTAATTATTTAATTAATAAATTGACCCAAAAATCTCAAAATAAATAATTTATTTATTTTTTGCCCAAAACCTTGCCAAATTCCTAAAGACCACTAACCTCTTCTAGAATCTTCTAATCCTTCTTTAATTTTGATTAAAGGCTAATCCCATCATTTCCTAACCCTAATCCCAACTCAAGATATTTAATTAAGATTAAATATTAATCCTCATATTTATTAAATTTATTTTTAATAAATATCTTCTCAAACCTAAAACCTTTGAAATAAATAAAACTTTATTTATTTCCTAAATTTCTTTTATCCCTAGAAAGCCTAGACTTTTCTAGAAAGTCTTCATCCTCATCCAAAGCCTAGACTCTTCTAGAAAGTCTTCATCCTTATCCCCTTGACTCAAACTCTAACCTTACCCCAAACTCTAACCTATCCTCCTAACCCAAACCTTTCCAAAAGCCTATAAATAATCCTCATTTCTAAGAGCAAAATACCTATTCACCTTTTATTTCAAGCAATGTTATAATGCTAGAATAGCTCTAAATCATTTAGCTTTCATACTAATTGTTAGTTTTAATCATTTTCAAGCATTTTTAGCTCACATCTTAGCATAGAACTAATGGATTAACTTAGTTTAATTCTTGTTTATGCATCATTCTCACATCTATTTTGGGTTCTAAAATCTACTTAATCATACTAGTTGCATAATCTTGAGTTCTTGAAGCCTTAGGGGCAATTTTGGGTGTTCTACCCAATATTGTGCCATTTATGGGGTTTTCATGAAACTTAATCCTCCAAATCTGCATTATGAACATGCTCCAGCTGCTTTGAGAGCATACCCACATTCTTTTTATATGAGCAAATCAAACAGTTCTTGGGTGCACCTGTTTAGGCTCAATCTGAGGTGGCTTAGCTTAGATGTTCTTGTTTTGAATTGATATGATGCTAGATTAGAAATTAATGTTTGACTGATTTGAGCCTTTCAAAACAGATACAGATTAGCCTTGCTCACACTAAGTAAGATGAGACTCATTCTTATCTTCACAATTGTGCCTTGGTACAAGTGGAATCTTGCTATATCAGACTAGAAACCAAGTTTAGGTCATCTTGGCTCCTATGTCTCGATGCTTACATTTGTTTCTTCCATCTATCTGATAGGGTTATATTCATATCTACATGGTCGTTCTCACACCAGTGAAGGTTGTATCAACCCCAATGTCCCTCAACACTCAAATAATGATAAATGAATGACTATAGGATCAGTGACTTAACTCATGTCTTAGGTTGCATTTCATTCTAGGGATGCATTTAGTTATGTGTTTATGTTCTCCCTTGAGCCATCCTTCCTTTCTCTCCATCGAAGCTATCATCTACGACATCTCTCATTGACTTTGAGTAGTATTTGTAAGCATTCAAGGTTAGTATCATTATCAAAGGGGCCTATAGTGCTAAGTTTTCATTTTCACATATGGATGATCATGAAAAGGAACAAAATGATACAAGAAATACATATCCTAGCATACATGATATCAAAGAAGAAAGAAGATGTACTATACAACATTAGTGATAAAATCATATGAATCAGTATTATAAAACATGACATGAGATATATCAATAAGGACATAAAAAAATCATCAATCATCATCATCAAAATATGTCTTGAATACAAAATTAGTGCATCCTCGATACATATATAATAATGAATACATTAAAATATAAAATAAGAGGATCGGATGAGAAGGGGATATCAAGACTGGCTCCCTCCCTTTTCTTGAGCTTGGGGTGGAGGAAGAGGGGGATCTACTCTCATGGGTGTTGGTGTTGGTGTAGCTCCCTTTGACTGAGAAGAAAAATGGGAATATGAAGGTCCCCTAGCAATGGTTAGTATTATCTGATCTCATGCACTTTACAATTCCTACACCTCCCTATCCCTATATACTAATTGTGCCTCCAGTACTGCCTTGTGTATCCTAGCTACTATAAGATCTTACCTAAACTGTGCTACATGTTCTGCACTGGTCCCCTCTATCGTCTCATCTCTTGGTACCTCTTGGGCTGCCTCCTGCTCTATGGTCTTATTCTCCCATCCTAGTGGTCTACCATGTCAATCTCTCCAGAGGTGTCCCTTGTCCACCTTAACCTGCACCATTCTCTACCCTCCTCCTATGACTCCTTTGTATCAACATCTTCCCCACTAAACCTAATGATCCTCGCTCTCCCTGTGGCCTCTTCTTCCTTGACACATGTGGCCTGATGTTGCTAGCCCCTGAATCTCCTCATCCCCTATCCTCTACATGCTCCTCTAATGACTCCTCCCCTTTCAGACTCATCAGTAGGATCCTCCTCATATAGCCTAGGCATGCACTCAGATAGATTTGTAAATATGGATAAAGAGTGGTATATCATGTGCTACCTATAAGTGGGAATAATGTCCATATCTGTAACCATAGGAAGGTACTCACAATCCACCCTGACCACATCTCTCATCTCTTGAATGACAATAACATATGAGGGTTGTGTCCCCCAATTGGCCTCCTCATTAGAATAGTGGGCATATGTGTTGAACTCTATGAGTGTCTCCTATCGCTGACCAAAATGACTCAAGACCCTATTGATACAAAATTCCTCCACCAAGAAAGTGCACCTACAAAACTTATAATACATGTCATAGCTCTATCATAGGGATACATCAAGATGAGAAATGAAATAACAAGTCTAAGAAATCACATAAGCTTACCTGCCAATTAATGGCATGCTAGTGAACATAAAGGAATACTCTCAGATAGAGCCCATCCATCTCTCGCAACCTATATATGGTCACCACACTTCTATCATCATGTCATCCAAATATTATTTCCAAAATGTGGTCTTGCCCAAATTATGCTAATGAATATGCCTTGTATAACAAAAAATATAAGGTATACCTGCTCCTTAGGAAGCTTGTATAACTGGATGAGCTATGGGAATATGCTCACAAGCCCATATCTAAAGAACAATGACTCCAACAACCATGCTCCTACCTCTGTTATAAAAAATATTTTGAAAATCCATATACATGTGGCATAGTAGACACACACCCCAGCTAGATCTTTTAGGCCTACCAAACATCTCATAAATAATTCAGCCCCAACCATACTAGAATTACTGCTAACTGCGATCAGGTGCAACAACGCAACCAATCAACCCAGCTAGTACACATGCAAGTGGATATTCTTGGCCATACTGATGAATTGTATAATCCCAAATGATGTGACATTCTAGGATAGTGTCATCTGCAAAAATATTCCACAATGTCATGATCCCCTCTATCATATCCTAATCATAAAAGACTAAGTCTCCTATTATTGACAGTCAGAGAATCCTATACATGTCCTCTAGTGTAATAGTGATCTCACTAGTGAGAAGATGGAAGGTGTTGTGCTCACTATGGAACCTCTCTGCCAAGGTGGTGAGTAACTCTTGAATCACATGGATATCAGGCATCGTGAAGAGTTTCCCCAACCCACACTGATCAAGAATGACCAAATCCTCTGGTGATAGGTGTCATACCAATCTCAGTGCCTCTGGATACATACATTTTAGAAGATAGGATTGAACAATTGTATCTACAAGAAGAACACAAGAGATGCATTAGTAATCAATCCAAATTATGAGAAAAATCTATTTATACAAAGCATCACAAAGAAATCAATAAGCATTTCTACAAGGTTAGAAATTAGCTACAACACAAGACGTCTTTCAAAACTAAGGAAAACAGTGAAAAATTAGCTCATATGATGAAACATCTGACTCAGTTTTATCATACAATGAAACTCTATAAATGGTGTGATATGATTTCTTAGTATGATAAAGTTCTCAGTATCGTACAATATATGGGATACCCTTCGTACGATACAAGCTAAAAATCCATGCGATACAATTTTCTTGACCAGTTTATCGTATGATGTAATTGAGAAGGGTGTGTGATAAAATATTTTTATTGCGCAATAAACTATGCCAAAAGCGCTAAAAATACATTTAAAAATAACTAAAAGTGACTAAAATCTACAAAATTAAAAGATGGGATCGACTACTTACTGGTGCACTATACGATCGAGGCTAGTTTTGAGACCTCTGAAGCTCGAATCGATGATTTCAAACTAGAATAGGAATTTTTTATCTCTTTGGAAGTCCTTGGGCTCTCAAAGTCAAGTGTAGTAAATAATTTGAAATGACCCTTCCGGGCCCCTTTTATAGATGTTGACCTAAAATTCAAAGTGCTCGAAAAGATACAAAATATGTACCCCTAGCTAATTTTGACATCTTGAATCCATTTTTAGGATCAAAATCAAAATCCACATTTATTCACCTAATCAAATTGTAAAGTCAACCCTTCTTGGTCAAACACAGTTGATCACTGGCGTTGTCACTTATTTCTCACTTTCGTCTTCATTTCTCGAACCTCTAAGGACAATCTCATGAAAATATATGAAATCCAAGTGATTTTAATCTAGTTAGCCCTGGTTAAACTTGGTTAAATCTTGGTCAAATCTGGTCAATAAGACCCCAAAACAACTCATCAATGCTAATCGTAATTGGTGATCTTCATCAGTCAAATCTTACTTTGACCTCTTTGCCTCATTTCAATTTCAATCATGAGGGGGCATAACAATATATCAAATATTCTTCTGCAATCAAATCTAATCAGAAAATCAATTCAAGCTTCATGGCTTATGGCATCTCAGCTTCATCAGGAATCATATCAAGTTGAGATTCTCCGCATCTTTTTGAAAGAGTGATCTCATCTCTTTATATGTGGTCACTCTAAAAGATGTCTATTCAATCTCTTGGGACATGTCAAGTTCATCAAGACCCATATCAATCTGACATCATTTTTGGGGCATATCAGGTTCATCAAGATTCATATTAATCTAATATTTTATCTGAATCAGGTGATTATCTTCCCCAGAATATTTTTTGAAGTAGTTATCTCAAGCTCTTTGACAAATATTTAGTCTCATGGCCTCATATAAGGCTTGATACTCTGGTTTCACTCATCAATTTATGCTCAATCAAGTGTGGGGCTGATATCTTTGTTCTTCAATTGATCTCATTCAATCAAGTTTGGAGTCTGTTTCTCTTTATCAAAAATAGTCTCATCACATCACATTAGGCTATTCTCTAATCTATCTTCAGTCTATTCTTTAAATCAACATGCTGCTCACACATCGATTCAAAGAGGGGTAAATTTAATCACCTAAAATTTGTCTAGTAGAACCTAAGCCCCTAATTTTGATCAAATCTACCTCAAGAAAGAATTCTAAATCTCAAAGGAATAACTTAATAGACATAATTATGTAAGCAACATGGATAATCTTCCTTTCATAATTAAATCAAATCATTTATAATATTAAAACATGAAAAAATAATGTAATTGTCAAAACATCCTTTTAAAATAAAGTCCTAGCACATTGTGCAACTTAAACTTGATTAAATAATAATTAAAAGGGGATTGTCTATTTTGTCTTTTTATCCAATCAATCTTGACCAATCAAAATTATTGGATCCTTCCACAAGGATTGATCTCTCTCATGACTCATCTCTACCTAACATATTTTTCCTCTTAATCTCCACCCTTCATTCTTGAGGCAAATTCTTTAAAAGGAAGCTCTTCAGTGGCTCAAGGGGTTCCAAGATTCTAAGTTCAAGGTTCCATTATTGTATTCTAGAGTACTCTCTCTATTTTGAGTTCTTAATTTCATATTTTCTTAGCTCCTATCTATTTTTCATTATTAGTTTAGTGAACATTTTCTAGTGTAATCTTGCATTGTTATCTAGTTTTCTTTCGTATATTAGCATCCTTTTTGTTAACTTAATTTTGCATTGTAGCTTCACTCTATCTTTTCATTTCATGTTCAAGACCATTTTGGAGTGGCGAATACAAGTCTTGCATCTTTTCCGCATTTGAAATCTTTCATTTTGGAGTAGTTAAGTCACTAATCCTGTTGGATACAATTGTCTGAAGGAGATTGTTAGAATGATTATGTGTTGTCTTTGATGTCACACAGATGTCATATCAATTGTCAGCTTAGTCGGTCAGCAAAGCAGTTCCCAGTGTCTACCGAGCTCAGTCGGTCAGCAAAGCAGTTACTAGTGTCTACCGAGACCTCTCGAGTGTCAAAAGAAAAGTATGGCAGAAAATAGTGTTAACTGAGCTTCCTCAGTTATCAAAGGAAAGTTAGTGTCTACCGAGTTCACTCGGTCTCCAAAGGATGTTGAATAATTCACAGTACTTACCGAGTTCTCTTGGTCGCCAAAGAAAATCTTATTCAGATTAATGTTTACCAAGCAAGGTCGGCCTAGTAAAGGATTTTGTCAATTTAAGAAATAAAGTTGGTTTATTCCAGCCGACTGTTGAAATGATTATTAATGTTTGTAATAATTATTAGTGTTGACTTGACAATCCAAATGGTATATATATAGAAGGTCAAGTTGTGAATTATGAGCAAGCAAAAGGAGAAAGAGGAGAATAGTATGAGTGAATTTTGAAGGACGGTTTGATATCCTTGAAGAGAAGAAGAGATATATTTGATCAGGAAGGATCTAGTGAAGCAGAATACAGATCTGTAATCAGCAATTCAGTTGCATCACTATTCAAGTCACTTCATTGTTACTTTCTTACCATTGTAGCAGTGATTTCAAAATCTCCTAACCGAGTTGGTTTAACAGCCATTTTGTAAATCCTTTAACAAGGTGACAGTTCTATTGAATTGTTTGAAGACCTCTTAAAAGGCCACTCCTAGTAGGGTGATTAAATCCTCTAACAAGGTCACACCTAACAGTGTGTTTTGTAACCTTTTACCGGGTTGGCTCCTAACAGGGCATCACTTCAGAAGAGTGAAAATTAGTAACTAGTTACATTGGTGGTTTTTCCCATATTGGGTTTCCACGTTAAATCTGGTGTCTCTTATGTTCATGGTATTTTCTTTATTCATGCATGTTAATCATTGATGAATGCTTAAGAATAGTTATAATTAACGCTCTCTACAATTATCGAGTTTCAGCATTTCTCTGTATGTCAGCAGTAAATAATTTAATAGGACATCTAAGAGATCAGTGGTAATATTTTGTGGTTAGCTGATTCACCCCCCCCCCCCCTCTCAGTTACTACATCTATATTTCCAACAATTGGTATCAGAGCTTTTGGTGCTTGCAGGAAGGGTTTTAAGGACCTAAGCTAAAGATCAGGATGTCTTACAAGAGAGAAATTCCAAGGCTTAACAAAGATAACTTTTCAGCATGGCAAGGTCTCATAAGACTTCATCTGGCTTCCATTGGTGATTCGGGATGCAAATATATTGATCAAGAATATACTATTCCTACTGGCGCATTAACTATTGAAGACATTGCAGAGAAAAAGAACCATAACACCATGATGATAGATATTGCATCAGCCCTTAGCTATGAAGAATTTGATGAGATCAAAGACTGCACAACTGCCTATGAAATGTGGAACAAGCTAAAGAAAATTTATGGTGGTGATGACAATGTGAAAAGAGCCAAAGCAGAAAGCCTAAGAGGACAATTTGATCAGATGAAGATGAAAGAAGATGAAAATATTGCAAAATATGTTGAAAGAATCAAGGTGAGTGTTAGTGCAATCAGAGCTTCTAGAGGAAAAATTGATGATGAAACTATTATAAGTAAGGTTCTTAGAACATTGCTTCCTATCTATGCAATAAGAGTATCTGCTATTCAAGAAAGAAGATGTGAACAAAATCACAATATAACTTTGGATGCCTTAGTTGGAAGATTGATAGCTTTTGAATTGGACAACTATGATAACTATGGTCCAACTTCTAAAAATATTGAATCAGCATTTGAGGCCAAACTCTGACTTAAGAAGGGCAAGAAAATCCAGTCAGAAAGTGAAGAAGAATCAGAGGAAAGTTCAGACAGTGATCTTGAAGTTATTGAAGCATTACTTGCAAAGAAATATACTAGAGGTAGAGGTAAATACAAAGGTAAAACTCCCTTAATCTATTTTTCATGTGAAGAAATTGGTCATATTGCAGCTAGGTGCCCAAACAAACAAAGCAAAGATGAGAAGAAAGGTCACAAGTACAATGGCAAGAAGAATTTCAAGTCATTCAAGGATAAAGGTAAGAAAACATGTTTTTTGGCTAAGGATTCTGATAGTGAAGAAGAAATTGTCTTCATTGCTATAAAAGATGAATCTGATGATGATGAAGATGAGATGGCACTTATCTCTCATATAAGCAAAAATGATACATGGATTATAGACAGTGGATGCTCACATCATATGACTGGTGACAAAACTAAGTTTGAACATTTTGAAGACTATGATGGTGGTAGTGTAAGGTTTGGAAACAATGAACCTTGTTGTATAAAAGGAAGAGGACGAATTTCATTAAACAAAGAACTTATATGTGATAATGCATATTGGGTTGAAGGACTAAAGCATAATCTTCTAAGTGTAGCACAGCTAATCAACAGTGGACTCAAGGTTGAATTCATGAATGGCAAAGCAAGACTGCTGAATGACAAAGGAAAACTGATTGGTTCAGGCAAACAAACCAAAGGTAACTTGTTTTATCTTGATCTCAGTGAATGCTCATGTTTTATTGCTCAAATTGAAGAAATTTGGTTATGGCACAAAAGGTTATGTCATGTAAATTTTGATAATATGGTGAAAATAAGCAAATTCAAGAAAGTAAGAGGTATTCCTACTTTGAAGAAACCTGATATTGGTCTATGCAAGAATTGTCAAATTGGTAAAATGGGAAAGACTAGCTTTAAAAGTAAAAACTATCAATCTAAAGATATTTTGGATATTGTGCATACTGACTTATGTGGACCTATGGGAATTGAAAGCTATACTGGAGAAAAATTATTTATTCTCTTTGTTGATGATTACTCTAGAATGATGACTGTTATGTATTTAAGAGAAAAGTCAGAAGCATTTGAGAAATTCAAATGGTATTTGGCAAGAGTAGAAAAGGAAATAGGAAAAAGAATGAAGTGCTTGAGATCAAACAGAGGTGGTGAATTCATCTTCCATGAATTCAATAATTTCTGCATTGAAAGAGGAATCAAAAGATAGGTATCAGCTTCAAGAACTCCTGAGCAGAATGGAATAGCTAAAAGGAGGAACAGATCTATCATGGATTGTGTAAGGACTCTAATGATTGAAAAGAACATAGCTATGAAATACTGGAAGGAAGCTATTAGCACTGTAGTTCATACCTTGAACCGAGTATAGTTGAGGAAAGACACATTCAAAACTCCTTATGAGTTATGGTATGGCTATAAACACAATGTAAGTTACCTAAAAGTATTTGGTAGTAAATGTTACATCTTGAAAGAATCTAGAAAAGGAAAACTTGATGCAAAAGGTGATGAAGGAATATTTTTGGGATATTCTTGCAAAAGTAAGGCATATAAATGTCTAAATTTGTCTACTCATAAAATCATAGAAAGTGCACATGTGAAAGTAGATGAGTTTGCAGAAAAGACTGAAGAAGAAAGCAAAAGGGAACCAAAGGATTACAGAAGATTTGTTTACATTGAACCTGATACATTGCCAGACACATCTGTCAATGAGGAGACTACATCAACCGAGCCCAGTATAGTAACTGAGTCACAAGAAGAAGTTTAGACCAAGTCACAAGAAACTGAGTCTTAGCCTGAAGTTACCGAGCAAATATCTACCGAGCCCGAGCAAACTGAACCTGAAGATGAAATTCAAGAAGATGACAATGTAACTCATTCAAGAAGAAAGGAACCTGTATTGGCCAAGTATGTCAAGAAGCATCATACACCAGATCAGATTATTGGAAACAAATCAAATGGCACTATGACAAGGAATAAACTAAAAGGTACATGTTTACTTGTTGATTTTGAACCTAAAAATGTCAAAGATGCATTGGAAAATGAAAGTTGGATTGAGGCTATGAATGAAGAAATAGAGCAAATAGAGAAAAATAAGACATGGAATTTTGTACCTAGGCCTAAAGATAAAAATGTAATCGGGACAAAATGGGTATTCAGAAATAAGTTGAATGAAGATGGTCAAGTATCAAGAAATAAAGCAAGATTGGTATGTAAAGGATATTCTCAAGAAGAAGGTATAGATTATGGAGAGACTTTTGCTCCTGTTGCAAGATTAGAAGGTGTAAGGACTCTACTTGCATATGCAGCACATAAAGGATTTAAGGTATATCAGATGGATATAAAATCTGCATTTCTCAATGGTATTCTTGATGAAGAAGTCTACATTGAGCAACCTGAAGGTTTTATGGATCCAGACAAAAGGGATATGGTCTGCAAGTTACACAAAGCACTGTATGGTCTGAAACAAGCCCCTAGAGCATGGTATGAAAGATTACATAACTATCTAACTCAGATTAATTTCAAAAGAGCCAATGACAATAGTAATTTATACATCAAAGAAGGACCAGATAACAAAATTGTTTTGGTAGAAATATTTGTAGATGATACTATGTTTACAGGGAATGATGATCAGTGCAAAGAATTTTCAGAGAAAATGAACAAAGAATTTGAAATGTCTATGTTTGGTTAGATAAAATTCTTTGTTGGACTTCAAATTCAACAGAGCAAGAATGGTATCTACATTACTTAGTCTAAATACATCAAGGAAATACTTAAGAAGTTTGGTATGGAAGATTAAAAACCAGTTGGTGCACCCATGTGTACTGGATTGAAGCTTACCAAAGATGATGATTCAAAAGAAGTAGATTAGACCTTATATAGATCAATGATTGGAAAATTATAGTATGTAGTACATACAAGGCCTGATATTGCCTTAGCAGTTGGTATAGTAGCAAGATTCTCAGCAAAACCCAAACAAAATCACATGATGGCAATCAAAAGAATATTGAGGTACTTGAAAGGAACTAAAGATTATGGCTTGTGGTATAAATTTGGAGGCAATCTGGACTTAAAAGTGTTTACTGATGCTGATTGGGCAGGAAACATTGATGATAGAAAGAGTACAAGTGGTGGAGCATTTTTTCTTGGCAAAAGGTTAGCATCTTGGACCAGTAAAAAGAAAAATTGCACATCCCAATCCACAGCAGAAGTAGAATACATTGCTGCAGTAGTAAACTACTCTAATATTGTTTGGTTCAAATAGTTATTGGAAGGCATGAAATTTGAGATCAAAGAACCAGTTGTTATGTTCTGTGATAATACAAGTGCAATAAATATTTCAAAGAATCCAGTAATGCATTCCAAAACCAAACACATTGCTATAAAATATCACTTTGTCAGAGAATTGGTGAAGGACAAGGAAATCATATTGGAATATATTCATACAAAAGAACAAATTGCAGATATCTTCACCAAGCCACTACCTAAGGATGCATTCTTGTATCTAAGAGGTAAGTTAGGGGTCATTCCCCTATCTGAGGCTCACTAAATTGAGTTTTAGTAATGCATCAACTAGAGCATGTTGAAGATTAGTCAATTGATGCAACATAGTCAAGGAATCATTGCATATGAATCAGTACTTAAGGTACATTGGTATTCAACAGAAGTGTGTTATCTTTGGCATGTGTTGTCAAAGAGGGAGAGTTTGCTGTTTGCTGTCATTATTTCATGAAATTTCTAAGAAAGAGATTTTTTTTAAAAAAAGAAGAAAAGAGGGAGATTTTTTAGTCAGAGAGAGAAGTTTGCTGACAAAGGGAGATGCAAATCAGAATGAAGCTAAGGATATGTTCCTTATTCTATGTTTGCTGTGAAATTTCATCGTGCTATGACATATTGTGTTGCCATCAATGCCAAAGAGGGAGATTGTTGGATACAATTGTTTGAAGGAGATTGTTGGAATGATTATGTGTTGTCTTTGATGTCACACAGATGTCATATCAATTGTCAGCTCAGTCAGTTAGCAAAGTAGTTCCCACTGTCTACCGAGCTCAGTCGGTCAGCAAAGTAGTTACCAGTGTCTACCGAGACCTCTCGGGTGTCAAAAGAAAAGTATGGCAAAAAATAGTGTTAACCGAGCTTCCTCGGTTATCGAAGGAAAGTTAGTGTCTACCGAGTTCACTCGGTCTCCAAAGGATGTTGAAGAATTTGCAGTACTTACCAAGTTCTCTCGGTCGCCAAAGGAAATCTTATTCGGATTAATGTTTACCAAGCAAGGTCGGCCCAGTAAAGGATTTTGTCAATTTAAGAAATAAAGTTGGTTTATTCCAGCCGACTGTTGAAATGATTAGTAATGTTTGTAATAATTATTAGTGTCAACTTGACAATCCGAATGGTATATATATAGAAGGTCAAGTTGTGAATTATGAGCAAGCAAAAGAAGAAAGAGAAGAATAGTATGAGCGAATTTTGAAGGATAGTTAGATATCCTTGAAGAGCAGCAGAGATATATTTGATCAGGAAGGATCTAGTGAAGCAGAATAGAGATCTGTAATCAGCAATTCAGTTGCATCACTATTCAGGTCACTTCATTGTTACTTTCTTACCATTGTAGCAGTGATTTCAAAATCTCCTAATCGAGTTGGTTTAACAGCCATTTTGTAAATCCTCTAACAAGGTGACAGTTCTATTGAATTGTTTGAAGACCTCTTACAAGGCCATTCCTAGTAGGGTGATTAAATCCTCTAACAAGGTCACACCTAACAGTGTGTTTTGTAACCTTTACTGGGTTGGCTCCTAACAGGGCATCACTTCAGAAGAGTGAAAATCAGTAACTAGTTACATTGGTGGTTTTTCCCATATTGGGTTTCCACGTTAAATCTGGTGTCTCTTATGTTCATGGTATTTTCTTTATTCATGCATGTTAATCACTGATGAATGCTTAAGAACAGTTATAATTAACACTCTCTATAATTACCGAGTTTCAGCATTTCTCTGTATGTCAGCAGTAAATAATTTAATAGGACATCTAAGGGATCAGTGGTAATATTTTATGGTTAACTGATTCACCCCCCGCCCCCCGCCCCCCCCCCCCCCCCCCCCCCCCCCCCCCCTCAGTTACTACATCTATATTTCCAACAAATCCTTCATGCCAATCTGATGATCAATTCTAAAAGGATTAAACTTGCTTCAACTAGGAAGCAATAAATCACTTTTGAGGGTTTGGTTGTTCACTTGGTTTGAACTATTATGGCTAAAAGATAATGGCTTATTGAGTTTTGGTTGCATTTTAATTGAATACCAATTTTTAACCACACAAGCTCAGGAATTTCTAGGAGTCCCACAACATTAAGTTATCTAGAATAGAGATTTTTTCAAAAGAATTATAAGGATTATTTCTATTTTCTTGTTATGACCTATTATTTATTAGTATTGTTATGACTAATAATATTGTTGGTTTATGCAAATCACCTTGTAGTTTCTTTCTTACTCCACCTAAGACTTTAAATTTTCAAAATATGTTGTAAAAGTCCTTATGTGAATTAAGGTTTTTATATCTTTGCACATATTTAGGCCATCTTGAACTAATAATTGTACATTTTTTTATTTTTATTTTGTCACAAGCTAGAAAAATTCATAAGAAGCTAAACCTTAAAAATCAGTCTAAAGAAGTAGTTGAAGAAAAATATTCTTGGATGAAAAATGTAGTCAACTTATTTTTTATAAAACCACCTCAATTGATCAACTTTAGTGTTTTGGTGCTCATGAAGATAGCCTATAGTTGAGATTCACTACCAAAAGAAACCTTGGCCTTTATTTCATTTTTTAAAACAAAAGACTAATTATATATCCTCACATTTTTATCTAAAATATCTATTTACCTTACACATTACTTAGGAAGTTTGAATTTACATGTTAAATTTTTTATGCTTTTAAAAAAAATCTATTCCAATTTTATAGATTAGCCTTATTATGACCTTGATTTATCATGATGAAGTGGATCTAGGTGGGAATTCTAACTTTTTCTTGCATCTTTGATTTTGAAATGTCTATAGACTCTTCTAGCTTAATAAAGAAAAAAATATAGGCCACCTTTCAACTAATAACCCTCAAAAAATGGTTATAACTTTGTTTTGGTTCCATTTTTATTGACTAGCTTCACCCTTCCTATAATATAGGAATAGATAAATATTCTTCTCAATATTTTGTGGGATTGATGTTCTATTTTTAATTTTTTCTTTCTTTCAGAATCATGAACTCTTTTGAACACTATTTTCTTTTCTTTTTTCTTTTTTTTCAAGGATACAAGTAATTTCTTGATTTTTTTTTATAAAATTGCAATACTTATTACATTCTAAACTTTTGAAGGGAAGACTTTCAAAACCAAATTATTAAATCCACTAAAAATATCATGCACATAAAGTGATATTATATGATAAGCATGTTCACAATGTAAAATTAAATATATTAAGATATATATGGTCTTCCCTAAGGAACCAACAATTATTTCAAAGATATAGGTAGATCAAAAATATTGAGGAAAAATATATATTTAAATTCAAGATAAATTCATCATTGAGATTTCTTTGAAGGAGTTGAAATATACATACTAATACTGCATAAAGTTTTGATATTGAATAAGAATGTTTGCCAAAATAATCTACCTTTCTCAAATTCATTATAAAAAAATGCTATGAAGTGCCCAAATCTTTTCAAGAACATATATCATTTTTTTATACGAGTCCTTTAGTTCTTTCTTTCAAAGAAAACATATTTCTTCAAGAGATGGTCGATAAAATATGAATCTATAAATCAATCTAAGACCTTGAAATGTAGAAATAATATTCACAAATTCACTTATAATAAGGCTGGTAATTGGAAATCATTCAAATGAGAGAACACATCTTGCAAATATTTTTCTTGCAAGATCTACCTTTGTCATATCGAGAGTGATAAATGATTTATCACTTTCTTTGATTAATTAAGGATTAAAAAGTATATTTAACCAGAGTATCTTTAGAATAATTAGAGGGGGATTTTCCTCTTTACTAAGAGCCACCACCAAAAAAAAAATTAAAAATGCAAACCAAAAATATCAAAACTCACATGTAGAGTTTCCAAGAATAAATCCAAAACATATTTAATAAAAATTAATAATTATTATTGATCTAAAGAACATGATTAATTCTATAAATTGGAAAGAGTACTAGAAATTATCCATATAAATTGTATTGATTGAATAGACAAAAATTATAGGCACATTAATGGAGTATTGGCCATGTGAAGAAAACGTAATAACGCAATTGGAATGTATTCAAGAAAAAAATGTAATGACCAATTTAACTTTTTTTTGGCTAACATATTATGTATTTAATTAGTACAAATTTTATTTTGTTACTTATATTGAAATGGTCACAAGATGTGACTATGTGACATGTTATCATTGTAGAACACTTCTCAACATAATCAATAATATGTATATAAATAAGTATTGGTTATTGGTTAACTTAAATTAAACAGGTGATAGTTGTAGGTTGAAATTATTGTATACTAAATATTTCATTATAAACAATTAAATGTAATTGATGGGCATATTTCTTATAATGAATAATGAGTCTTTTTTGTTGAATATATCTTCTTATTCTCTAATTTTATCTAGGGGTTAACTTTCCTCGATTAAGGCTATTATTCTTAGTATACGGATGTATTATTTGTGCATGTTTTTTTCCCTATATAGTCTAAACTTATATTCTATTGTCTATTAGATCTAACTCTTCTCACTATATAGCTTCCTTATCCTTGATACTATTAGTACCAAACAATATCTTATATAGTTAATCATTATATTTCTCACTGATAAGATCTCTAAAATAAGCCCATAAAACGTATGTTCTACAAGATAAATGAGAAAGTGAAGAAGAACACTAGAATGCAATATGTGATAGGAAATTTCTATACAAGGAAAGCATGCATATTAATTCCATTAAATCCTAACAGATACATGCATACATACATCCATACATATAAAATATGGGGGATAAACATGTGAGTATATATGTACATGGGATATAAATAAATTGTGGAAAGATGTCCTTAAATTTTCGCAAGACTATCATTTATCAATAGATACATAGATCTTAAAAATAGAATAAAAATTAAACAAGAAACATCATAGATATCATTTTTTCATTAAAATATTAAATTAATTTAATTAATTATATCATTAATTTGAATTAATATTTTTTAATTATATATATTATATTTATGTTTAAATTCAACCTTTATGTCATTTTCAAATGTTAGGTAACTATACTTGTTCATTTTGATGAAATCCATCTCCTAAAATTAATGAAATAACTACTTATTATTGATCGTATTAGTTGAACCATTTTATTCTAGTAATGCATTTCTCAATGCATCATTTCCCAATGAAAACATTCTACATACAAACAATTCCTCTCCTTTGAACATTATTTTCAATGACTTTGATGCATACTAATCTTAATTTTTTTTTATAAATATTTGTCATGACAAAAAATTAAAGTATAGAACCAATTTTTTAAAACACGTCCCAAGAAAACACCAACAAAATAACTTCCCTCGATAATCAGAAATGGCCATTTGTTTTCATCGTTGATGTGTGATGTGATCAAATTACATTCCAAAAAAGGCATTTGTTTTCAGATCTGTTTAAGGAGCACAAATATTACTGTCAATGACATCAAATTGCAGACGATTTGATTGACTGCAAATTAATGGTTGAAAAGGAACTACACATACAATGGTATTAGAGGATTTCATTGACTGCAAAGTTGCCGTATTCTTCAGAACATTTCAAATTCGAATTTATTGTTGAAAATGAACTTCACGTTGAATGGTAGACAAGTTGTCTTATTCCTCTTAGCTTTCAATGGAGGGAAGCGTTTAATGACAAATGACTACGTGTATTCCCCACCTTTTTCTACAGGTGGAATGGTCGCTGACCATGTGTATTCCTGTCCCTTTTATATAGAGTTTTATTCAGTCTTGAATATGCAAGGGTTGGAAGGAAAGCGTTGTAATCTAAACTTTTACAAGAGTGTTTTGAATAATTTTATTTTAGAATATTTTGTTTATGAAAAATTAATCACTAATTTTTCCTAACATTAAAAAACTATATTTTTGTTTCTTGATAATTTAATATTTTATATATAATATTAAATTAATACTGTAATACAAAATTAGAATAACTTTTATCTTTGAAGAGTAATATAAAACATAAAATAATTTATAAATTTTACATAAGAAAATCATGAATCTAGAATTGCAGAGATAATGATCTATTAACATAAACAATGAGAATGAAATAAAAAACATATGAATTGAATCATCGTTGAATTTATTTCTACTAATTAATCTTATATTTACCTTCTTATCTAAAACATAAAGAAAATTTATAGAATATGTTAGAAATATATGTTCGATATATGTCTAGTTGTCATTGATGTCAAACATTGTGGTCTAGGGCTATTTGGTGAAGGTATGTTCAAATATATCTAGTGGTCAGGAAGAAGGAAGTTGGTATGAAAGAGGGTTGTGTGTTGAACATAATTGGACTACGAAACAACATAATTGTTTTACAAAACAATATAAGACATGTATGCATTATAATAAATCCTATACCTACCTCCTTATCTAAAAGATAAAGAAAATTTATAGAATAAATATAGTTGAAACTGTCTATCTATAATGATGGATAGTGCCATTACGTTCAAGGGACTATTAATAGCAGTTAGTTTGAACCTTGTGATATTAGATTTATTTCGAAACCACATTAATTGCAAGGGAAGAATAAAGGAGGATTGCTTAATTCAAAATTTCTAGGTCACTCTATAATAACCATGATCAGTTTGACATCAAAATTAAATATCTGGATGGGATTTTAGACAATTTACATACATTTGAAAGAAAATGTGATATGGGAATTATGTGTGAGAGGGGAGCAATAACAAACATAGGGAAAGATGAAGCTACCATCCTCTCCAACATGTGTAACGTGTTGGTATGTTGTAAGGAAGGGATAATACCAAAGAAGACATAAGGAATTATTTGATAGTAAGAATTAAGGAAAATTTGTGTAAGATAAAGTAAAGGGTTGGATGTTGATTCCATTTTATTTTTTATGGTGGAAGAGATTGGGGAAAGTTAATTCTAATTTAGAATAATTTATTAAAATTATGGAAGTGTGAATACAGAATGAAGTAGTTTTAGAAAGAATGTGTCATTAATATATAAGTTGGTTATTTTAAGTAAGAGGATTGTAGTCATTTTCAATTAAGGAGTAGATTTATCAAGAAATGTCAAATTAAATTTGTAATACCCCAAAATTGGCACCTATTTAATTTCATCAATTTTGGTGCATTATCTTGATTTTACATCACCAAAGTCCTAGTTCCCTAGGCAATTTTCTCTCTCCTACCTGACTTAATTTGACTTGATGTCAATTGCAAAGACCATAAATTGCAATAATCAAATATTAATATTAATTCCTAAAGTCCTTGACTTTAATTAGCTAAATTACCTCTATGATAATTTATTTTAGTTCTAAAGTCCTAAGCACTTTGAATTAAATCAAACCACCCCCTTTGGCTAATTACCCTTGAAAAGGAATTAATAATTACTTGATATTCGAATGGACACACTTTTTTGAATTGATAATTCTTGATATTCGAAAGGTCACCTGTGTGGCATTTCCCATTCTTTTTATTAAGTAATTCTTGCATTTTTATCTCAATATGGGAATGAAGGGTCAGGAGTTTCGAATCAAGAAACTCTTCATTCCTCTCCCGAGCTTTTCTATTTATTTGAACCTCTTTTTCTCATTCAAGAGAGCAATTTTTGAGAGCATCCTTATTATAGCATTTTTTAGTCTCATTTGATTCATTGTTTTCAAAGCTCTTTTATTACATTATCTAGTTTAATTTCTCATATTAGTATAATTGCATTTCACATTTAGATTAAATTTGCTTACTTGTTCTTAGTCTAATATCATCTTTATTTCAAAATCAAATAAAAATCTGCATTTCATATTTCTTTCAAAGTTTTCTAGATTAATTGCATCCTCATTCTTAGATTAAATTGCACTTCATCTTAGATTAATTTCATCTTGCTCATCTTTATTGCTTCTTGGAAATCCTCCATTGTTGAATTGGTCTCCCAGCTGTCAGCTCTCGTTCTGAGAGTATTCAAACACCCCATTCACATAGGAGGCAATAGGTTGCCTCACCATGGAATTTGGATTGAGTTCTTCATACTCTCTCCTGAATTCTATCAAGTGAATAATGACTATGTTGTGTTGTGCCTGATTTAGAGGTCACATTCAGTCACATACATTTTGGCACCCACCGTGGGGCAGAAAAGATCAATTTCTGGCCTCATTCTTGATTAGTTTTTCAATTTTAATGTTGGTTCCAGGCCTTGTACGGACATGTACAGACTAAAAAACTTATAATATAGTAATGGATGGATAGAATGATGAATCCTCTTTCTCATGCTTTTGGTTTGGTTCATTTTTATAAAGAAATGAATAAGTTGTGATCATTTTGGTGAAAGTGGGTATTTGCAGATTTGAGATTCTCTGAATACAGTCAGATTGAAACATCTGGTATGGACAAATTGTGAAGAATCATGATCTCTAATAATATTCATTGGAAAGATACGTGAATTATCTTTCATTTCCATTTAGTTTGAGTCACTTTTATGCAGATTTGTGAAAGTTATACGCATTTGAGTGAAAACTGGTTTTTAACAATCTGCATTGGAGTTGCAGGCAATGATTTGCTCTTAAAAAATGATTTATGAATGAGAAAAATAAATGGCTTACATATTTGGAAACTAGATTCATTAATAGTTAATTTTAAACTCATTTGGTTTCATTTGGATTCTTTTTGAAAAAGATATGTGATTCCCTAGGCAGGGTTTGGTGTTTTAAATCTGATTTATGACAAAAAAATTACAGTCTGAAAAGGTTATTGGTTGAGGAACCAAATGGAATCATAAGACCTTGTAATTTTGGGAAATGATAGTTCTTGATATTGGCTAAAAACTTCATTCTTTTCAGAAATTTTAATATTGTGATTTTATGGGTCAAATAAATCAATCTTTAAAGACTGTCTTGAAGACAACAATGTTACATATCTTATGGTTTGCCATTGATTTGTCTTGATTATATACTTTCGAATGTGTGCTAAATGCTGGATTGCAGATCTTTGGACCTAAGGTGAGTTCTTAAAATCTCTATAACACTTGGTTTGGGCATAAAATTAATCTCTCATGTGTTTGGCTTGAGTGTTACACACTTTCATAGAACACATTTTTTATGCTCTTAATGGGAAATAAATGAACATAGATTTGCTTTCATAGAAGTTTGTGTTTAAGTGCATGCTTGTGTTTAAACATTAAGTAATTCTTGGTTTCAAATATCAAAACATCTCATTGAGTAATCTAGGGTATGGATTCATTCCTAGTTTATATGAAGAGTTAAATGCACCACTTTGTGGACTCACTTCATATTTACTTGGAAAGTTAAATATTCCATGATTCAAACCCTCTTGCACTTATGAGTAGTATTGATTAGCAGTCTTAGATTACTTGTGATTGATCTAGATTGCTATCTTGGGTTATTGGACTCACTAATCCGCCGGCCCCTCATTTTCGCCCTGTGGTTGCAATCTCAGCACCACATTAAAGGGGAGGGGTCTATAGGAAAGAAGCGTTAATTGTTCCACTTGGCAACCCTTTTGTGCTTTTTGGAACTCACTTGTTTTCTAGGTTGTGGACTCATTTGTAGCTTATGTGGGGTGTTAAGTGTTCCACATTGTGGACTCACCTCATATTTGCTTTAAGCATTAAATGCACCACCTTTAGTGCTTTTCAATACTTTTTGATAGTGAATTACTTACTTTTTTTTTTTAGAAGGCCTGCTTGGGGATTTCATCACCTCAAGGGATGACCTTAACTCCCGTGTTCCGGTGGAGTATAAATATCAGGAGGTGAATCCAAAGACACCTCTCTTGGGAATGAGTTAGATTTCACTCTTGGCTAAGCCTCAAAGAACTTTATACCTTTGAGAAGTGAAGGAGGAGATTTGGGTTACCGTCTCCCCCCGGCTGTGTGATTTCAGATTCTTCTCATCTACGGATTTGGGTCTCACGTACCTTGCGTATATCGAGGAATCCATTTAGAAAAGCCATGTATATCCTTGTAGACAACTTGCTAGGATGTTGTTGTGTTTTAAGTGCCTACTAAAACATTCTCAAGAACATACACAAGTAGAGTCCTTAGGGAGTAGAAGTACTAAGTCACTATTCATGTTCATGCGCAAGGTTGCTTTGTCCCTTGCCCATTGCTTGAAGACTGTTTGCTTGAACTCCTTGATTGCTGTCTTATGTGCTTGATCAATGACATAAATCTGATCTGCCTTTTTGTCCATGATCTATTTTTCTATTTTCCTATCGTTCACCGTCAGAAACTGGTTGTCCTGAGTTAGGAATCGATCGATCTTTGCTTTGACTCGTATTGTCTCTCATTAGTCTACCTTATCTCATTGTGCCTTTTGTACCTCGCATTGCGATTGTCTTATCTCGGCTGTCCTAGCCATCTCTTTTTGACAATTCGTACCAGGTTCATCTTGCATCTTGGTTGTTCTAGCCATTTATCTCCTTTTGTTATCTTTGAGACAGAGTCTAGCTTTATCTCGAACCTTTTCTCATTACATCTTCGTCTATGATTGTCACGACTCGAAGTGGCAAGACTTATCCCATTCAGAACACTGATCAAGATCAAAGTAAACCTTGTAATCGAGACATAGGTCATCCTGAATCTGTTGCAAAATCTGAACTTCATGAGGAATCCTCACAGTCTTCGTCATTCCAAGATTATTACAATCCATTATTTCAGATACAGTCTGACTTACTATTTCAAGAATATTATAACTCATTGTTTGAAGACCAGCAAGACTCTGAAGGGTCACTTTCTAAAATTAAACCTATTGATTCTTTTGAACCTATCGACTCTTTCACGATCTCTCAGAATACTACCAACAAGATGGGAGATCCAAAACCTTCAAAGTTGGTTTTCAATCTCAGCTCTAACATGCCAAAACCTTCAAAGTTGGTTTTCAATCTCAGCTCTAACATACAAATGATCAAAGCCACTAAGAAGGCTATGACAGAAGCTCAACCGTCTTCCTGATTTGCTAGAAACAAACCTTGGATCTCTCACTATGACATGATCATTGCTCCAGGGAGTGAGGATACTCCTAAACCCAAAACTCCCTTTGTCTTGCGAGGCCCTGTGTCTCCCTCTTATAAATCCACACAATCTCTAGCTTGTGCGAACACTATCACTCAATCTCGTGCAAAGATCATGCTCAAAGGTCCTGAACCTTCGACATCCAAACCAAAACTATCTATGGATAAAGCCCTCACTGAGGAAAATGTCCCCAAAGATCTCGATCTCAATCAGTTCCAATCTATGGTGGGTCATTTAACTTCATCTCACTATTTATGCTTTTCCAAAGAAGATGATCATTCCTTAAGCCATCTGCATGATGCTCCCCTGAACACTGAAGTTATGATAGGCCCCAAGAGTATCCCCTGTGTCCTCATTGACAGTAGTGCTAGCCTAAATACTTGCTCTGCTAAGATGCTTACCCAAGCGATAGATAGTTTTTTTCCCGCCAATAGAGAATCTACTGAGTTCTATGATGCCAAGCTAAAAGAAATAGAAAAAACCCTGAAGATCAAAGATATTGGCATGGGGGAATATCAAATTGAGTCCATCTTGTCTTTGACATCTCTCCCTCCATCTCCACATTCCTATGAGGAACCTTCTGAAGATGGATTTGGTATTAGCTATCAGAGCTATGAGCTTGACCAACCTAGCTGCAGCTTGCACTCACATGAAAGAACACAGATTCAGCCTATGACATATGAAAGACCTTTGAATGATCAAAATTCTGATTTAGACTACCAAAAAGAGTCTTATCTACCTTCTCAAGTGCTTCAAGAACATGATCTTGGTCCTCACCAGGAAGATTTTATACACTCTACTGAACAGATTTCTACTACTGCAGCTACTACTGAATATGTCATTGCCTCTAATGGCACACATACTGATTGGGAGAAATTGTTGGACGCTTCCCTTATCTTTGGTATGCCTCAAGGTATGCCTATTCTAGATTGTTCTACCACTTCTACTGTTGAACAAAATCCTACTACTGTTGATTCCAATGATACACATACTGACTGGGAGAAACTATTGGATGCTTCCCTTATCTTGGGTATGCCTCAAGGTATGCCTATTCTAGATTGTTCCACTACTTCTGCTATTGAACAGACTCCTACTGATGCCAACTCTAATGGCACACATACTGATTGGGAGCAACTGTTGGATGCTTCCCTCCTCTTGGGTATGCCTCAAGATATGCCTATTCCAGATTACTCTGCTACTTCTACTACTGAACAAGATCCTGCTATTGAAGAAACATTTCCTTTGATAGATGATAGTGATGAAGAAAGTCTACCTCCGACTATGTCTCTAGCTAAATCGGACTCCATATTAGATGCTACTATAGAAATACCAGTTGATGCTATGCACTTATATGCTAGTCTTAACAACTCAGAAAGAGGAGAAAGTTATGATCCTCCAGATCAAGCTATTGATGATGATCCTTTCCACCCTCCTGTGGAGATCATTCCTATGGCTCCTAGGCCATCTGCTCCAAGTTATACTTCTACTGCTCCAACAAATCATGGGTATCCGAGACCCCATTCTGTTACATCTTCATGGAATATTGGTAGATCCAGAATTGAAATGGTTCCTATTCGTGCACTCTTACCACCTGAAAGGGGACCTGACTCTTGGAATAGACCATCTTGGTTAGGCTCACATAATATTCCTCCAAACTTATCTGACTCTTCTAAGATGACTCACAATCGACAATGCTCTATGGAAGATTACTTTTTTGATCTATCTGATGCATTCATGAATGATGAGGATGATACTGATATATTTGCACTTGAGCCCATCCCATTGACTTTTCTTCCTCCTTCATCTCCCAGAAAAGTGGCTCGTCCACTTCCATCTCCACCTCTCCACCTAAACCAGTCATATAAGCCTCTTTCATCCATCAATTCCTGAGTCTTTTGGAAGTAACTTGGATGTGCAACATAAAAACAAAAATAATAAGAATCCACTTATATCTCAAGGTCACCATGTCCCATCTAATCGACATGTGACTATGAAGAATGGAAAGCAAGAGGGGTGTTCAAAAGACCGCAAAGGTCCTCAAAAAGAAGAAGACAATCAAAAGCCAGAAAATAAAATAAAAAATGGATCTCGAAATCCATTCTATAGGCATTGTCATCAAAAGCACCTCAAAGTAAAGAAGAAAAAATTCAAAAGCTATGTGGATTCCAAAGAAAGAAAAAATCAAAGTTGTCATTCGAGCTTCCAAAATTCTCATGCTTCCCTCCATTCCATCGCCCTTGCCTTTCATACTTTACCCTCTTCACTCCATCTTTCCTTGTCCCAAAGTGCATATCAACATCTCCTCATTGCTAATGACATGACTAAGAGAAATCTAGAATGTACTCTTCCTAAGCGTTTAGAGCATGGGAAATCCAACAAAGAGTTAAGGTGTGTCCATAAGGACATTTGTGGGTCTCACTTAAGTGGTCTTTCCTTGACTATGGATATCTTGACTGTTGGACACTACTGGTTGGCTCTCCTGTTATTGCTACAACATCTAGTTCTGATTCTGCAACTTCTCAGCTGGCTACTACTACAAATGACTATGTTTCCAGAGATCACCACTGAAGGAGAGAAACTCAAAGAGCCCATCAACTCTCTTCATCTAAAAAAGTTCTATAGCTGACATTCTCTATGTGCTCATGTACATATTTATTGATCCTGAAAAAATCCAAAAAATTGATATATTGCAAAAAATCCTAAAAATTGCAAAATGTCCTAAAAAAATGATCATCTTAGTGAAAACCTGGCAAACAGATGCTTTGATGTATCTATTATCCTGGTGAAAACCTGGTAAACAGGCGCCTTGATAATACCAAAAAAAATAGAAAATGTGAAAAATACAAAAAAAAAATCAAAAGATCAAAAATACAAAAAAAATAGAAAATTTCAAAAAACACAAAAAAAATAGAAAATGTGAAAAATACAAAAAAATGAAATATTCAAAAAAATCAAAAAAAGAGAAAAGTACAAAAAAATTGAAAAAGAGAAAATGTGCCATTGATGAAAACCTGGTAAACAAGCATCATGGTAGCAAAAATAGAATCTCTGCCAAGATGGTGAAAACTTGGTAAATAGGTGCCTCTTGTTTTCTTGAAGCTGCATCTCATCTCAGCGTCGCTTGGCTCTTAGTTTCCTGCTTTAGTTTCCTTCCTTTCCTGCTTTAGTTTGTTTTCCCGCTTTCCTGCTTTAGTTTGTTTCCTACTTTGGTTTGCTAGCTCATGCGCTTGTCTTTGAGTTTTCCTCGACTCTTCATGGATTGGAACTGGTTCACACTTGGGGGCACCTGCCTGGTCTAGGGAGCATTGTCCTATCGCTTTCAGAAACTCTTTTGAGCATTGGTCGCCAGTGGTTCCCACTATGCCTGCCTACGGATACCTAGCTTTCGTTCGATCTGTCTTCTTCGAGATTTCTCCCTTCTATCAATCACCAGTGATTCTCATTACGTCTGCCTACTGTCATTATCTCATTGAGACTTCGAACGTTATCTTTCCAAATCGACTTCAATCTGCTTGACCACGAACTTGAACTAAAACTCAAACTAAATGTGTGTTCCTTTGAGACATGTTGAGCTTTGTTTTCTTTGAGTGCTTGTTTGTTGCTTTGCTTTTTTGCTTTCTGTTTGTTGGTTTAGTTCCAATGATCCAAAGAATTCATTTAAGAGGGGTGTCTGTCTGTAAGAGCCTCTATCTCAAATTGGATGGCCATGCGTACCTCGACTCCTTTTATATGGATGCTTTGGTGAGGTTGGTTCTTCTCCTTGTCTTTTGAGTGACTTCTTTTTGCTCCTGATGAAATTGTAAATGCTCGTCCTATTAAGTGATCGTAAGAGTCACTACGAGCAATCTTTGGCAAAAGAAGGAACTCCTGTGTGTTTGGTGTGTTTGTTCACAAGAGACATTCAGGTCATTCTAGAAAATGTGCTTTGATGCTTATGTTAACTTGCTAAATTAAAAGGAATAGGTGTTCAGGTCATTCTAGCTTCTTGTGCCTTAATGCTTACACCTCATTCTGACAAATTTAAGACTTGTGTCATATTCATATTCTCATGTTGGGGAGAATTGTATGGCATCTTGCGATTGTCCCATGCTTAAACGAACTCAATGATGATAAATACGATGAGTCCAACAGCCGAGTCTGGAGGATTGCATTTGTTCATCCTAGGCCTGCATTTAGACTTGCATATTTCATTCTAGGCTTGCATTTGGAGCGCTTTCTCGTTGCTCTCTTGATTGCTTTCTTCTGGATCTGCTCATCAAAGGTTCTCATCTTTTTCCCAGTGTCATCTTGGCTGCATCCTTTTTCGGGATCGAAATCGAAATCTGACATCTCTAAGTGGCTCAAAATCACGTTTTAAATATTGGACTCCTTCTGGATCGAATGCTTTTGCAGTCAACCTTCAGGTGTCATCTTCCTGCCAGATCCTCATCTTTACATCATGTTCTTGAGATCTTTGCTCTTTTCATCAAAGTCAATTCAAGTCAAATTTAGTCAACCATGGTCAACTATGGTCAAACTTGGTCAATAGGACCTCTGCTTTGCTCCGATTCACTTCTGTAGCTTCGCGAATCTAGTCTAATTGCTTTTGCTCTGCAATCTCTTGTTGTTTATCATCCTTCTGACATGTCATCTTTCAATTTTGCTCCCGAGGGGGCAGGATGATTACATCATTTGAATCTTGTCGAATCTATTCTTGAATCAGTCTGATTTGAATCATCAGTTCTCATCGCTAGGGGCATCTTGGTGCCTCGCATCTTGTTATCTTATCATCTATCTTTTAGGTATCTGAGCAATCTAACTCGGATCCTCAAGGGCCAAGCTTTGTTTTGGAGATGGTTCTTGAAATCTTTTTAGGTATTGGGGAAATCTAACCCTAATTCCTGGGAGTCAAGCTTCGTTCTAGAGATGACTCTCAAAATCTCTTTTAGACCATTATCTGGGCAATCTAACCTGGGTCTCGGAGGACTAAGCTTCGTATTGGGGCAATCTAACCCTGATTCGGAGATAGTCCTAAATCTGCATCTTCATCAATTGGTATTGGGGCAATCTAACCCCGATTCTGGTTCTCTTCTAAGACCGTTGTCTTCGCAATCTAACTTAGACTTCAGAAATTCTCATCATCTGTCACTTCAGACTATTCTTTGAATCAACGTGCTGTTCGCACATCAATTCAAAGAGGGGCAAATGTAATACCCCAAAATTGGCACCTATTTAATTTCATCAATTTTGGTGCATTATCTTGATTTTACATCACCAAAGTCCTAGTTCCCTAGGCAATTTTCTCTCTCCTACCTGACTTAATTTGACTTGATGTCAATTGCAAAGACCATAAATTGCAATAATCAAATATTAATATTAATTCCTAAAGTCCTTGACTTTAATTAGCTAAATTACCTCTATGATAATTTAATTTAGTTCTAAAGTCCTAAGCACTTTGAATTAAATCAAACCACCCCCTTTGGCTAATTACCCTTGAAAAGGAATTAATAATTACTTGATATTCGAATGGACACACTTTTTTGAATTGATAATTCTTGATATTCGAAAGGTCACCTGTGTGGCATTTCCCATTCTTTTTATTAAGTAATTCTTGCATTTTTGTCTCAATATGGGAATGAAGGGTCGGGAGTTTTGAATCAAGAAACTCTTCATTCCTCTCCCGAGCTTTTCTATTTATTTGAACCTCTTTTTCTCATTCAAGAGAGCAATTTTTGAGAGCATCCTTATTATAGCATTTTTTAGTCTCATTTGATTCATTATTTTCAAAGCTCTTTTATTGCATTATCTAGTTTAATTTCTCATATTAGTATAATTGCATTTCACATTTAGATTAAATTTGCTTACTTGTTCTTAGTCTAATATCATCTTTATTTCAAAATCAAATAAAAATCTGCATTTCATATTTCTTTCAAATTTTTCTAGATTAATTGCATCCTCATTCTTAGATTAAATTGCACTTCATCTTAGATTAATTTCATCTTGCTCATCTTTATTGTTTCTTGGAAATCCTCCATTGTTGAATTGGTCTCCCGGCTGTTGGCCCTCGTTCTGAGAGTATTCAAACACCCCATTCACATAGGAGGCAACAGGTCGCCTCACCATGGAATTTGGATTGAGTTCTTCATACTCTTTCCTGAATTCTATCAAGTGAATAATGACTATGTTGTGTTGTGCCTGATTTAGAGGTCACATTCAGTCACATACAAAATTTAGTATAATTTTTGTTATGTATTTATATTATCATTTATAAAATAGTCTTAGACAAATTTATAGAATATTCCAGCAAATCTAATAGAAAGAAGTATAAAATTTTAAATGATTTCAATTATATAATAATGGCATAAGTTTTTACTAAAATATCGCTATTTTGTTTTTATCTTTCTTTTAAATTATTAAGTTTTAATTCATACATATCCTCAAGTACTCATATCCATATAGAGTAGTAAGTAGTCTAATTTATGACAATATCTAGCTATATGAATTAGGAAGTCATTTATTCATAATAAGCATTAACTCAATTGAGATAGATATCTATCACCATTTAGGCATGAGATGGGTATATATGCCTTGGCTAGAGTTTTATGAGTCATTATGCCCATTTGAGTATTATTTTGCATCCCTAAGGTCTACACTTCCTATTGAGATTTCATTTAGATCATTGTCCTCAAAGGTATGAAACTTTAATTGAAACTTGAAATATGCTTCAAGATTTAGATTATTGATGGCCTTGGAAAGACAAGTGATCCTTCTAGGATCCTTTTGTGTATAACTCAATAATATATTTTATCTTAACATATTGGAGATTTTCAATCTCAATCCCCCTCACTCAACTATTCATCTTGATTTATTAACCTTTATTAACAAATTACCTTCTTAAGTTCACATCCTTGATTGCCTACATACTAGGGACACACTTCATCCCTAGATTTCCTACATTCACTACTTCTAAATGGGATCTATGGCTATTGCATTATTTTTTCTGAATATTTTTTATGTAATTGTTATAATATAGTGGTTACATACCCCTTTGTAGATTGATTGCCACAAATAGATTCCTTATTTATTTTTCTTTATTAGAGTAAAATAATTTTAGAAGATGCCCCAAAACTCTTTACAAAATATTTTGATTGGAATCTAGAACCACAAGAAAATGGAAATTGCAAGAGAAACATCACGTGCAAATAGAGCTTATAAATAACATAAAATCAATAGCCTTAAAGGAAGAAGACAAACAAAGCTTGAGTCACAACAAACAACAGGCCAAAATATCTCAACTTAAGACATGATTTTTAAAGATTCTCTTATCCTCAAACATGATCCAAGAATTTTTCTAGGCTCCCTCAACCTAATTAATGGGTTTTGACAAAGCTAGCATAGCCTTAGATTTCTTAAGAAAAAAGATAAAAAAAACTTACACTAATTGAGAAAAATTGGACACCCCAAATAATGAAGAGGAACCAAGAGTTTTGAAAGGCTCCCCAAGCCTTCGCATTGGGTTTCAAAATTTATCCATAACCAATTTTTAACCATGAACAAACTTTCTCCACTAGAAAATCTAAGACTTCCCTAAAAAGAACCTCTCCACCTCAATAGGTGAGAAACCCACCTCAATAGGAATAAAAGAAAAAGAGACAACCAGGAAGAAGAAACACTCAATCCAATCCCATGTTCAAGAATCTAGAGATAAGAGAAAACCTCACAAAAAAACTTCCATCTTCTCCCACCAAGAAAATTTTCACCTCCATAGAAGATTCTCCCACCTCAATAGGAACAAAAATAGAGGCAAATTTGAGAAAATAGAGCCACACAAAGTTCATAGCCACAAGAAATACCCTCATCTCTATAAGAGAGGAATCTACCTCCATAGGAGTCACACAGGTAAGGAAAGAGGGACAACCAACACAAGCCTTTTTAAATGAGACTAGATAACCCCATGCTTTAGCGAGGTTAAGAAAAAACCCAACACCATTAAGAAAAATATCAACAAATATAACATTAAAATTATAAGAGTAGCACAAAGAAATCTAAAAGATAGAGCCTAGAAATAAATTCCCTATCCAAGCCAACTAAAACACCTACAAATAGAGAAAACATGACCAAAAAGACCAAAAGGGTCTAAAGACCCTTTAATAAAAAGAAATATTGAAGTACATAATTGAATGAAATGTGAGGAATACACATGGAAATAACTACCTCTGATCTCAGAGATAACAACCACACCTCAACAAAAGATCCTCCCAATACCATCACAGCACAGCCACTCCTCTACCTTGTACAAGGCATAGGCAAAACCAAAACTATGCAACCTAGGAAGGGAATGGGTCCTCTATGAGTAGAGGCTTCAAGCACAATAGAAACAGATAATATTTTCTATTCTATATAGAGACAAAAGGACTCCAATCCCAGTTGGAAATATCAACCCAAACCACCACCCCTAAGAAAATACATCCATAGAATATGAACTTGTGATTCCTAAGTATAAGTGAAACCTCTACAAAGATGGCACATGAAAATTAAATAACTACAGAAACCCCCACATAAAATGCACAAGCATATCCCATAGATTATGCACACATGAAAAAAGAGGCCACTAAAATCAAACATTCTTGCAATAGATAAATAGGAACCACTAGAGCTGAGCCAGGAAATCCATCTACATCATCATTGTCAGTCTCATCTCCCTCTACATCCCTTGTATTCAAAATACCCCCTCTTTTCTCTTGATACCCATGTTGGTAAAAACATATAAATAATGGTTCAAGCTAACCATTTTTTTGTTTACCCTTGAGCCAAATACTAAACTAAAAGAACATATAATAAAAAAATAATGAATTTAAATAATTATAAATATCAAAACCTTCTTGAGGATTTATATGATGTTATTATCAAATGCAAGTTCTTTAAGAGTTATATTATTATATTATCAATACAGGGAAGATTTAGTACACCTTGAATCTTAACATCACAACATGCCTTATTAATCCATTGTTGTTACCTGGACAATACAGTTATTATTTATTCTTTAGATTTAGTAGTTTACTCCTGACATTATCCAATAGCACGAGCTAGAGGTACCATTATACTAGGTTTCCTTAGTTTTCTACCCTTGAATTAACTAAAGGGAAAGATCATCACGTCTACAAGTTGAAGAAGACTTTGAATGACCTCAATTAAGAACAAAGAGGATGTAATGCTAGGATTGATGGCTAATTTTTGGAGAATGGCTTCAAGATAAATAAGAGTGAAGCTATCCTTTACTACAAGAAAGAAGGTAAAAACATTATTATTATAAGTTTACATGTTGATGATTTTTTGTATATGGGTAGTAGTTCTAAGATGGAAGACACATTCTAAATTTCTTTGATGAATGAGTTTGAGATGAGTATCTTGGTCTCATATAATATTTTATGGAGATCAAAAGAGTGAAGCATTGTTTCCCTCTCCTCCACTGAAGAAGAGTATGTTTTAGTCACTTCAATAGGTACACAAGCTCTTTGGCTTAGAAAATTTATAGAAGAAATTGGAAACAAGAAAATTTAGCCTAAAGTGATCATTTGTGATAATGTGAGTTCCATCAAATTAGCAAAAAATATAGTCCATCATAGTAGGAAAAATAATCTTGACCTAAAATATCATTTGAACTAGGATTTTTTGGAAAAGAAGGAATTATAACTAAAATACAAAAACACTCAAGATCAACTAGCAAATGTCTTCGCCAAGGTAGTTGCAACATTTCAATTTTTGACACTTCATGATCAGATTGTGAGTCCTCTCCACATAAAGGTAGAGTACATGCATAACTAATTCTCTATGATGAAGAACTAGAGATCTACATATAGTTCCACCACCATGAAACTCAAAGATCAACTCCTCATTATAACATATAATCCACCATAACCTCTTTACTTAGTTTGTTTAGATAAAAGTTGATATTTGTATTAGTTTAATTCAAATAAATCATGTCCATTCACATGTGTGTAGCTAAAATATAGTTTTGGATTATACTTTTAGCTAAATTTTTAATTATTTGTGCAAATAATACATGTTGTGCATACTATAGTTATTTTCCCCCTTGATTTGTCCCTCTTAGAGCACTGCAAAAAATATTGAACAACGTGTTGTCAGCCAAATTTAACTTATGATTTTCTATGTAGCATTTTAATACATGTTTAACTATTAAATATTCTATAAAAAATAGATCTTTATTCAGTTGTATATTTAGGTAGTAATAAAATAGATAACTCAATAAAAATAGAGCATTATTTAAAATTTTAGATTTTATTGATAATTTTTTCTTGTGTGAAAAAGCATGAAGAATTATTTTCTTTGATTATAGTTATTTATTTCTATGATGTCATTAACTTTTATAATTTGTGTTTAGGGGTGAATAGATACTAATGAATCTAACAATATAAACTATGTGAGATGGGTTCATTAATTAACCATTTCAACACTAACACTCAAAATAAAAGAGAAAGAGGGGCTTCCAAACATAACTCTCAATATAACACAAGTTAGATCAGAAAAACCCAAGAAGATGAAGGGATGCCAATTCTAAAACCAAATTATATTAAGGAAGTACACAAACAAGCCCTCTTTCATGCAATGTAGGATTTGAATAAAGATGTGTAAATGCAAATGTGAAATTGAACCAATTGATTTAATGAGAAAAGTAAGATAGATCTAGATGCTAAGTATATGTAATCAGCCTAATTAAGATATGAAAATAGGTCTATACTAAGAAATGAAATGAATGATAGAGTACTCACCTTGAATTGTGTAGAGGAATATGCCTTTTTCTCTAAAAACTACAAATCTCAACCAATGACAAAACTTCTAAATACAGATTCGCAATCACAACAGAAAACCCAGAAAATGTTGTTTTTCTCAAACCTCTAGGAACATGTCAAGATCCGGTATAACATGTTCTAGATACTTTTCCAAAAATTCGCCATGTTCCTGGGATACTGTAGAAAAGTTGACCTAACTTCTTTGGAAATTTCTTGGCAAGTGGTTTCCAGATCTATGGTTGTAATTATGATATCCTGCTCCTACAAATAGAAAATCTTGTTTTGGGGTTTGGATGGATGAGGGCTTCCATTGGTCAAGTCCTAGATTGAGGAATCAACCTTGAAATTTAAATGTAAATATGTAAAGGAAACAAGAAAAATTTAATTATTCACCTTGCTTGTAGAAACCCTTTTCAATAAGGATTTTGTAATGCTTGTATGTTGTAGATGTTGAATTTGCAATGACGGATGTAGGAAATCTCCACAAATGCAATGGATCTACAAAAACCACATCATGGAGCCATGTATGTCAATGTGAATCAATGAAGAAGATTATGAATGCCTTAATGTAAATATCCTCCCTTTATGGCCAAAAATTTGTTAGATCTTGAAGAGGAAATGCTCACAAAGGATCCTTGAATCTTGAATGCTTGATGAATTCTTGAATTCTTAAACGTGCTTTTGTGATTGTTGGATGATAATTAATCTCCAATTTATGTTCATAGATGTTAATGGATTATCCTAGATGTAAAAATGAGGTGCCTAAAATTCCTTTTATACTAGTTTTTGGGAGGGAAAATAAGGAAAGCCGACAGGGTCACCTAATTTTGCAATTTAATTTTCCAAGACAACACTGTCCTTTGGATTTAAAATCCTTGTTCAACTTGGTCCACCTATTCTAGAATAGGCCAACCTAATCCACCTATTCCAGAATAGGTTGACTTGGTCTAGTTGTTCCAGGGTTGGCCCACAAGGAGCCAACCCCGAGGTCTCAGAGACTCCATAGTTGAAAGTGGAAGATATGTGACAGAACAGGAGAAAAGGGGGATCAAGCACAAATCCATCCATGGTCCATAAATTTGGTAAAGGATGGGATCTAAAAGGTCTTAAATAATGAGTTCATCCATTTTAAGATGGTACATTTAACCCCCATTTTAGTGGGAGTATGAGTTGACTCAAACTAATGGTAAAGTAGATAAAAAGAAAGAGTAGATCTCATCATGACTATGGAGACAAATAAACCACCAATCCCAAAATAGACTTTAGTCTTCATCATATCCAAAGCCAAAATAAGAGAGATGTCACTAACAATAAAGTGTATCCAACTATCCCAATAAGGTTTTTGTTCCTTATTATGAACTACACAGGAAAAATAAAGGGGGTTCAAAAAGAGATGGTGTTGAATGGTCTATAAAGTGTGTGGGGCATCCTAGTTAACCCATCAAAGATGAATTGAGTGGTGTAGCAAGTGTGTGTGGAATGATAGTCAACTCATCGAAAGGACTCTTCCTCAAGAGAACTCCATGTCCCAAGAAGAAGAATCAAAAGATGACCCTAGCATAAGGATGTGTGTGCCCTTAAAGAATCAAAAATATGATTAGGATTCCCAAACTATCAATAGTCCAAAGAAGGATCAAACAACGATCATGCCTCTGAGACTATTAGTAATCCAAACAGGGATCAAAAAGAAAGGATCGAGCCTTTGGTACTTTTAGTGTTCTAAAAAGAGATCCAAAAGAACAAAGACCAAGCCCCCGTGAATTTTTAGTAGTTCAATAGAGGAAACAAAAATGTTAAGGTGCATGTGTGAAAAAGTGAGCAAACTATATGTCCCCATGTTAAATCAATTTTAAATGCCTTAATGGGAGCAATAGCTTTAACAAAAGTGTACATTCATCCATGAAGAATGTTTCCACTATTAAATTCCCCCAAGAGAGAACACTTCAAGGGAAATAAACACATGACAAAAGAGAGAACACAAAGGGATACAATAACTTTGGAGTTAGTATGATCATATGATAATATGTGATATTATATCAATTATGAAATGTCATCATTCCCCAAAGAAAATATAACTACGACACTATGGAGAGAAAGGCACATAAGAGGTATGAAGAAGAGACTTTTCAGGCTAGCAACATAGAGAACAAAAATAATCATTGCTACTATGTCACAAGCATCTAAGTAGACTGCACAAGGGAACATATACGAACAATATAATATAGAAAATTTAAAATTTAAAAAAAAATAGAAGAGAGGTAAAATTAGAAGAAGATGCACGACACATTCGATTACTTTATCATCTTGTGCCAACATCATAACAAGAATCATCTAATGAGATCTAGACAAAACACATGATAAAGAGCACAACATAGGGGAAAAGAAAACACAACACTAACACAAAAAGACTACCATGCTAGAGAAGTCCAATTCAAGCATTTCATGTTCCCTCCCCATCTCAGTCTAAAATATTAGGGAAAGGTGAGCAACTCACAAGAGGAACCACTACCAGAGCCAAGTAAGGACTCTGGTGGGAGTCACTGTACTCTTCACTAGGAGTGAGTTTTAGCTATTTAGAAATAATGTTAGGAAAATCATGATCTATATCAATATTTTCATATTCATCATCACTAAAATGTGCATTAGAATCATCATCATTAATAGTATCTTCCATATCAAGATTAATAGAATCTAAAATATGAACAAAATCATCATTTTTATCCATTGGCATATTTTTATTTTTATTAACTTCCCTCAAAGGGTCAAGCATGGGTTGATCAAAGGAAGGAAAAGGTTGAGATGAATAATAATTTTGAGAAGCAAGAGCACATGCCTTAACCTCAGCTTCACGGTTCTTGCAATGCTAATGAGCATGTTGGTTACAAATAGTTTTACAAGATAAAATTGAAGGATTAGATTCAACAATCATACATTTCAAGGAGGGAATGGATATGAGTTGAGGAATGATAGGTGAAGGAATAGGTTGCATAGGTAAGATAGCTATAGGAGTATCAACCTTAGGGAGGCTAAGCTCAAGAATCTTTTCTACCTTGTATTATTGATAGGATTGATAAAGATAATCGGGACGGTTAAGTGGTTTCTTAAGGTGAGATGGCCAAAAGAAATATATCTTAGCACATTCTTTAGGATGAGAAGGTTTATAAAGAGAATGATTAATGGTGATAACTTCTCCTTTATGAGGAAATTTTATGCATTTATTGATAGGAGAGGCTATATCTTGCATGGAAGAGAGCTATGAAATACCAAGCTTAACTTAAAGTTGATCGGAAGTAGGAATGACAACATAGGTAGTATGAACAACCTTATCGAAAAGGGTTATAGGAAGATTGATAGAGCATTAAGGATGATAAAGAAAACCATTACAAGTTTGAATCCAAATGCTAGATGTATCATAGGTAGCCTTATGCAATCCTTTATTAAAAATATGTTCTTCAGTGATAACATTCATGAAGAAAGAGAGATAAATCAAAACACCATGAGAAGGGACATGGGAAACCCTAGAAATAATGTAAATAGAACCATTATGTGCTTTAAATATATCACAATGATCAAAGGTGATAAGAGGTGAAGATTTAGGTTCATGTGAAGGTAAAATCAAAGGTCGGGGTTGAGACTCAACATGATTAACCACATGATTAGCTTCTTCTACCTTTTCATCATAAATAATATTAGTAACAAGAGAAGAAGGTTGATTCATGATTTTTTTTTAATGCAAAGGTAATGGATTGGTGTAGATTTTAAAATTTTGATTAGGAGGTGCTACAAATTTATTCGTACTATTAACCTCAGCATCAATAGATATAGCATTGGAATCAATAAGATCTCGAATATAATTCTTAAAGTATAAAAATTTTGAGTATCATGACCACATTGATGATGGTATTGTCAAAAATCATTTTGATCAAATGACTTAGGCATTGGTTTGCTAGTGTCAATACGATGGATAGGAGGAAGTTTAAGAATGTTAGGATTAATCAAATTCATCATCACCATAGGTAAAGGTTCAAAAAAAGGAGTGTACTTGCAATTAGGATGATACACAGAAGAAAAAGTAGTCATAACTTTGGATGTAGTAGCCACTTGATCATAAATAGTGTTGGTTGACTTGTGAATCTTGATGTAGTTTTTAGGCTTAGAGAATTTTTTTATGAATGGTGGCTTCACTCTTATCAGTAGTAATAGGAGCCATAGGAGTAGAGCTCTCAATCTAGTTCACTTGTAACTAATAATGGTGAAGAACTGCACAAAGGTATGAAAAGGAAGTATACTCAGTAAGGAGAATCTTATCTCTAATGTCTTTTTGCAAATTAGAAATAAAAACACGTTGAATATAATAATCAGGCACATGATAATAGATTTGAGCATACAAGTATTTTAATCTACCAATCAAGTCACTAAATTTTTCTTTAACATTTTCTTACAATGCATTAAATCTGCCAAGGAAATATGAGGACCAATATTATTTTGAAAATGTTGAATGAAAGCATTAGCAAGAATTTGAAAGTAATTAATATCTAATAAGGAGGTAAAGAGAAATACTATTGCAAAGCTTTATCTCTAAAAGTACGTGTGAACAACTTATTCATTAGCCTATAGTCATGAGAAAAATTACTACATATAATTTGGAAAGTCCTAACATGAATCACAGGATGACCCTTCCCATTATAAGTCTCAAGATGAGGTATCTCAATATGTTGTGGGATAACAACATGAAGGAGATCTAAGGAAAGGGGATTAGCAATGTCACATGTAGGGATTTTGTACTTAGATTGAGTGAATTGAGCCAGTTTTTGTTGCAAAGTGGTGATGGTTTAAACCAAGCTACTAATGGTAGGATTAGAAGACATAATAGTATGCATAGACATATTGGATGTACTAGAAAATTTATAGGAGGCTGAAGGAAAATATAAGGATGTTGGTGGAAGATTAGAAGGAATGTCAAGAGGATTAGAATATGTACAATGAATGACATTAGATGAATTTAATGAAGAGGGTATGGAGGTAGGAAGACCAACACTTAGAGGATTAAAGAGTTGTCTAGACTTGTATGGTTTTATGGTTGTGGAAGGAGGAATGTATCCTAACTCTTGAGCACATTCTTTCAAAGGCTTGGCATGATTGTTAATAAGGTGTGATATACCATGCAAAATGGAGATGTTATTATCATCATGAGTGATAATATTATTAATAGCATCAATAGAGACAACACTATAGAGATTTGGGTTCTCTTGCACAAGCCAATTTTCCAATGCATCAAACTCGTGAGAGAGATTATCAACTTGGGAAGGAGGAAATCTTAAGACTTCATCTTCATCATGGGAAGAGTGAGAAGATTTATTCTCCATGATAAGATTGGGATCTTGAGGGAAAATATTAGTATCATCATGGGTCCTAGGAATAAAAGAGGAATCATGATCAAAAGAGCCCATGAGTCCATAGCTTATCCTAAGGGGAATGCTAGAGGTTGGACTTAGTGTAATAAATCTCAAAAAAGAGGAGATCACAAAAGGAAACTCTATTGAGATCTATCTGTATAATTATCAATGTAATAAAGAGCATAAAAATAAAGATCTAACCACAAAAATATAGCTACATTTAACTCCAAAATCAATAAGGAAAGGGGGAATACATTGAGTTCACAAAAATAAGGCAAACAACTAATGCAAACAGGGAGATCAAGGGATCTAACTCCAAAATAAAAAATAGGAGATGCATCAAGTTCACCAAAATGTTTAGGGGAAAAATGGATACTAATGAATCTAATAATATAAACTATGTGAGATGAGTTCATTAATTAAGCATTTCAATAGTAGCACTCAAAATTACAAGAGAAAGAGGGGCTTCCAAACATAACTCTCAATATAATACAAGTTAGATTAGCAAAATCCAAGAAGATGAAGGGGCATATGCTAAACCCAAATTATATCAAGGAAGTACACAAGAAAGTCTTCTTTCATGAAATGTAGGATTTGATTAAAGATGTATAAATAAAAATGTGAAATTGAACCAATTGGTTTAATGAGAAAGGTAAGATAGATCTAGATACTAAGTGTATGTAATTAGCCTGATTAAGATATGAAAATAGGTCTAGACTAATAAATTAAATCAATGATAGAGTGCTCACCTTGAAATGTATAGAGGAATATGCCTTTTTTCTTTGAAAAATGCAGATCTGAACCTATGCCAAAAATTTCGACTACGAATTCGCGATCACAACAGAAAACCTAGAAAATGTTATTTTTCTCATACCTCCAAGAGTAGGTCAACCTGGTACAACATGTTCTAGACACTTTTCCATGAAGTCACTATGTTTTTGGGACACTATATAAAATTTGGCTTATATTCTTTGGAAATGTCTCATCAAGTGGTTTCCAGATCTATGGTTGTAATTCATATATCCTTCTCCTCCACATAGAAAATCTTGTTTTGGGGTTTGGGTGGATGAGGGATTGCCTTGTCCAAGCCCTAGATTGAGGAATCAACCATGAAATTGATATGTAAATATGTAAAGGAAATAATAAAAATGTAAGTATTCAACTTTCTTTTAGAAACACTATCTCAATAAGGATTTTATAATGCTTGTATATTGTAGATGTTGAATTTGCAATGACAGATGTAGGAAATCTCCACAAATACAATGGATCTACCAAAAACACATCATGGAGCCATGGATATAAGTGTAAATCAATGATAAATATGATGAATTAATCAATATAATTTTCCTCCCTTGATGGCCAACTAAATTCTAGATCTTGAAGAGGAAATGCTCACAAAGGATCCGTCAATATTGAATGTTTGATGAATGCTTGAACTTTCTCATGTGATTTTTGGGTGACAATGGATCTCTAATGGATGTTAAATGGATGTTCATCAACATTAATGGATTATCATGGATGTCAAAATAATCTTCCTAGGCTTCCTTTTATACTAGTTTTTCAGGCGGGAAAATAAAGCAACCCGACGGTGTCACCTGATTTTGTAATTTAATTCCCCCAGAAAATACTTACCCTGAGATTAAAATCCTTGGGAAATAAGCCAACCTGGTTGACCTATTCTAGAATAGGTCAACTTGGTCCACATGTTCCAAGGTTTTCCCACAAGGAGCCAACCTTGAGGTCTCAAAGACTGCATAGTTGAAAGTGGAAGATATGGGATAGAACAGGAGAAAAGGGGGATCAAACATGAGTCCATTCCATGATCCATAAAGCTGGTAAAGGATGGCATCTTAAAGGTATTAAATAATGAGTGCTTAAATTTTAAGATGATACAAGTTGTTAAAAATAATAGGGCTTCATAATTGAATCTACACTTCAAAAAATAAAGATGAAGCTTCTCTTAAAAATAAAAATATTCTATTCTCATCGACTGTCCTTCTTACACATTGGATCTCCTCTTTCATTGGAAACAAATTTTCATTAACCATGAGCTTATACAAAAACCTTGATTCTTTATGGACTATGAAGCCTTTTGACTTTGATCTCCTCCTAAGAGTATTGGCTTCACCTTTGAATGATGGGTATTGAGCCATTTTCTTCATGAACTTAAGCGGGAAGTATTTCCTTCCACAAGTCCATAACTCACCATTTTTAAGTACATTGACCCTTTTCCAAGGTCTTATTTTTCCATCCATTTAGGGATGAATTAATTAATCCAAAAAATGATTTTTAACTAACAATTTCATTGACTGTGATATGTGCCTAAAATAATGCAAACACAAAAAATCTGCACTTCCTATTGGAACAAATACAAAAATTTGCCTTCTTGGCAATGATTGTCTCTTCAAGATTGAGCAAGGTACTATCCTTGGTACATTATTTTAAGAAATAAATTTAGACAATGATCTCTTTCCAAATGACACCCATTTGACAATGAATTCAAAGTTCGCTTACCTCCTTCTACCTGATATCTCCTCAAATGAACAATAATAAGTTTAGCTACAAAAAAATTCTTTTTGGATATTTGTTGTGGCATTTTTCAAATCAACCCCAATCTTTTTTGTGATCAACATAGCTTTCAACCATGAAATAAACTTATTTTAAGGTTTTGGAAGTTTCTTATAAAATGGCTTGGGAAAATTTACCAACCTTCCTTCACCCCTTCAAATATTCAAAAAATGAAATTTGTTTATCTATAGCTTAGAAGATTTGATTCAGATCTCTTTATCTTTTTAAATTTTAACTAATCTTATCCTCAAACAAAAAAAAAAATTCTTTCAAATCAACGATCTTACTTTTCAATCCTCTTTGTAATTATGATAGACAAACAAAACCAATGATCTTTTTGAACCAATAACTTCAAACTTGAAATAAAACTTATGATCTTCCTTCTTATTATGATTTAATCCCAAAAAAATGGTCTACTAGGTTCTCATAGAAAAGGAAGAATTTTAAAATAAAATAAAAGACATTGTTCAATAGTAGATAAACTTTTTATTAATTTAAAGGATATCACAAAACATTCTTGATCAAAAAATCAAGGATCAACTAATCAAAGTGATCAAAGAAATAAAAATGCATTACAATTGCCTCTATAAATAGAAGTCTAAGAAAAAATAAGAACAACTAAAACAAAAGGATATTACATGCATGTTCATGCAAAATTAGAGGTCTAACAATTTATTTTAAAATTATGAAAGATTGCACAAGAAGTTCACATATAAAACTTGATGTGAAGTGGAGAAATTAATATTCTAAATTGTTTTTCTATACTTCCCATGAAAGATAATCTTGGATACATAGTTATTGACATTGATGCTTCCAATAAGGTAGATAAAGATGCAATCTCCCTACAAAGTATCACAATAGAACTACTTGAATCATTAGAGAAGCATTTAATGGATGAAATTGAGGATGAGTTCTCAAGAACTAGAAAATAATGTTGATAAAGTGTTTTAAAATTTAATCTCAACTAATCCCTTAAATATTATTATATAACCTTTCTTCTCATGCTACCTATTATCATTTAAGCTTATTGTGCCTTTGTATAGTTTATCTATTATGGTTGGGTGCCAGCCATGTCTTCATGGCCTAACATATCCCCATGGTACAAATATACTACAAATATATATTCAAGGATGAGAAGCCTCGCTCAAATTTATTCTTCCTTACAACACAAATATGTGTTTATAAAGTGGAGCCCTAGAAGAAGAAACTTCAAAATGCTCTTCAAGAACACCCACTTGAATGACAAGGGGAGACCTGTTTATTTTTCATGAAAAGGGTTTCCCCACATTGAATAAATAGGGAATATTTTAAAGCACATCAATCTTTACAAAGAAAATCGTCTAACAAGTGTTGAAAGTGATGTGTTCACAAAAAATATATCATAGAAACATTCCATAATGATGATGATTTTGTTAAAAAGGACATAGTTAGCACCCATGCTAGTTATGGTTAATGTAAAGATCATTATTGGCACTCATTTTGGAGATATAAAAAACTAATCATATGGAAATATTTGGCATGATGATGGTTGTAACAAGGAAAATGATGAAAAGATCAAGACCTATCTATAAGGTAGGGGTTGAAACTATAAAATGCAAAAACTTGTATTGTAATGGGGATGTTTTGAACTTTTTGAAAAAGGGGATTTTGAGAAGTGAAATTCATAGTAGTCTGAAATTTTTTGTAGTGAAATTCCATAATTTTTTAGTTTAAGGTGTTGTTGCCCAAAATTTCCCTCTCATTCATTTTCGGCCACAGCCCTATTTTCCAAGAAATGCTCAAGTGTCGAAAACACTCTATGTTTTTTTCCTTTTAATGTTGAGAGTCCAGTGTGTTTTCTACTCAAATGTCAAAAACCCAGTGTGTTTTCGACCTCCTCTCTGTAGGCTCGGGAAGTTTCTGCCTTTTGGTCCAAAAGTTTGGTGTGTTTTCGACCCCTCCGCTCTGAAAATTTAGTGTGTTTTCGACCTTCACTCAAAAACCTTCTGTGTTTTCGACCCCTTCTGCACTTTACACTTCTCTGGCATCTGCATTTTTTCCCTAAGTGCGCAACTCCGATAGGCGGGTCCCAGTTCCCCCTAGTCATGCATGCAATAGAAATCTTGTGGTTGTCGCATGTTCGCAAGGAATATTCCTTGCCCTTGTGATCATGCAAAAATGGTCGGATTGGGTTCTTAGTGGGTTCACATTTCGAGTAGGTTGGCATATTTTCTTCAAGTGCACAACTCTGACCTGTGGGCCCGGTGGCTGGCTTTCCTCAAAAATCTTGTGGTTGTCGCATGTTTGCAAGGAATATTCCTTACCCTTGCGATCACGTGATAGGATGACACCTATCGGTGGGCCCATTCTCCATCTGCAAAGGTTAAAGCTCGGAGAAATCTCGTGGTTGTCACTACACTGCTAAGGAAAGATGTTACCTGTTTAAGCGCGCAGTGTAACGATAGCCGTCGATCTTCCTTCTGATGCAGCAAGCCTTAACCATGGATAGCATCTTCTAGTTAGTCGCATGATCGCATGGGCTCTTCCAAGCCCATGAGACCATGCGACAAACCGTCAGTGGTTAGCATGCTTGCGGGCGGTGTTGTTGTGGGTCCGTGCCGCCGTGCTGAGGTGTTTGCTGATGTGGTGAGCAAACCGAATGGGGGAGTGGCACATGGTGTCAATGGGCCCAGTTGATGGTTTTTCAATGCACAGCTAACGGTCTGTCGCATGATCGCATAGCCCTTTTTTAGGCTATGCGAACATGCGACAAACTGTTAGCCGCACCAATAGAGCTTGCGGTTTGCAGAGGGATAGAAAGAGATGAGTGGTTGGTGCAAAATCTTAAAGAATATTCCAACCCCATGAGATCTTGCACCCACCGTCTGATGGGAATCTCAGTCTGTGGATGCACGGTTGAGGGATTGCGTGTGGTCGCTAAGAGGAACTTGGGGTTAAGAAAAGTTCGGGTGACTTGGCGACAAGAGGAGATCTAAAGAGAAGGTGAGACCAGGGTTAAGTTTGCAGTGTAATGAATAGACCCGAGGTGTATTGCATGGTAGATGGGCCCAGGGTTAGGATATATCTAGCGACTCAGTGACTAAAGGGTATCTCACGTTCGCTAGACTTAACCGGGGTCAGCTAAAGTATTAAACGATTTTGCGACTGAAAGAAAATTGGAACCTGACGTAAATGTCAAGTTAGTTTTGCAGTCAAGTGTCGAGCCCGGGTAAAAAGGAAGATCTAACGGTTGCATTTTAAAGTTAGATTAAAGTTTGAATGATGACCATCGGTAGAGAAATTTAGCGCCACCTGTGATCATTTTATCAATTTTTAAATTCAAATATCTCACAGTATCAAATTTTAGTAGTTATGGCGAGACCGAGTTGCAGGGGAGGTAGATGGATCATGGCAGCTAGATTTTTGTAGGTACAAACATGGAATCGACATGCAAGCACAAATATCTAATCTGTTGTGATATTTTGCAGAATTATATTTATGATCAGATTGTGACTAGTTTAGGGTTGATTATTTTATGCAAATTTATGTAACCCTAAGGAGATTTTTTTGACTCCTACCTATGTGCAATGAGTGGTGTATATATTCTTTTTTTGGAGCCTGTAGTGCTTAGAATTGACATTTTGTAAAAAGGAAAGTCTTTCCTTGGAGAACTATCTGTGGCATTTTTGCTCTCTAGTTTCCCACATCTTGTAAGTTTTCATTGATGAATTCAAATATTGCAAGTATTCTATGATATTCTTGTTGTCCTCATGCTTGCTTGTCTGGATTATCTCTTATTGGATCAAAGTGTATGCATGATTTCAATGATATCTCAGGTTTTCCTGATTCCTCTTGCTTTCTACAATTGTGTGTGTTTCATGTGTCTGATCTGATTTAGGTGTTTTGTGGGTATACTATAGCCCCTAGCAGCCTTGTCTCATTCCTACACCTAGTTGCAGAAAAGGATGTTTGTTTGTAGGTCATAGGTTGAGTCCCCTGTTCAGACCCTCCTATGAAATACTTATGCAAGCCTATCTAGTGAGTTGTAACTTATTGGACCTGATTCCTTCATTGGTTTCATCCCTCTATACTGAGATCCAAACCCAAGTTCGGTGCATCACCTAGTAGAATAGATTTGATTTCAGTCATTTCCCTTTCCATGCACTCCTTCTATCCCTTTCCCTCAAAGTTTTACTTTCCTGTCTAAAAGAAAATCAGGGTGACTATCCAAGAGGAACCAACCTAGAATCTGGAGGTCTCATCTCAGTTAGCAAAAGGTCCCACAACCCTTAGATGATTCCCATGTTATACTGAGTTATCAAGACTACGAGAGCTTGAACTAAGGGTGCAAATTTAGTGTATAACAGGTGTATTTATAACATTTGTATTATGGGGCTTACTTTCAAGAATTGGCATGTTTTCTCTTGATGAAATACAAAAAAATTACTTATTGTATAGCCTTTCTTATTTTGTCAATTAAAGTGTTTTGTGCTTATTTATTTTTATTTTTTATCCAATTTACTTATGTTGATACTTTTATCTTTTAATTTTCTTGAGAAATGAATGATCATGTAACCCTTTTACTCTTCTCAATGCCTCTAAAATAGATGATGAATTGAATAATTTATATCTTTCTTCTCAATACGATAAATCTTATGGGTTGTTCTCCCATCAGACCCTTATAGGAGGTACTTATATCTAAAATATAGCAAAAAGAAATTAATGTCTCTTGTTTGAATTTCATTCAAAATTTACTTTCATATACTAATCCTATTATTATGAAGAATTACACACCCCTTA